>NW_023591601.1:0-23783 GCF_014843425.1 Jatropha curcas | reverse complement strand
TCAGCCCGACTCGACTCTAAGCAACGACTCGATTCAGTAGGATGTCACAACCTACTATTTCAGACATAGAAAAATGGGACGTTACAGGATTCTCCTAATGTCTCTTGTTCAGTTGTTGTTCCTCTTATTGTGTTACGGTTTAACAACATGGTCGAACAACAAAACAACATTCCAAACCCACAAAATGACCATATAAATGATGAACCAGTAAATAATGAATAAGTCACGAGTGAGCAAGTGATTTCACAAGAAATAGCATTACGGAGGTCACAAAGGTGAAGAAGGTTAGCTATTTCTAGTGATTATGTGGTTTACTCACTTGAGCATGAATGTGAATTGAGCGTTGATAAGGATCCAGTCTCTTTCTAGAAAGCCATAGAATGTGATAATTCTGAAAGTGGTTTAATGCCATGAAAGTTGAGATGCAATCAATGAGTGATAATCAAGTCTGGGACTTAGTTGAGTTGCCTAAGGGTTCAAAACAAGTTGGTTGTAAATGGGTTTTCAAGACTAAACTCTAAGGGCAACATTGAAAGATATAAGGCCAGACTTATCGCTAAAGGTTACACTCAGAAGGATGTCATATACTATAAAGAGACCTTTTCTTCAGTTTTCAAAAAGGACTCTTTGAGAATTATTTTGGTTTTGGTGGCTCATTATGATCTAGAGCTTCACCAAATGGATGTAAGGAAGTATATATGGACCAACCAGAGGGATTTGTGGTCATAGGAAAGGAGAATATGGTGTGAAAGTTGAAGAAATCAATATATGGGCTGAAGCAAGCTTCCCGTCAATGGTATCTTAAGTTCAACAATACCATCACTTAAATATGGATTTATAGAAAACATTGTTGATCGGTGTAATGATATGAAAGTCAGTGGGAGCAAGTTCATTATGTTAGTCCTATATGTTGATGACATTCTTCTTGTGACATTCTTCTTGCTGTGAATGATGTTGGATTGATACATGATGTAAAGGGTTTTCGCTTACATTGACAAGGTATTAGAGAGATTCAGAATGGAAAGATGCTCCACAGGAATAGTTCCAATTCAGAAATGAGATATGTTCAGCGAAATGCAATGTCCTAAGAATGATTTGGAACATAAGGAGATGGAGTCTATTCCCTATGCGTCAGTAGTTGGGAGCTTAATGTATGTTCAAACATGACATGTGACTCGACGTAATATTAGTTTTCGCCCGTCGGAAATGTTAGGGCTATACCAAAGTAATCCGGGAATTGGACCATTGGAAAGCTGCAAATAAAGTACTTATATATTTATCAAGGCACTAAGATCATTAACTCACTTACAGAAGTCTACCCATTTGAAGTGGTGGATACTCAGATTCAAACTATGCCGGATGGGTAGATTCGAGTGAAAAATCTACATTTGGGCTACTTTCTTCTCCTGACTGGAGAGCCACAGTTTTCATGGAAAGTGAAAAGCGGTCTGTCATTGCTATTCCACAATGGAGGCTGGATTTGCATGCTCTTGAGGCCACTGTTCAATGCATTGTGGTTGCAGAAACTTTGTTTTCAGGGTCTAGTGCATTGTTGATAGTATAGCTAGACCGTTGAGAAATTACACTGATAATCTGCAGCTGTTTTCTTCTCTAAAGAAGCGATAGGTATTCTAATTCTGCAGCTGTTTTCTTCTCTAAGAACGATAGGTATTCTAAGGGTGCAAAGCACATGGATTTGAAGTACCTATCTATGAAAGAAGAAGTGCAAAAATACAAGGTGTCAATCGAGCATATCGGTATTGATCTGATGATAGCGGATCCGCTAACTAAAGGCTTTCTGCCCGGAATCTTCACTAGCCATGTTGATAGGATGGGCATTATAGATAAGTCCTTGTTAGCATGATGTTCAAACTTGTATATATATATATATGGTTATTTTGCTTATATTATTGTGACAATTGGGAATTTAATTAAAGATGTGTTTTTGCTTATTTATGTGTTATCCACATTATAAATGTATTACAATAATGGTTTGAGTGAGATAACAATAACGTTGATTATAACAATGTATTGTCTGTTGAATCATTTCTCGATTAAAGTTATTATGAATTGAGATGATCTGTGATGTATGGAAGGAATCATGTTGATTAATGACTTGTGACCGTCATAATCTGATGACTTTAATTCTAATTAAGGTTAACATGATAGATTTAAGAAATGCGCATGGGCCAAGTGGGAAATTGTTAGGTTATTAACATGAGTGGCCCATGTAATCAAAGGGCTAGTTCTAATTAAAGTAGCCCAAGATGATGGTTATTGGGCTTAATAGGATGAGGACCATTTAGGATTTTAATACCCTTCCTCTGCCTTATAAAAGATTAAGGAAATCAACAGCGTACATTGAGAGAGTGTGATGGCTACCTGAAACCTATAGTGGTGATAGGTTGTTTGAGAGAACATGAAAAGAAAACTCCCGCTGCTGTTGATAACTCTTTGACCATTAAGAGAGAACTTACGTACTAAAGGCCAGAGTGAAGAAATGTATATCTACTGTTACAGTGAGAATCGAATTGCCGCAACGAGGTAATCAATAGCTATAGATCAAGGTACGCTTCCACTTATTGTGTATTCTTATTAAACAAATTCTATGAACAACTATATTAAAGTTATTAACAGCTTTATGTACCTCATTTAGAAACAAAATCCATTCATTTAAAGCTAATTTCACTTCGCAAGAATCGAATTGCCGCAACGAGGTAATCAATAGCTATAGATCAAGGTACGCTTCCACTTATTGTGTATTCTTATTAAACAAATTCTATGAACAATAAGATCTAGGCTATATTAAAGTTTATTTAACACTTTATTACCTCATTAGAAAACAAAATCCATTCATTTAAAGCTAATTTCACTTCGCAAGCCTTAGTAAAATAGACATTAGCTGTAGGATACTTAGAGCCTGAAAATACTTTGGTCACATCATGAAACAACTTTAACTTTTCGCAAATTTCTTTTGCTAGTTTTCACTTTTCTTCACTTGGCACACAAGTATAAGATGAATCTTTTTGTCTCAATTGAAAAAACATATCTTTGTAAAGCAAAGCAGTAGAAAGCATCAAATAAGTTGAATTCCTCCTAGTCTTACAATCAAGAGCCAACTCCTTAGTGCATGAAAATACGCATTAATCTAACCATTTCATCAAATGTTTGCCTCCTCTTTGGTGAGCCAGTCCAATGCACCAAACTATCATGCACTTTTTCAATAAAAGGTAAAATAATTGCTAGACCATCTTGCATAATCAAATTTAAAATGCGTGCAGCACAACGCATATGCAATAAAGAACCATCCAAAAAAAGAGTACTAGTTTGAAGCTTATCTAAAAGAAGCCCAAGCATGGCATCATTGGTAATACAATTATCCAAAGTCAAAATAGATAATTTTCTTTCAATATCCCATTCTATCTTACAATCAAGGAGAACATCACAAAGAACATCTTTTGTATGAGGAGATGGCACATAAATTAACCTAAACAAAAATCATGCAACAAATAATCAAGATTGTTATTAAATTTTTAATTTTTTAGTTTCATGATATTCAAACAATTACTATAAATACAAGTAAAAAGCAATATAAATAAAAGCAATAATACAATATATGGGTCAGAAAGTACTTTAAGATGCGACTTCGCAAAACCCAACAATCATCAATGTGGTGTGCTATAACTACCATGAACCCCCTCTTTTTGTTGCTTGAAGTCCACATAACACATGTTACATCAATCCTACTGTGAATCTTGGCCAATGTTTTGAAACATTTTTTTCTTCTCATAATCATACGTTTCCATAATATCCCTTTTTATTGTGTGTCTTGAAACCATTTTAAATTATGCTAGAAGAGAATGCACGAAACTCCTAAAACCAGTATACTCAACCATTCTAAGAGGAACTTATGTAAAATGATCATGCGAGTAAGCTCTTTTCTTTTTGTATCCTCATCAAAATGATAAGTGCTTATGGTAGACTTAATCACACCATCTACTTTTCTTTGTTCATTAATTAGAACTTTTTGCCTCATGTCCTTTATATTTTGAAAGTCCTTCCTATGAAATCTTTTTTAAATGTTGATGCAAATGTGAAGTCCAATGTTTACTTTCTCTTACTAAAAATATTAAACAATAATTACATTGAGCTTTCTCTTTCCCCTCAACAACCTTTCTTGTAAAATCATTCCAAACATCTGAGGTTAATTTTCTTTTTCTTCTCATTCCAACAACTTCAACTTCACAAGAAGCATGTTTATTGCTACTAGGTGTTGAACTACTATTTTTTAGAGTTGCTGAAATTGGAGTATTTTCACATGATAGTGGAATTTCATTGCTACCAACCTCCATTGGTGAGCTAGCTATTATTATTTGAAGATGCAATTTAGAACCTACATTCATAATATAAATTATTTTATAAATAATATGAATTTCATTAATTATTGCTTTTATATGTTGTATCTTTTCAAGCTCATCTCCTTTATGAAAAGATAAAAAAGAATAAAAAGTATAAAAAGTAAAAATGATCAGGTAGTTTCTTTAAACTAAGTAAAAATTTCTCATGGCTTCAACTTCATATTGGTTTGTCATTATTGTTAAGGAATAAGGATATAAAAAACAACTCTAGATTTTTTTTATTTATCTTTTCGCTTTGTTATCATCTTAGACTAAAATTAATTAATTTAAATTTATTTTTAGACTCTATCTTTATTTTCTACAAATATACTCATAAATAAGTTTCAAAATAATATATTTTAATAAATTCTTTCAAATCCTGTTTCTCTATAATTATTTACTGCATACAAACTATCTAAAAAAAGCCTCTCTCCCAACTTCATATTGGTAGTAGGTATTTTAAAGTTAATCAGTTAGAGAATTACTTGCCTAGTTTAATTACTTGAGTTTAATCTCTATCAACCAATCAAATGTCTCTGTTGAATTAACTAATTAATCATCAAACAAAGACTATAATTTAATGATTATACCCATCATTAATAAAATATACCCTATGCATACCAAGTGATTATGATACTGCATACGAATATGCTAAATTATTCAATATGCCATAGAATGATCATAGTATATCATGATAAATTTGGTATGCATATTTGGGGGTGAATAGCATGTATATTTTGACTCGGGGTAATAACTGAACAAAATATGAGTTTAATTGATTTAGGCTTACTATGGGCCTATGAGGCTTTAAGCCCATCCAGCCCTTAGTGCCGTTTTAGTCCTTGAAATCGGATCGTGACAATATCATTTTTTCAACACATGGTAAATTCACATAACATATAGTATTAATTTAATGTACTTAACATGTAAATAAATCCATTAATAAAGGTCAATTCTTTAAATTTTCTAACTAGTACATGCTTATAAACTTAAACTCATTTGTTAAGTTAAAGAGAAATATAATATAATATATTTTTTATATTTTTTTCATCTATCCATATATAATTTTTTTGAAAAAATTATATAACCAAATCCGAAGTATAGATTTAATAAATGTTATGTTTATACAGAAATTTCCAAATTGCAAGCTTAGCGAAAAATCAGAGGATTTAATTTAATAATTTTAAATAATTTCAGATGTTAAATTGATCAAAAAGATAAGTTACGACAATTTTTTCTCTAAATAAAATAAGAATTAAATTGACTGAAAATATTAAATTTAAAAAAATATATCTTGGCCTTGTAGACAACAAAACTAACATAACAGAATAACCCTTCAAATATCCGTCCGATTCCCGAGAAAGTCACAAAGCAAAACACAACTTTTGTCTTAAATCATTACTATGAGGCATCTCTTACCAAACAATGCTCTTCTCCTCCACTTCTCTTTTATTCCATTATTAGTTTAGTTTATTACTATTACTATACTATGGCCTCTGCTGCTTTCTCTCTCTAGAACGCGCCATCTGACTCGACCCTATCCATGGCCGATTCCGCCCGCCGGAAGCCGAGTTCTCAAACACGGAAGCTATCGTGGTGCTGTTCCTTAACTGGACATCCGCCTAGCCCTGAAAACCCTGTAATAATAGCCAAACCTCACCATAAAAAGCTTGAATCGATCTCCAAACCTAGTTCCAACTCGGTTCCTAACTCACCGCTTAGCTCCAAATCCGGGTTACATTTCGTGGGTAGAATCGACCCACGAAGGATACTTTCTCCTGGCCGTGTCTCTCCCATAGATTCTGATCCAACCGTCGATCCCATCCATGAAATCGTCGCTGACCCATCTCCAGCTGTCGATTCAGCTCCGAAGTCAAGATCCAACTCTTTCCGGGGCAAGAATGAGGCCTCTTTATCACATTCGGGTTCTTGGTCGGAGCCATGCGGAGGCCTGTTTGATGTGAGGCTGAAATTGAGGGGGAAGAAGGGAGCTGCTTTAGTACTGGAAACGACCTCGGAGGTCCTAATTGCGAATTCGGAGGTTTTTGCGGGGTTGATTACAGAGTACCGAAAAGGTTTGGGGTTGGCGAGTGATAATAACCTTAATAATGATTCGTTGAAGATGTGTAGAATAGAGGTTCCTGATGTGGAGAATTTAGGGGTTTTTCGGGACACAATTGAGCTAATGTTTGAGGAGGATATTACTAAGAAACTCTTGAAGATTGGGGTTTATAGAGCCATCGACATACTTGAGGTTAGTGCTCTCTGTTATTTCTTTTACATAATATATGTTGTTTCTATGTTTTTGTTTCCGGGTTTTAGCAGAAATGTTATGTAATGTGTGTAGAATACTTATGAGACCTTAAATTGCCATTTTTGTTAGGTGTGCTTGTCGTCTGCCTTCTTTTTCTCTTTCTTTTAAGCTTAAGCAAGTTTGAATACATGATAATTGAATCTTGGGGGGAACATTTTACTATGAATTTTATCTGAACGTTGTAATTTTAGTTTGAATCACTTAAGCTGCTTCCGTTTTTGTTTACCTTTGTGAAGAAGGAAAGAAAACAAATGGATCATGTTTTTAGAGAAGCCTTACCACATTAAAAGAAAACATAAAAATATAATTTTCGATCATGTTTTTAGGGAAGTCTCACCACATTAAAACAAAACATAAACATATAATTTTCGATTTTATGTTTTACATTTCTTTACCAAGTTTACATGCAACCTTTTGCATTGGTATTAATGGTGACCATGTCTCAGTTGTCAAGGATGAGCGTGCCAATACTCCAAAATTGTAGATGTGGTATATATTTTGCTTCACAAAATCTTGTGTGTACAAGTGCAACAAATTTGGTATAAATTAAGGAAGTGATATATATTTTGACCTGGCAAAATGTGAGCCAATACTCTCAAACTTCTTTTCTAGAAGCATTGGCAGGTTAGCACATATCCTCCTTAGGCCTGCAATAATTGATGCCAACATCAAAGATTGTGTAAATAACTGATGAAAAAATTACAAGAAAAAAAAATGTGAAAGTTAGATAAAATAAAACTGTGGTTTTAATTGATTTGGTGAATAATTGTTATTACAGAAAACATTCTTTGGATAGGATAGACCCAAAAACAGGGATCTGTATTACCAAAACCAGATAGCTCGAGATTAAGATTTTAGTAGAATTGATTTGATACATACTGTATTAGACAACTCTATGAATCAGGCACCCAGGCTCTTTTATAGACACACACGCAGGTATACAAGCATGCACCTATAAAATGGCGCACACACGCATTGCTGTGATATGATTTTGTTTGTTTTTTATACTTCTTCACTCATAAAGGTTTTTGAAAAGCACAACTTAAGAGACTAACGTTAGATTAATGTTTGTAAACTTTCGGTTCAACAACTTTATAATTGGTAATAACTGAAAGTTCATCATTCTGTTACTATATACAGCATAATCCATAGATCAGTTTTCCTTTTTTATGACATTCTGAAATATATTTTCAAGTGTTTATGGAACTGATTATCCAAACATCAATTAGAAACCACAATTTTTGCAAATTAGATGCAGCCTATAGGGTGCAAATTAAAGTCGCAAGGTGCACTAAGGTGCAAAGGGCTCTCGGAGCCTAGGCACAAGGAGCAACGCGCAGGCGCGCGCCTGTTTCAAGTGAGGCACAGGAAAAAAATGAACAAAAAATTCAAAATTGGAAAAAAAATTTCTGATCAGAAAAGGGAACATATAAAATCTAGATGAAGAAGTGGAGGCTGGATCACAAAGGATATCACTGGTTCTTGTGTTGCATTTTATTTCTTTTAACTTATTTATTTATTTATTTTTATGTAAGCAGGTGCTGCTAGAGAGCTTTATATTGAATAAAACCCTAGGTGACTTGTTCAAGGGAAAAAAAAAAAAAGAAAGGCGCGCCTTTCTTGAGCCTTAGGTGCAAAAAAGGCCAAGAAGGCACATGCCTCTACCCAGAGGTGATAGCCTGAGTGAAGTCGCCCGCATGAGGACTGTTGAGGCGCAAGCCCTTGAGCCTTAAGTAAGGCGGGCCTTTAATGCTCATTGGCCCCCAGGGATGCTTTACTGCTTGCAGTGTAAATTTCTCAAATTGGTATTGTCATTAGCGTCTCTCCCAAATTATTAAATTATACACCAGAACAATTAAATACGCAATCTTATGTCACTAGCACATTGAGGTCATGTCACATGTTGTCAGTCTATAAATGCACCAAACATCCTTGTTGCATTTTTACCATTGGGTACTACAGTTCACATAAGCGGTGAGCAATGTACCACTTTGATGCCATGCAGATTGTGCATTGTTTGCTGAGATTGAATTGTCTATAGCAGAGCGGATGTTACTTAACAAAATTTATTCTCAAATTTCCACATCACAAACAAATCAGATACGGTTAAGATTCCCAACACCCTGTCCCTCGATTTCTATTTTCGTGATGGTTAAAAGATCTTTAGGATGAATATGGAGGGAGGTGTTTAAGAAATTTTGACTCAATGATATGATAAAGATATAAATATGAACAACCTACAAAACAAGAGCTTATAGATTATGTTGGTCTCTTTTATATTCCAGGATAAAGCTGGATATATCTTTGGCATCATGTGGTTAGCATAGGAAAAATATGTATGGGAGCTTAAATATTGAAAATTTTTGTTTTATGGGTGAGTGGTGTTGTGTTTAATTCATCTAACAAGTTATTCTGAAACTATGATAGGTATCTGCTAGCATCATGTTTACCAAAGGTGTTTTGTCCTGTTTGAAATACCTTGAGGCTGTTCCTTGGACTGAGGAGGAAGAGGAAAAACTAAGGGGTCTTTTTTCAGTGTTCAAGTTTGAGGAGACAGCAACTCAAGATATTTTAGCCAGACTAAATTTGTGTAATTCAGTAGGTCAACAAAATTTAGCTAGACAGCTAGTTTGGTCTATCACCACCTGTACAGATGCTAATGCAAGAAATGAACTAAAGTCATTAGTTAAGGGTCTTTTTTGCAAAAGCTCAATCTATGAGAAGGACCAACCTGAACTTAATAAGGATGATCTCTATGTTGTTTGTCAGTCCTGTCTAGGTTCACTGGCAACCCTCATGGAGGAGGCCTCGCACACCTCTCCCAAGGGGAGCGTGATAAAAAAAGAAAGAGGTAAACCATTGATTGAACGCATCTCCAGACAGGTTGACAACATAAATTGGTTGCTGGACCTTCTTCTTGATCGGCAGATGGGTGAGGAATTTGTGGATATGTGGACATGTCAAGGTGAGCTACTTAATTTGCATGAGAGTACATCTCCCATGATCAGATATGAGCTTAGCAGGGTTTCTGCAAATCTATTCATTGCAATGGGGACCAGAAAACTGCATTGTCGCTCAGAAGCAAGAGCAGCACTTCTCCAGGCATGGTTTTGTCCAATGCTATCAGATTTTGGTTGGCTGCAGAGATGCAAAAAGGGGTTGGACATGAAAATATTGGAAGAAGCCATGGGTCAGACACTGTTAACGCTTCCTCTGAAGCAGCAGTATACACTATTTATGGAATGGTTTAGGTGTTTCTCCAAGCATGGCAGTGAATGCCCTAATCTAAGCAAAGCATTCCAGATTTGGTGGCGCCGATCATTCCTAAGAGGCTCAGAAACTTATTCCATTGAATCTAGGTAATTAGGGAGGGTTGTCCTGTTATTTTCCACTCCCCTGACGTCGCTAAATGTTAGGTTGAGGATTCTGAAATAACTGGAATTGAATAATGTAGATTAACCATGTAGAATTGTTGTAATAGCTAGTAAAGATAAATGGTAACATATTTTCTGAGATTATCTACATCTTTATCAATTGGTGTATGTCAGAAAATTGTGAAAGTGGAAAGTGAGTATTATAGTTCTTTCTCACGCGCAAATATGAAGTTCAGTTCCAAGATTTTCACTTCCAAGTTTATTCTTTTCTTCTTCTTGTTATAACTTAAAATGAGTTGGTTAACTTTTGCGTCATTTTCATTTGTACAAATTACTATTTAGTAATTGTGATTTTAACCTAATTAATCATCAGTTCGTTTTTAATTTTTCAAGAAACAAATTAAACAGTTCCTAATATTTATATAGGTCAAAATAATTTTTTCACCCAATGTATACATATAAAATTTGCCAAGTGGATGAAAGAAAAGCTAAAATATCCATGTATTAGGTAGTAATTAAGCCATTTAAATCCTAGTACTTAAAATGCGTAAATTTGCTCCTAAAGTTTATATGATTTGTCTTGTATTACCCTCAAGTTTTTGCAGTACTTGTTATGACCTTGCACTTTCACATTTCAGTAATGATTATACTCATTGCTAAAATGAAAGGACTTTACAAAAGTTCAATCATAACCCTACACTTTTACATTTTATTTTGTCGAGTGGCTTAGTTATTATTGAAATATTAAAGTGTAGAATCATGATAATTGTCCATAAACTAGAGGGTGCCACAAGGCAAATCATGTAAACTTCAGGGACAAATTTTGCATTAGGTCAATCCTAATATAGTCCACCATATTTATTTATTTATTTATTAGAATAAATATTAAATCCGCCCTTAACTCTTGAATTTGTCTACCTAATTGTCATTAAAAAATTATAAAAAATAATTATTTCAAATAATAAAAAGAAGCTTTTATAACAATTAACAATATTATTCCTAAAAGACTTATTTAACCTATCATTTAAATTAATTTGTATATACATACATACACATGTTATTTTAGTTTTATTTCGCTCTAGTGTGAGGTGTCTAACGAGTGTGAGAGGTCCCCATAGTAAGATCTAGGTAGGTAATAAAATTGTTGATTTAGCTTTATCAATTCCTAAAAGGTAAAGAAATTGTGTTACTTAAATAAAACTCTTTCTCAAAAGTTTGATTTCATAGGACTCTTCTCAAAATTCTCTCCCTCAATAATCTTTCCAAACTACCTTTCATAAAAAGGTTAAAAATATTTCTACAAAGTTTTCAACCAAATAATTCTAACCATAGAAGGTGGATTTTACAATTCAGGCCCTTGGATTTCTGCAAAAACTCTTTCAAAGATTGACATTTTAAGCAATGGGATCCATTTAAACCTCTGAGTCTATTTTTGACCTCATACTTGAAAAGATAGGCTTTGTCAGTTCTAACCATTTTAATCTTAATGGAGCAAAAATCTGTTCCATTATCTCTCACCACTTTGATTGTAGGAAAGATCCTGAAAGAGATACTCAACTGCTAAAATTTTTAAAATCATTCAACTACAAGATTGGGGACAAGACCTATCTCAAACCAAAATCTAGGCTGTGATAAAAATCATTATTGTCAAACCTTTTCTTATTGGGACTACCAACAAGCATGGACCAGTGCCTTCTTCATAAAAAATAGACACAAAAAATAATTTTGATTTATTGGCTCAAAAGCCAACAATTGATATGAAGAAACTAAAGTCTCATTCTGGTTCTCAAATTGATTGAAATGGTTTGGATCTCTCACACAAATTCTCCCCGACCATAATTTTGAAGGACATACTTTTTTCCAGAAAGACTATATTCCAACAGAATCTGAAGTCTCATTTGACCCGGTGCTACTCTTTTTCCTCAAAATTTCATGTTCCTTAGGTTATTTATTGGGAGTATTACTTAAAGAAGATCCTACTAGTAAAATGTCCATTATGATTAGAAAATTTAAATCAAAATGGTGGGATAACTTCAAATAGGGATGCGTATCTATCCACGATTTTAGCTTAAGAAAAATCGTGCGGACTTGAGTGAATTCAGGTTGAAGCGGACAATATCAATTTCTGGTTAGATTTGAACTATTACAAAGTCAGAGTCACAATAGATACACCTAATAACCCCTTATCTACATGGAAGCAAATAAGTATCTATATGGAACCAAATAATCCTCTTAAAGAAAGTTTGTATAATTGAAAATCTAGGTCGCTATGGATAATATTTTGAAACGAATTTAGCAAAAGAAATATATCAAATATCATTTTCGAAGAGGTTAGAAATGACAATTAGAAACAAAACAGCAACAGATCAAATATCATTTAAGAACTATCGGTTTTAACTTTAGAAACACATTATAATCCATTCTAAACCGAATTAGAAACACGCCAAGTTGGTACGAATGTGTTCCACTGCTAAACCAAATTAGCAACGAATTTTATATTTTAGAAACCGAAAATCTGTTGCTATGCGAATTTCTTTTAGTGTTAACACTTGCGAGCATGATCGCAAGTTTTTTTTAATCAATTACCATTTAATATAAATTCTTTATATTTTAAGGCAAAATGACTTGCCAACTTTTCAAATAATTGCATTTTCTCTTCCACGAAACACAATAAAAATATTATTATGGACAAAAAAATTATTATCCTTTTGGGTAATTAAAAATTATTATCCTTGAGTTGTTACTAGTAGATTTACCTGTGCTATGCTTCGGGCACAAATATTTAATTATTAAAAAATATGTATCAAAAAAATAAATTAAAGGGGTGTATTAGATTAAGCCTCTGTTAAAAGATTTTAAAATTTCAATGGTATTCAATCTAGATTTTTTGGAGTCTATTAAAATTTTGTGGCTTTCAATTCATACTCTTATAAAATCCATAAAAATCTGATAATATTCAATTATGACTTTTTAAAAGCCCATAAAAATTTGATTGTATCCAAAAAATTTATTGATTCAAAAGGATTTGATAAAATTATTGATTTCATTCGAAAGGATATGAATAGAAGAGTCATTCATAAATCTATCCACCAATCCAAAAATTTTGGAAATATTTTAAAATCTAACAAAATCTTAATGCAATACACTCCTTAATAAGGATAGAACAAGGCAAGTGAGGTACCTGGAAATTTTAAACTACCTGTATAGGTATCTCTTTAAAATTTTAGTATTCGTATCCGTTTTAAACTCATTTAAATACTCATTTAAGTATCCATATTTGAACTCGTTTAAATTTTTACTACTCATATCTATCCAAAATCCACTTAAAGTACCTTTTAAAAGGGTGAGGTACCTGCGAATCATAAATTCTCCAAATTCGAACTTATTTAAAATAGATTTTTCACTAATAATCGATAGGATACCTGTGGTTACCCACTACCGAACCCGTTTAATATAGCGGTTAACGAGTAGCGAGTATCCAAAGATCTATACCCATACCCTACCCGTATCTATTACAGGTAGTAATTTTATTACTCATATACATTACGAGTAGTAATTTCAATATCTATATATATTCCAAACTTATTTATAATTACCCATATCTTCTTTAAACGAAGCGGGTACCCTAAAATAACCATCCACTTCCGTCTCTACCCCTTAAGGTGTAAAACAATGGATTAATTATTAGATTAGTTTTGAATTAATTCATGTATTGAGAATTTGATATTTTGACAAAAATTAATATTAATGCTGCTGCAAATTTTTCAAAAGTACTTTAATTATTTTTTGAAATTTTATGGCTTGATATCAATTAAATAATGATTTAATCAAATAAAAAAATTTAGATAAGCTTTGAAATAGTTGAAGAACTGAAGAATACAGTCTGCCATTATTGTGGTCGAACCACCAGGCTTTGAGCAGCAGACGATAGGCCGTGCATTGGACCATATATATATATATATATATATATATGAGAATTTTTTGATTATTTTGACAAAAATTAATATTAATGCTGCCTGCAAAAATTTTTTCAAAAGTACTTTAATTATTTTTTGAAATTTTATGGCTTGATATCAATTAAATAATGATTAACAAATAAAAAATTTAGATTAAGCTTTGAAATAGTTGAAACAACTGAAGAATACAGTCTTGCCATTATTGTGGTCGTAACCACCAGGCTTTTGAGCCCAGCAGACGAGTAGGCCGTGCATCTGGACCATATATAAATATATTATATATCACATATATTAAACTTGGAATTTTTCGACAAGACGTCACCGTTCAGTGAAGAGGAGAAAAGCCTATATCTATCCAACCACATCGCGGACTGTTCTGGACGAGGATGAGCTTTGCCGACGATTGCTAGGCCATTGCAGGACATTTTATTGTCGACAACGTTAGGGTCATTAATGAAGAGAAAAAAAACGATTTGAAGAAAGATGACAGATTTTGCCTTTTTGGTTTTTCATTGTTTTTCAGTTTTTTTAATTGGGTTCCAAAATCTTTTAATTTGTTTCAATTAGGTTCCACCATTTAGCAAGCGGACAAACCCACGATTCAACATTTACCAAGTGTTTACTGATCGAATTGATGGAGCCTGCCATTTGTGCCATCTTAGAGTTGCGCCTCTGCTGCAAACTAGCAGTACGAGACCGGGACGCTCTCCACTTCCAATAGAAGCTGACGTGCTTCTACTAATAAGCGACAAATCCAGCCATCATTATTTTTCTGCCTGCCATTTACTATCTCATTTCCTGTTACTCGATATACTCCACAACAGCATACATGCCTCCTCTTGTTACTTTTAGACATGGTATCAAAAACATGAGCAAGCCAAATTCATTCAAATAAAAAACTCCATCCAAAGAAGACGTAACACAATATAAAAAGCAACACCATGTACAACCACCGTTTCGTATGACCACAAACAACAATCCTCTACCTCTATCATGGCGTCTTCCAAGAACAACAAATTCATAATTAAATATCACTAGGTTTAATTATCTTAAAATTTTAAACCCAATAAGTTTTAGACATATCAATTAAGTATTTACTAATCTTTTATGTAAAAATTGTCAGTAGTCCCTATAAATGTATATATTGCCCTTAACATCTCAAAACTATTAAACAAGTCACACACCACTTCTCATTTTACTTTCTTATATCAATCATAGTATACATTAAGTTTCAAATATGTAGGTGACAAATAATTAATTAATTTATTTATATTTGAAGCGTCCAAGAGCATTGTCTAGTCAACATATCAAAAACTACCCAAATTATTTAAAAAAGCTCAATAGTGGTTGGACTTAACCTTTCAGCAGTTTCTTCAGGAGAAAATATCCTTTCATCAATTAGTATTTCTGATTTAACAATTAAGCATGGAGTGTTCTGCTATGTTTAATCCCGTGAGGTTTTCAGCAATTAACTATTGATCTCTTGAATGAATACAAATCCAAATTCTAATTTCATTTTAACCTTACGTAAAACAAATCAGTTACTAGTAAAATAACAGCATATAGTTTTTTCTAATTACATAATATTAACGGTGATCGCGAAGACTTCTTTGATAAAAGTGATTATGAAAGGAGTCCTTGGATCCAAAAGTTGCAAAGCAAGCAAAAGTTTATTGAAAATAAAACGGCATTTTATAGTAAATGATGAAAAAGTTGCAAAAGGGGAAAAAATATATTAGAAAATTTTCGAGGAGGCAAGATCGCTGCCATAATAAACAAATCGCGACAGTGTGAGTTGTTGCCAACCACCACATCACGATGTGGCGGTTCGTAAAGCATACGCACCGCTTAGCCACCTCAGCGACCCGCAATAACACCACCATCTCACATCACACAAACATATTTTCGGAGCTCACTTTCACTTGTCAAAATGGTATAACATCGCTGCCGTGCGAATACTTTTGAAAAGTTCGAATGTCTAGTTGCATTCCACTTATCCCATTCAAAAAAAAATACTTAATTCTAGCTCCAAATAATGAATAAAAGAGTGCGTCAAAGTTCTCCTTGACTTTGGTTTTTGGCTTTGTTTCTTGACCAATTAAGTTTCATTGTGAGTCGTTCCTCTTGCATTTTGTTTTTTTAACAATCTAAAAAAAAACACATGCTTCATAGTTGCCCTCCCATCACGGCACTATCAAAAAGGATTTGGGAGAAGTGATGGTTAATATATTCACTTAGAAGATTCCTTTCGGATAAGTGAAAAATAATTTATACTAGGACGATCCTTTCTAGGAAGTATAAGCATGTAAAGATATATCACCTGAGTTTATGTCTAGAGGAAGTGGCTAGAAGGTACAGCGAAACTCCATCATTAACTGGTCAAGTCACAATACATAGATCGAGGGCAGGATACACAATCTGCTCTTAAGCCAGTATGACTAATCCATAGCATGGGTTGTAGTTGCTTGAACTCAAAACCTAGTCCGTTGAAGCATAGAAGGAGTTAGGTATCTTAGTTTTTGGCCTTACTGCAGTGCAGGCATGAACAAAGAAGAAGGATCCCGGCATTCCGAGAACAACCTTTAGCAGGCCTAATATGGCATTACCACCAAAAGCCAGAAGAAGAGCAGTCTTGCATTGCGCGAAATGCCATGCATAATCCTCGTCTAGCCAAATAAGATCCTGGATGGGAATCCAATATGTTTATCATATATACTCTAAATTTGGTGATGCCAAAAAACCATCAAGATGTCAACAAATGGGAGGGCACAAGAACAGCCACGGACAGTCCCCACCATGTCTTCAGAACAAATTAACCTCCAGTCAAGTATCCCTCAAAGAAACAACTTGCGATTAGGCTAGACATAGGCATCTTGAGACCCAGGAGAGTAGCATGTCATTTACAATGGAGCTAGAGGACATCATAAAATTTGCAAAACAATATGAAGTTTTAGCGGCATATAACAAAGAAAAAGATTCAGGTCATAAGATATACCTCATGAAAGGACAAATGGCTTAGTTGATCCCTTCAGTACCCCCAACTCCTCTGCATACCGGGAGCCTTTATGTTATTCACCCCTAACTCATCGAAAAGCCAGAAATAGGCCGCTCCCAGAAGAATAGGTTGGTAAAAAAAAGGACTCCTTTCATAAAGCCAAAGCTTTACAAAAGAAGTTACGTTAGAACCCCCAAAAAATAGGTTGAAAAGAAAAAGAGAAAAAAATAGTGAATACTCCCACAAAAAAGTAAACTCAGCCGATGGAGGGTACCTTCCTTAGACAAGCTGCAAATACGGCATACATGAGCATAATACTGCTCTGCCCCTGGCTGGTGGTGGGGCAATTACTCACCGCAGGACGCCTGAGTCCCTAAGGGGTGGATGTAACACTCTAAACGAAATCCCAGATCGGCTAAGCCATTAAGGTGTGCAGTAAAATCTACATTAAGAACGAGCAGTCTTTATAAACGAGCGAATGAGAACCTTTGGGCATTGAGTTTGTTCTACCAAGAAACCAAAAACCGTTGTGGGCCTAAGTGGGTTCAGCCAAAGCGGACATTATTCTTGCTAGGCCCTGGGTTCAACATGATAATATGCACCAAATAGTGCCAGGAGACTGTCATGGAGAGTATTAAAATAGATGTATTGATCAACTCGAAATCCTCCTAGAATAAAATGTAAACAAGACATTAGTACATGGTTATTACAACCATCCCCCCGAGAACAGTGCTTCCAATACCCTCTGGACAATACTAATCAAATCCTGAATTTGGGCCAACCAAGAGATCTTAAATGACAGAAAACTCCAAAGGAAACAATTTCAAAAGCCAAACCCAATCATTGCCACCAGCTCCATAACATGTGTGAGTAAAGCTCTGCATAAGGCATATAAAAAGGTGTTAAGTTGAATTGCACTACTGTTCAGCCAAAACCAATAAGAAGAACTTTGTTGCATAAAGAGCTCGCGGTTCCACCAGCAAATAGGACGCTGAGGCCAAATGGCAGCAAACAGGTTCCTGATAGGCCCCGAGGCAAATAAGTCTGCAGGTTAGCCAAAAACGGGTCCTACCTCCTTGGAGCCTAAGAAGTCCTAGAACTTTCACCTAAAGGAAAAAAGAAAAGCAAATTCAAGAATTAATCAATTCCTAATTAGATAAGGAATTAATATGATTAAAGTAGTGCATATCCAAAAACTAGGCATCTTTTGTACATAAGAATAAGAAAGAAGAAACATTAGGAATTAATTTATTCCCAATAAGATAGGAAATTAATTAATTAAAGTAGTGCACTCAAAAATGGGGCATCCTTTGTCGTCGTAAGGGAATAAAAACGTTCAAAAGAAATTCCAAAAAAAAAAAATAAATCCTTTAAGCAGATACAAAAATTAACCAATCAGCAAACAATTAATAATCTAAGAAGAAATGGCATTAATTAATTTTAGCAAGCAAGATTCCTATGCAAAACATGTTATCAACTGATTCAACAAGTAATTCTAATCAGACATCTTTTGCTTATGTGGGAATTCAAGCACATTTCTTAAAGCGGACTTAAAAATAACTTTATTTCTTTAATTTAATTTTAGAAAACAGGCCATCATTTGTCAAAAAATGAATATAATTAAAAGATGTAAGAAAAGGGCACTTACAACAGCTGCATAGCCTTTAGTGATCCGAGTGCTCTCTGACCCGGGTGCAACTGCTTTAGATCAGATTGTATGGGGCTCGCAGAAAAAGATCTTGATTTAAAGAAAGCTCATACCTTGAAGATTCTTGAGTTGAGAGGGTTTTGAGAATTGAGAGAAGGAAAAAGAATGAAAGACTATGAAATGAGCAGGTTTAAGCTTCCTTATATAGCCACTCCAAATTCCCCTTAGTTCAAAATCCAGTGTTTCTACCACTTATGGAAAAAATGTGTATTAGCGATCAACAAATCGCGTTGCTAATATTTTTTGTTCACTAAAGTACCGAAAAACTATGCACTAGACGCATCAGTAGCACAAACTTCTTGTCCCTAAATTCTTAAGCAACCCGATATCGGCGTATCCTGTCTGCCAATCATTGCAAATGTGCGTCGCTAATCCAATTCATCTCATATATACAAGGGAGTCACTAATCGATTGCTAAACAGTTTAACTGATAAGCTATTCATTGCTAGTTTTGGTTGCGCTAATCTAAATCACCAAAGTGGGTCGCCCTATATATATTCCAAAGACTTTGAAAAAATAATTGTGAAGTGGCACTATCAGTCGCTATTGTATTTATTGGAAAAAAAAAAAATTTATTTTCATAAACAAAAAAATTTTCACCTGTAAAATATGGAACAATATATGCTAATTCAAAGTAATTCAGCACAAAACAATTCGCAGCCAATGAAAAAAATTACTAAAATTATAAAAAAACATTGTTATAATGCTCGTGAAAGATAAATATTTTACAAATTTATTATTGTTTAATAGATACAGAATAAACAATGATAATAAAAAAAGGAATTCTAAAGTGGCGTATTGATCTACAAGGTCTATAATAGGGACTCTGAGAAGCCCCAGGCAGAGTGGACGACAAGGCCGGGGGGGCGATCAGAGTGATCTGTCGGTGCAGAGGGGATGGCTGGCGAGTTATCCTGCAGTAGGCCGGATTTCTAGCATAACATATCCATCCAACTGCTAACTGCTGCAATATCAGTTGTTGCCTGCTACGCTGAAGCATAAGCCCGTAAATCCTGAATCTCCTTGGCACGTGCTCAGCTTAGCTGGAAGCTGTGCCGCGGTTATAAAAAAAATGTCAGCGACTACGAAAAACCATACCCTACACTCTTCTTCATCTTCCCGCCTCCTGCCAGCCTTCGAATAAGCTTACAAACTCACTTGATCGTAGGCTGCTCAATAGTCTGGAACCTGCAGCGATACAGTAGCTCATCTTTCCCAATAGATTTATTAGTTTATCCTTACCAAGTATAGAACATAGCCAAGATAAGAATAATGCATAAATATTCAAATGTAGATGGAAAAAAAAAAATCCCCAATTGTGCTTACTCTAAACAAGCTCGGGCATGCCTATCAATAAATGTCACCCCATTCATGGTCCTTCATATGTGTACAATATGCAAGACCTCCATTTGGCGGTAGGTTGACGGTTGAACTTCTTAGCCTACATTACATTTCATAAATGTGAAACATTTCAAATACATTTTAAAAATAAAGCTTAAAAAATGACAAGCCACGTAACATTCTATAAGTGGATTTCCTTATCAATTTCTTGTTACTTTGCATTCTTGTACAAGAAATCGAGTAAACGCTCCGTCCAACTGTGTCTCCCAAGCGTTTTCTTAAACATTACCTCTCCATATAGCACTCATACCTCCCATAGTGGAACTCCTTCTGCAATAAATATAAATTACGGGAAACATTTTTATACGAGATTTCACAGATCATTAAGTTTAATTCATGTTTTAAAAGTAAGAACATTTACTAGAAACTCTTTCCCAGCTAGAACTTTTTAGTCCTCTCCTGGTAATACTCCTAAGACTAGCCTTATTTCTCCAAATGAAGCTTGAAGGAATTCCTTGTAATGGCTTTAGAAGCATCACATTTGATGGATGGAAGCTTATCAAAAGAATAGAGGAAACATAGAGAATTATATTGATAGTGAGCAGCAAATGGAGGCCAATATATAAGATTAATTGTTGTTGTCACTTTACCGTCCTTTCACGAATCTTTTAACTTCGGTTCTAGCATTCTCCTTCAAAATACAGAAAATTAGGCATTAGTACAAAATTATAATAGTGGAATTGTATATTTCCAGGTGGAAGGGCTGCATTGATTGATATATTGGAGTTCTGTTAGTTTGCTGGTGTAGATGCGTGTGTAGCATCAGAAGTATGTGCCTGAAGTAGTAGAAGGATTAGCGAGTAGTGGAGCGGTCGCGTGACTGTATGAGTGTTCACTGCTCTGCCATGAACCACTCGTCCTTCGGAATACCTCGACCCCGCTCCCCCTCATGTAGAGTTCCTCGATATTCCATTCTGCACCAAAAGTAAGGGGATCTTACGATGCAAACATAGCTTAATTGACATAATTATTACATAGCGCTTGAGTTTATTTACAATATGGTAACTACACATAAGGTTTGAATTTTGAATTTAATATATACTAACTAGTTGCCTATCTCATTCTTCTTTTCGTCTTCTTCATACCTTTTGTGCTTATTCTTCTTCTTCTTCTTCTAACCAGTACCTAAGACCTGGTGGCATTCTGGTATCATATCTTCTTCATCTGACAGGACCAATCTCACATATGCTCCTTCTTCATTAATCAAGTCTAGTCTGTTTAAATCTTTCAACTATTTGGATCGATAATTCAACCTCATCAACTTGAAATTTGGCTCAGTCATGATGCTAAGGCAGATTGTTTAGGTCCGGACTTACTTCTATAATTGATCTGGCTTAATTTGGCACACTGCCATCTAATCCAAGCGATTCTCGCTCATTGATGGGTATGGAACATTAGTAGGACTTGAGCTGCTTGCCATTCCTAAGAATGAATGGTTCATTATTTTGTGTATCGTTCTTTCCTACTATTAACTTCTATTATATTATATTTTTGGATGCAACCGTCATTCCAAACATTAGGTGTGGATCGAACCATTCGCAATTAAATCAATTACCGCTCCTTTTTATGGCCATGGATTGGATATTCCAAACTTAATGACTTTCAAAGCAACCTCTTCGTAAAAATCACTGATTGTTTCATTATGGTTTAATCCCTTTTACACATACTTACCACTATTTAATATTTTTCTAGTTGACCCACAATGTTAGTGAAAACTTTGATTCCATGACAAAGTAAAATCTCGAGCACGTATTTACGCATTGGCAAAGGTCCTTTGCCCCAGATCAATAATGGAATTTAACAATAATACTTTCTGAGTTGAAGTGTAATTTAAACTATTACTTTCTTTGAGTGTAATTTAAAGTATTGAACTTGATGCTTACATAACATTTGAACCAAGTTGTGAATTCTTCTCTAGTTCTTGCCAATTCAATAACAACCATCAGGTTAAATGGAATGTCGTTCTTTGCAACTTAGCAATAATGTTTTCCTAGGAATATATTCATCAAATCACATCAAGTGTACTACTTATAATGCATTAACTGTGTTAAATTATAAAATAATTATACATACTTACTCAACAAATGGGGCTCACCTCTTTGCTGTTCAATAAAATGTAAGTTTTCAACTGCATGGATCTCTTGCTCGCTTCCAAATGGCTTTTTTTTTGCTTTGATCCTACTGTGCCGTCCCAAATAGATAAAAATTGAAAGGTTTCCTTCTAAATTATCTTCCATCTTATATCGCCTCCATCATCATTTCGCGGAGAGAGACTCGTCGGCATGATTAGTGTACACCTATTGGGCTGCCAAAAGTAGTGGAACAAAAGTGGAAGCTTCTATCCACCAAGTCATGCATTGCCATATTTGTGACACGCTATTTTTTTAATGCCCCGCCTGATCAATGAGGAAATTGAGGACACAAGATTAAAGGATTAATGCTATCTTAGAAGCCTTCCAATCCAAGGGTAAAAAAAAATAAAATAAAATTAAAATAAAATAAAAATAATATATAAATAAATAATTAATAATAAATAAAAAAAATAAAAAAATAAAAAAAAGAGAAAACGCTGCCTACTGCAGCACGCGTTCCCTAACTTTAAAATAAAAATTAATAAAACTATAATTAATAAAAATAAAAAATAAAAAATAAAAAAAATAAAAAATAAAAAAAAGAAGGAGAAACAGCGTTGTTACTGTACACCTCTGTTGTACAGTACCGCATGTTAATATTAATAATAAAAAATAAAAATAATAAATAAAATAAATAAAATAAATAAAATAAAATCACGCGTGGTAACTGTACCACCTCGTGTTACAGTACCCGCCATGATTTTTTAATAATAAAAAAAAAATAAAAAAAAATAAAATAAATAAAATTAAAAAATAAAATAAAAATAAAAAATAAAAAAAAAATCAATCACGCACGCTTGTTACTACACCTCGTGTACAGTACCCGCATGATTTTTTTTAATAATAAAAAATAATAATAATTAATAAAATAAAATTAAAAATAAAATAAAAAAAATTAAAATAAAAAAAAAAAATCAATCACCGCGTGACTGTACACCTCGTGTACAGTACCCGCATGTGAATTTTTTTTAATAATTTAAAAATAATAATAATTTTAAAAAAAATTAAAAAAATTAAAATAAAATAAAAAAATAAAAAAAATCAATCACGTGTGTACTGTACACCTCGTGTACAAGCAACCCCGCATTGATTTTTTTTTTAATAATAAAAAATAATAAAAATAAAAAAATAAAAAAAATAAAAAGGGCGTGCTACACCCTATAAAAACCACCACCCTATTATACGGCCCACCACGAGCGTTGGGACACCCGCCCGGACGCACACAACCCACTAGCTACCTCTTCACCACACTTCTTCACTCTCTACACCCACTTACTTACACCAATCGAAAAAAAAAAATTCCTAAAAAAAAATATTCTATAGCCTATTATTTTTCCTTCCAAAAACACTTTTGCCTGAGTTTAATTTGGAAGGGAAAATTACTATCGTAGATTATTTAATATTTAGGTGGAATCCAAAAATTTCATTAAAAAAAAAAAAAAAATAAATATAAAGGAAAAAAAACCAAACATTTTAAAAACCCCAACCTTCCTTTTTTTTTTTTTT
>NW_023591600.1:210561-307071 GCF_014843425.1 Jatropha curcas | reverse complement strand
AAAATTCTTATTCGCTGAAATAATTTATTTCTATTAATTAGTACGTAACATATAACTGAAGCTCTTTTGTATTAAACATAAAAATACCACTTCTTAGATATAGCTTAAAGAGTTTTTTTCAATTGAATCGTTAAATTTAGCAAAAATATTGCTATCCAGCAGTAACCAACACTAACCAACATAAGAGTATTGAATTATATAATACATACAGGGAAAATCTTTATGACTCCGTTGGTCCATAGTGGCCATGATATAAATTGTTAATATAAAATGGTGATCCACTGTATATAAGTAGCCTCAACATTTGATACACGAGATGGGCACGACTGTGCCCCCAAGCCCCAAATAATGTGAATTTGAAATCGAGAACAGTTAAATTTTCGATAACCAAGAGAGGAAAATTCATATTTTTCCTTAAAACTTTGAGCTCATAATCGCACAAGAACTTGAAAGGCCTATAATTAAGTGAAACAATTGCACATGCCAAATTTATCATCTATTCATGCCAGATATACTAATATATATATTCAAAAATGAAAAATTTTCAAACTAAAAAATCAATAAAATAATATTATACTATAATTGTTCCATAATTTATTATTAATATTGAAGTAACATGGGAGAGAGACACTATTTAATGAGACCCTCAAAAGACACCTCTATACTAAAGAATTTAATTTTCTAATATATAATATATGAAAATACCTCAAACATACCACCATAGGTCCCCGCCTTAAAATCGCCGTATATATTTTGACAACTTTCAAAAAAACCAACACAATTAATATTTTGTTCTTTTGTATATAAAAATAGAATGGAAATACCTCTATGTATATAAACACACGAACTATCATTGGAAACAATTCAGAGCATAATACATTCCCTGCCTCCTAGGATATCCAATGAAAATTAAAAAGCTCCAAAAACTGAACGGTTAAGTGAATCGAACCGAGAGGAATGGTCTAACGAAGTCCAACTCAACGATAGATTATTTTTTTCTTTTTTTTTTAACTCTCTTATATAGCAATCTCGCTTATTCTTCACTTTTACCACCGTATTCTTCCTTACTCACCATAATAGCGCCCCAAAGCAATAGATCTAAACGCAGTCCAAATGGCCCAATTATAGGAATCACGTCGCTTATATAGAGCCAGATTTCAAGAACCGCCTACACAAATCTCTCCGAAATAATTTTTCTCTACCTTCTCCTCCCACAATACTCGCCTAAACAGTAGCTAATTTTATAAATTTCCTGATTTTTCCGGCGGCCCTGCAAATAGAGTTCAAAGCTAAATAGCGGATAAATGGTTGCTGCTTGTCATAATTCATGCTAATAGCAGTCGATTAATATCCCTGGTAAATTCCTCAAGTACTTCCCTCCTATCTTTCGTAATTCAATCCGGCATAAACTATGGAACTCGCATGAAGCTTTTAACTCCCTCTCCTTTACTTGGCGTTAATTAATCTTCTCCTGTTATAAACTTAGAAGTTGCAGGGACATTGGAAGAATGCACTTTTTGTAGCCCGAGAAGTTCGCGATTCACCAGAGAAATTATACATTGGTCCACTGATTTTCCGGCGACCTTGTCACCACCGAACGGTTCCAGTCCTCCCCTTCATCGACGGCGAGCTTCTCCCTCTCCTTCTTCGTCTCCGATTCTGGCGAAGCATGGGATCACGAGCGAGTCGCGATTCCGTTTCACTCGAGACAGTCGCGTCATCTGCTTTCACCTTCAAGTTTCCGACATTTTCCAGCTGAGTAAGTTAATCCCCAACATTCATCCGTTTAATTTATGAATTCTTTGATCAAAGATTGAGGTTTTGAATCATGAATAAAACTATTGCATAAATCTAGACCCTAGCTCCTGCTGTCATACATTTTTTTTAAGGAAAAAATTGATTCTCTAATTTAGTTTAAATTATTAGCTAAGTTAATGGATAAGTTTAGCATGAACAAGGGAATTTTAGTTAAGAATATTTAGTTTAGAAATAGATATAGCCATGATTATGACAGCAACAATTTATCGCTAGTACTTGATCTATTGCAGGATTTAATAAATTTAGCTACTGTTTAGGCGAATGTTGAATTAGGAAAATTTTTTGAATTTTTGCTCTTGAAATCGGGTAATACTAAATGATTCCTATATTGGGAATGGTTAGATTATTGCGTTTTATTATAAAATCTTGTTGAAAGAATAAGCATTCTTAGGTTAAAAATAACTAGTTAGCTTATGGTCAAGTTCTCGATATCCTAGGAAGGAAGGAATTGAATTGTTTCGCAATTTGAATGAGTTATAAAACTGAATTTTTATTTAAAAAAAAAAAAAATGTGCAAACCAGGGGATATATTATGGGTCTAAATATAGGAAATCTTGAATTCCTTGAGCTAGCAGTAATTATTTTAGTTGGATTTCTTGAAATTATAGTGTTTGGGATGAGTATGCAAAGTCATAAACCAAGTTCCTTAGTGCGATATTGAGCTCAAGTTTAAGGAAAATATATTTTCTTGGCACAGTCGCTGTTTCAGGTACTTCCTACAAATTTTAAATAATTGGTATGGAAACAGATGTATGTATATATATTTATATTTTCAATACTCTTATGTTGGTTAGTGTTGGTTACTGCTTGATAGCAATATTTTTGCTAAATTAACGATTCAATTGAAAAACTCTTTAGCTATATCTAGAAGTGGTATTTTTATGTTAAGACGGAGAAATTTATGAAGCTTCAGTTATATGTTTAAGTTTCGAGTTGAGTTATCTAGTAGAAGTATTTACTAACTTGGAAGTTAATTGAAATATTAGTTATTAATAGTTAGTCTAGAACTTTAATAAATGTTTAATGTGTTTAAATGATATTGGTTTTATACCTTAAGCAAAGAATTATTGTGATAATTTCCTAGAATAGTTTGAAGGGTCTTTTAAATTTGTAAATTATGGTTGATTGGTGATATATTATTGAAAGGCGGATGGTATTTGATTTGATTGATTTGCTTTCCGCCCCCGACGATGGGCTGTGGTTGGATTGAGTTAATATTGAATGAATTTTTGATAATTTAAACTATGGTGGATAGTCCATTTTTAGGGGAAATGCTGCCGAAATTTTTCAGTAAGAACCTAGGCCTACAATAATTAATAAGTTTTATTTAGATTAATTCTATAACTTGATTTTGATAGAAATTAGACTAAATTTTAATTAACAACATAATTAATAAGTTTATTTAGATTAGTTCTATAATTTGGTACATAATAAATATAGTGCTACTGATTATTTATTATCTTTAGTATTCATTTAATTATGTACATATTTATTTATTTATTTATTTATTTGCATTGATTTTGGATGTATTTGGTGTAGTACGTTGAGAGAATTGTTTGAATAATTGTGCTGTGCATATATTGTGTTTTGTTTGTGTGGAATTGGGATGAAGTGGGTCACCATGGGACTGTGAGACCGTACAGTTATATGGATCCAATATGATTACCGTTAGCCGGGTAAATGGGAGATCGGCGCCCCCGTGTGCACCTACCGTTACCGTTACCGTTAACCACGGGTTGGCGGGTTGGCTTCTTTCGTCGTTGCGCACGCGACAGTCTAGATTTGATCGCAGCCCGCAGGGTGGCCTCCTGTTGTGAGCGCTTGATGATCTAGATTGGGATGGGACCACCGGGTTTGCCTCACTGTTGGTATGAAAAAGAAAAAGAGAGGAATAGAAAAACAATGAGAGGGTTGGTCAAGTGAGGATTAGACCGGTCGGCTCCAGTATGAGGGATTCGGCTCCTGGTGGCACATGTGAGAGGATGAGCCATGTGGGAAGACGGCTCAATCGGGGGTTCGGTGACTCACTGACTAATCTCCACGTGATGTGGATTATATGAAGATGTTAATGATTGTGAGTGCTGGTGATGTGCCATTTGTGTGAACTGGCTGCGTGAGCATGATCAACTAAGTCGAATGACCTAGAATTGAATATGTTTTTGTGTGACTGCGTGTGTTGTGCAATAATTATTTCTCCTTAGAAAACTCACAAGTCTTGTTTAATTTTTCAGGAAGTAAGTTTCTCTTTAATTCGGTCAAGCTATGTTCCTTTGCTGCAAGGCTAGAAAGAAAATTTTACTAGTTCAATAATTATTTTGCTATGTATCTAGATGTATAAAACTCTATGTATATCTATTAGTTAGTGACCCGCAGTTGTAGGATTTGTATATTTTTAGTCGTCTATTATTATAGATTAGATAATTATGTGAGCCCATATTAGAAATGTGATGTTTTGTTAATTGGGCCGAGATGTAATAAAATCTTGAGGTTTATCTTTTTTTTCTTTTTTTTTTTTTTTTTTTTTTTTTTTTTTTTTTTTTTTTATAATCACATGGGTTGAATGTTGAATTTTATACCGAGATAATAGATTCTAGTGTTTCAGGCTTACTACGGGCCTCGGAAGCCTTAAGCTTACCTGGGCCCTAGTGCCGGTCCGACCCACTCGGAAGCCTTAAGCTTACCTGGGCCCTAGTGCCGGTCCGACCCACGAAATCGGGTCGTGACAATAAAGTACTTGTTTTGTGAATTTATATTTTTATATATGTATTTATTTTAATTGGATAAATAAGTTTTCGAGAATTTTCATTTGTGAAAATGTACCTCCGAGAGCGGAATTCCATTTTCAAATTATCCGATCTGCTTAAACAATCCCGAAATGTTTCCATGCAGAAAACATTTTCAAAATGCAAACCAGCAGTCAAAAAGAGTTTCCATGCAACACATTAGAGTACCATATGGCTATTTTCAGAGTATTCAGCAAGTAGAGTGAGATTGAAGACTTCTAAATTAATTGCCTATTACCCATTAGGCACTATATCTCATGCCATTAAGGAGTACTTGAATTCTCCGATCAACAAGTTTACACACGTATATACCCCATCTCTACGTCTCCTTTTAACAATAGTTAATCATCTTTGTTCCATAATATTTATCACGTATGAAATTTTACGTCCTTTAAAAAAATTATTAAATTTGTTTAAGATATAATAAATTATTGAGTAAATTGACTATATTACCTTTATTTTATACTAATTCTCTAAGTAAGTCATCAAATTATTGAAGTAATAATTATTGGTTATATATAAAAGGTAAATATGAAAAATGAATATTTATTACTCTTTGAAACCACAAATGTGACGAGTATTTTAAAACAAATTATTTTCTCAAATATGGGAAATATTATAGAACGGAGACAGTGTAATACATCTCTAAAAAAAAAAAAGAGAAAAAGAAGATAGGCTTCTGCTAAGGATTATTGTCTAGGGTTTTGGTACATTTAATTAAGGTTGGCAGGATAATATAACTTTTGGTTTCTTAACTTGTTAAAGATTTTTTACTTTAGTGTGTGAACTATTTATTAACCTTTAGTGTGTGAACTAATTTTACTTTTAGTGTGTGACTATTAGTGTGTTACATTTGAAACCAAAAATGTGAACGAGTATGTTTAATTTTAAAACAAATTATTTTCTCAAATATGGGAAATATTATAGAACGGAGACAGTGTAATACATCTCTAAAAAAAAAAAAGAGAAAAAGAAGATAGGCTTCTGCTAAGGATTATTGTCTAGGGTTTTGGTACATTTAATTAAGGTTGGCAGGATAATATAACTTTTGGTTTCTTAACTTGTTAAAGATTTTTTACTTTAGTGTGTGAACTATTTAAAAAAAAAAAAACCCAAATAAACATTCATACTTATCCAATGAAATAATGGTTTCGATCATGATTTCCGGTGATATGTATATTAATTTTTTCTAGAAAAATAAAATTTGATTCCAAAGCATCTTCTTTTGAAAAAATTAATGCAAATTTAAAAAAAAAATCGGTAAATTTATTTTAAATAACTTTTAAAATGCTCGCATTTATATAAACAATAAAATCAATTAATTTTACAAAATAATCAAATAAATTATTATTTTATTTTTTCTAAATGTTATTAATTAAATAAATTATTATGTTATTAATTAAATAAATTATTAGAATATTTAAAAAATTGGCTTCAACATGTAACTTTAACTAAGTAAATAAATGTTATTAATTAAATAAATTATTAGAAATATTTTAAAAATGCTTCAAACAATGTAACTTTTAACTAAGTAAAATATTTAAAAGGAAAAAAAATGTTAAACTCCCATTTGTATTAAACATTATAATTATATACTAAATTTTATAAAATACGCTAAGTGATTATAATTTTAAAATAAAAATAAAAAATCTTTGGTTCAAATCGGATTGGAACCGCCAGTTAACCATCGGTTCCTAGCTGATTCAAGTTCAAAATTTACCATTTATATGAACCTTAACCAGCTCTTGAATCGCCGGTTTCAGTTCAAAATTTTGAATCAAAATAGGCTAAGTGATTATAATTTTAAAAATAAAAATAAAAAATCTCTGGTTTAAATCGAATTGGAACCGCCGGTTAACCATCAATTCCGAGCTGATTCAGGTTCAGAATTTAACATTCATATGAATCTTAACCAACTCTTGAACCGTCGATTCTGATTTAAAATTTTGAATCAACGATTTCAATTTGATTCTAATTCCTCTATAGTACAATTTGGTTACAGTTTAATTCCGGTTCAAATTGAACCGATGCCCTTGTCTATCCATTACAAATTCGCCCCTAATTGTCATAGATGAATCAGTGTGAACTAGTGGAGAGAGAATAATAAAAGTATTCTGAAATAATAACTATTTCAACTATCTAATATATCGTTCTATTTTTATGAATTAATGTATTTAATAAAATAATTTCATACATTAAATATTTAACATGTTAAAATAAAAATCAACAATGTCTAGGACTAAAATAATTAAACTGAAGAGCGAATTTATATATTTAATTAAGTAATTGACGTTGATGTCTTTCTATTTATTCAATCAAGTAAATTTGCTCTCTAATTTTCGGCCGCTAACGTTATCATCGGTAATACTGTTGTCAGTGCTTCAATTTTTGTTTTTTAGTTAAATAAAAACATCTGTCCTCTTTTCCTTCCCAAAGCTTCGTCAGTAACACCACGTGGCTCCTTTGTAGACGCTCTTCAGGCGGCTTACAGTTTACTCCTTGTCTCTTGGGGACACGTGGAAGTCCACGTCGCATCCTAGAGATCTGTGCGTGCTTGTCGCCTAACGCCTGGTCACAAAAAAAAATTGACCGTTCCGTTTGCTACCTATCGCCACGACAGTGTTACGCCGTTAAGGCTTCGTTATCTCACCAGTCATCACCCACTTTACTGTTTGCGTCGACTGAAATTGACTACGTGGCGTAGGTATACTGACTCGGTGGGGCCCGACTTATATTCTTTTTGGAGGAATGGGATCCACAGGTTGACACGTTTCAAGCCATAAATAGAAGTTGAAACTTGAAAGGTTTGGGAGATTCGGATGGGACAATTAGCATTATTGATTTCTTTTCCTCATAGACGACTTTATCCTTCCACATAAGAGATTTTTGTAAATTTATTTAGTTGATATTATTAATAATTTAAAATTTGGAAAAATGTAATGTAAATATTAAAATTAGAATAAGAGAACTAATATATTTTAATTTAATTATTAGTTTTATTGAAATTATAATTTATAAATGTTGTTATAAAAAATTTAAAAATGTCGATTATAACTGCATAGTATTTTTCTTCATTTAACCAAAAAAATAAATTTAACATTTTCATTTCAAGTGAAAATAAAAATTGCCTTTTGATATACTTGTGATTAGTGAGAATATATACGTCTAAATATGAAGATAACGAAATTTTTTACCTAAATAAAATTAATACCAACAAAACAAATTTCAAAAGCACTCTAATGTTAATTTGAAAATATTTTTTTTCCTTCCTTTTTAGATATATAATATTTACTTTCAAAAAAAATATATAATTCAATAAATAGTGATTGATTTAAGTGAAAATGGAAGTGATTCTAAAAAAAAACTCTCCAGCTCCAATATATAAATCATTTTTAGATAATTATTTTGTCTTAAAATATAGGTGATTTTAAGTATTTTAAGGAGTAATAAATGATATTTTTCAATGTTACTCTTATTTATATTAAATACAATAAATATTTCATAAGTAACTATTAGTTTTGAGATAAACAATAATTTGATCAAATTACTATTGACTTTGTTATAATATAGGAGAACTAATTCATCCTTAATCATTATGTAAAAATTTTAAACGATTTATATTTTTGAACAGAAAGAATATATAATTATATATTTTACATATTCTATTAGTTAGTTAGCTAATTTTACATATATTAGTTAGTTATTAACTATTAACTATTAGTTGGCAGCTAGTAGTTGTTCATGGAGTTGTTTAAATTAGAAGTATCAGGTTCAAATAATTATTTAATTAATTGTTTAATTTAAAATAAAAAAAAAGACGTCAGTAGAGAAAAATTTAATAGATATGATTGTTAAAAAAACTTTAATTAAAAGTTAAACGCTAACAGTAAAAGTTTTAAATATTTAACGGTTTAAAGTTCTCATAATATCTAAAAGCTACTATAAAAAACGAGATATCCTAATCTCTAAATGCTATTATAAAAGTTGAGATAAGATTTTGATCTGGTAAAAATAATAAAAACTACGTTTAAAAGCTAGCGTGTCGTAAACCATGCCATGTTATTTATATCCAATTAGATCTCCTAATAAGTTGGAAAAAAAAAATAGAGGGGTAGTTTCGTCATCATAAGTAAATGGAAATTGACGATTGACGATTGACGACATTAGGAAGATAAATAGGTCTCCCACTCCAAGTGTCCGCTAACCCCTAAGTTTATCAGCAAGTATATTCAATTTCTTTCTTTTCTCTTCCTTCAAATGCTTGCTCTGCGTACACTCTTCCTACCAAATTGTCCTGTCAAAGATGAAAGTCATAACTCATAAATCAAAGAAGAAGAATTAGAAGGTCTCTCTTCACTTGGTAATTCTCTCTTCATTGAATTGTCTCTTTGTTGGTTGTATGTTGTTCAAATTTTGGGAATTATAGTTTGAATTCTGTTGCTTTGCTTCTTCTCCTTCCTCTTTCTTTTCCTTTTTCTTGTTGCAATTGTAACTTCTTCGATCATTATTCTTAGGTATGGATGACACTTTTGTATCTGAGAATGCATGCATGTATATACTATATAAGTGTGAATATTTGTTTATGTTATGCATGAATAAGTGCATATCATTGTTTTTCTTGTTATCCAAAATATTAGAGATTAAAGATTCCATGACAACAACAAAGAAAAAAAAGGAAAAAAAAAAAAGAAAAGAAGAAGAAGAGTAAGTTAATTATCACATGAGGTTATTTTTGCTGAGATTTTTTTGGTGATCCTTGAAAGGTTATTAATTTTATTGATTTTATATCTCATTTATGAGCAGTGGTCCTTATACCTGTAATTTATATTTAGAATCCCACTTGTATGAAGGAGTTATGAAGTTGGAATTGTACAAATCAATGGAATAAGAATTCTTAAGGGATAAGATGTGTTAAAATTCATGTAATTTAACTTTTTATACTTTTATGTGCAATATATTGATTCCCAAATGTCTCATATCATATATTTATTTATTTATTTTTGGTTTGAATAGCCCGTCTTTTAGAAGATTTTTTTCATTGAAATAGCACTGGAAAGATACATCTTCAGCCAAGTCCTTGCATGTTCTTGCTTATATTTTTTAGTTAATGGGCTTAAGAGGCTCCATGATTTATTGTTGTGATTGATAGTCTATACTAAATCCGATAGATAGAGTACATGAAATCAGTGCTAACTGGTATCCTTATATGTATAACATATTCGCGCTGCACTATGCCCAAGTGACTTCTCAGTACATGGTTTTTGTTTTGGTTGTAGGTAGGCGGCAGATCTGGAAATTTTCAATTTCATATAGTAAGAGGCATGCAAATGAACTCTGATGACAATAAAAATTCAAAATTATATTTTAATAGCAATAGTATTTGTACACCTACTTCCAAATCTTGGTGGCATAGCATCGGGCATAATGTTGTCTTCTCAGACATGGTAGAGGAAAGCGCAGCAAAATTTTCTCTGTCAAAGTACATGGATGGTTTTGTGGGGAAATCTAGCAAATCACAAGCTAACTATCTGTTGGAAAAGGGAACTGATGCTAGTAAAGAAATGTTCACTATTTTGCCACAATCAGGTAATGTTGAGTTGTGTGTATGAGACTTGTCCTATTGAAATATTTTTAAATGCTAAGCTTAATGGACATATATGAGTTTAATTTGGTATTCAGTCTATCATCAGCTTCCATTTAATTGAGATGAAAAGAGTTAACTATCATGACTGAGAATGATGGTGAAATCATTATTAACTGATCCAGCAATTTTACCTTTTAGTTTAACAAGTTTTCTGTTTTATTTATTTTTCTGACAATCATTTGATTGCTGGCATTTGTTATTATGCATTTACAGACTTTAATGGAAATAAATAAATAGGAATTCATCCAGAAAGAAAATCCGTGTCATTGTAGATTATTTTTCCAAGATTGGAGATTGGCTGGCCAATGCTATCTGCTCATATTTTAACTATGATTATATGAGATGCTAATATCTCCTGACTGGATCAATACTACTCTAGTGTATTTTGAGATGATATATATCCATGAAGTATGGCAACTGCGTGATGTAATTTAAATTTTGTGCAGCCTATGCATTCATTCATGTGTGAATTATTTTTCATATTATATTTGCACATGTAAGCATGCATATGCAGATTTGCAGTGTGTGAATGCTTCCTTTTTTAACTGTATAAATTATTGTGCATACATATGTGACTCGCATGAGTTGAATGCAAGAAGAAAGGAAGTATGCTTAAAGTTGAAAGCATGTCATGAATCGATGGCTATTATCAGTTTTTGATCTTATTGAAATCCTGAAAGGACCACAATTATTGGTTTGGTTAGCTTCAATTTTATCTTAATTAAGGATAGTCTGAGTGCTGACTTTGTTATATATTGTTCTTGCAATCACATAGCACAACATTGTCTCTGGAATTTTTGGTTTTAGGGATCCTTTATGTATATAGTTTTGACCTTCTGCAAAACTACAGTACCATAGCTGTTAAAAAGCTGTTCATTTAATTACCTTATATTCCCTCTCAATTGTCTTACATTAGATGGCTGGTTTTCTGAAAATAAAGAATGTTCCTTGTGACTCTTTGAGTAACTAGTGACGGTTTAAATGATTCAATTGTTTAAGGATGGCTAGGCAGAAGATATATAAATCTGTATTATGATACTAATAGCAATATTCTTTCCATTGACAGATGGGAAATATGGAGAAGAACATCCTAACTCACAGCATTCTGTATCCATTATGTCTCCAACAATGGTTGAATGCCTTGCGCCACCTACCCAACCAGATCTTGATGGATACTACTCATTTGTACTTCACTCTTCTCCTGTCTTTCACTTGTGCATTAACTCATTTCCATTTCGTTCCATAGCTATTCTTCTGCATTTGATTTGGTTTTATATATATAAATTTAAAATAGTATTTTCTTTGGTATGTAGCCTTCTTTATTGAGCTTTACCGCAATTTCTCTGTAGCAGCGTCAAAGTTGAAATTGAATTTTTTTTTTTTTATCTCTGGCATGTGTCTCATATCCATTTTCAGATCCGTAATCCATTATGCCAGGAAACTTTACCTGTTCATGGACCTCAGGCTCTGGAATGCAACTAGGAGCAAATTTGAATTTATATAAAAATCGCTTCCTGCTTGGTCTGATATGGGTTCAGATGCCCAATTAGTTTCAATTTCTCAGTTAATGTAAGTGTTGTTTCACTTGGATTTTGAATTCATTATGTCATGTAGGTCAATAAGAATGCGTTTCCTAATAGAGGGTGCAAAGGTAGAAAAGAAAGATGGTTGACTTGTACTTTGTAATTTTCTATTGAAGTTTGTAATGGAGAAGAGACTCGCATAAAATAACAGATATAGCATCTAAGCTGAACAAAAGATTACTAGCAGATTAGGAGCTGCAGAACTAGTTTTGGCATCTTTTTCGAAACTTTAAATTAGATGTGTTGGCTGCAACATATGCTAATAATATTATGTGTCTTGTCACCATAATCTTTTTACAAACAGAAAGCAACAGTAAGGTTGCTTTTTGTGGATTGGAGGTCACTGGTTAAATCCATGTAATAGTGTAGTGCAATGCTGTTTCCACTGAAGCTTTTGAGAGGGTGAGTGCTAGGATAAGTGTTTCTGTAATTTGACTCTGATTTCATCTGTCTGATGCACATTCAGAGCTTGTGATGTGGGAAGCTTCTTATACTACACTGGGATAACCCATCTGTGTAGGTTTTCTATTTGCTTTTTTGAAGTTTGGATCACCAAAGTGTGTTGTAGCTCGACTTGCAGAAGGTGCTGGAATCTCTCAAGCTTGTTCATTGGCTGAATGAAGCTTTATAATATTTCTCTGTATCATGAATAATTTAATTTGAAGTTTGGAAGTCAGTAATGTGAATCTTCTTGTTTGTCCTTTGTCTTTCTCTCTCCACTTGCACACAGCACGATGTACTCTCATACATTTATTTCCTTGTACATATAGTGGCTTCTGATGTTTCTAGAATAGTGGGTTAGATATTCAAGCCAATGGTGTTTTCTTGCATATTTGGGTTATGATCTGTGGCTGTTTAGTGCATATCTATTATTTGTTTGGTTGCATAAAGATATTCATAATGTAATATTACTTTATTTTTTGGATATAATTCTCATTACACAAAAATTTATATAATCATGATTAATTATTAATCATTTTTACTTTCACCGTACCATCAGAGCTAGATAAACTCTAATTATAAACATTATATAATACATTGATTTTATTTCCAACTACATAGTAGAATAAAATGTCATTGCATTTGATGACTGTTCCTGTTAAATTCTTGTTTCCACAGTATCCTACCAGACAAAACCTACTATGTTAACAAACATGTATTGTATTGACCTAGGTTCATTCTCATCTCGGAGCCTATAACACTAGAATGGTGTTGCCCCTTGAGATGACAGAAGAGCCTGTTTATGTTAACGCCAAGCAGTATCATGGCATTTTAAGGCGAAGACGATCACGTGCCAAGGCTGAGCTGGAAAAGAAACTAATAAAAGTTAGAAAGGTATATATTTGTGCCTGTCCATCCATTTTTAAGTTTAGCAATTTTAGATTGTACTAATTTCATTTGGTTGCATGCTTTTTAGTTGCAAATTTTGCATAAGTTTTGTGGTATGGTTAAAGAAATTATCATGCTATTGGCATGAACAACCAGGAATGCTCGATATGAAAGCTACTGCATACAAATTAATTTCATGCTTTGATTTTGTTTTTATTTGGAGAAAGGGATGGGGAGGGGTGGAGGAGTTGTAGGTTGCACTTATGTTTTAGCGTGCAAATATAAAGCTTAGATAACATAGATAAAGAGAGGGAACAAAAAGAAGATGATGGGAAAAATGACGAGTTTCATCTTTGTATTTTAAAGCTGCATGCATGGCAGTCATTAAACAGGAGAACTGACTAACAATTGATATTTTGCTATTATAAGATAATAGTGTTGCCCTGTAAAACATGAAGTTGTTTTGTGTGTATTCTATTTCTTTTCCTGGAAGAATAGACTTATGAAACTTTGTGAAGTATCACTCTAAGTTATACTTGAAAACACTTAAATTAAATCAAAACAAGATATTCCTTACAATCTCCCTCTACTCCAACATAATCTTGATAGTGGGAATGTTTTTTATCCTCACACTGTTGTTTCTGGGGTGCTACAGGTTTAATATTTTCTATTGCTCACTTAAACAATTGGTGGTAAGTAATGGTCTACCTAGGCTTTTTTTTTTTTTTCTTTTTTTTTAATTACTATTGGGTAGTTCTTTGATAATCTGAAGAACTTTTCTAATATTTATTGTTCACTATTGTGTTTCTTCAGAACAAATGAAAACAGTGGAAGTAGTAGTTTTTTGGCCATATCATTTTTGTATTTTACTTGTATGTTTTTATTTTTATTTTTATTTTTATTTTTTTTTTATTATTTTTTTTTTCCGGGGAGTTTTGTTAAATATAGTTAGCAATAGTGCTAATGAAGTGTCATGGAGAGGTGATTCATTAAAGTTGAAGGAACTGTGGCTACAAGGACTGAAGCAAAACAGTTAAAAAAAATTAATAAAATAAAATAAAAATTAAAGCAGCAAGTGAAAGTATGCTAGTCCTTTGGTTGTCAAATTGGAATAGGCAAGCCAATGGATCTTCCAAATTGCCTTGGCACCTAAATGGTATCTGAAGGGCATCTTAAGAGACTAAATAAATATGAAACAAATAAAAGAAATCTGCTATTGTTGTTTGCATGATGTAGCGTCTATACTGAGAAAAGAAAAAAGCAAATGTTGTTTTATGGTCGAATAAAAAAGAATCAAATAAAAAATTTCTCCCCTTATCGGATTGGGGAAGAGGTTTGCATCCTTCATATGTTTAGTTCAACTGAACTTTATACATTTACTCAGCTAGAAATCCTAGTAATATACTCCAAATTATAGGAATTTGTGTAAGATAAAGATATGGCTTAACATTTGTGTTATGTGGTTTATAGGCAGGCACATGCTTTTCAATCTTTTCAATTGCGTCCTGATCATTATGGTTTGTCTATGGTATCATCAAATTATAAACAATAGATCACATTTAATTGGCATTAATTTCTTGGGAACTTTATGATCTTCTCGATGTCTAGCATAAGTTTAATTTTTTGACTTGGAAAGAAGTATAACATTCTCTCCATTTGAGGATATTGCTTTAAGTTTTCTTGTTCGAGTCCTAGCTCTATCTAACATTTCCCATTTTGTTGTGTTCTCTATAGCCTTATCTCCACGAGTCTCGACATTTACATGCTCTGAGGAGGGCTAGAGGTTGTGGAGGCCGCTTTCTGAACACTAAGAAGCTTGACAACAATGCTCCTGACAAGGTCAACAACTTCAGTGAAACTGTTGCAAAACCTTCCATAAACTCATCAAGAGCAACACTTGTGCCTGTCAACTCTTCCAAGAATGCAGATTCATCAACAGGTAATGGCACTATAACAGAAACCTATTTACATGAACAAATCCCACAGCAAACCTACACTAGTGCAAATAGTAATGGGTGCTACCAATACTTTGCTGAATTTCAATTATCAAAACATCATTCTAATTCAGACAGGATTGTGGAAGAAAGGGATTGCAACATGAAAGCATATTGGTGATTGGACAACCATAAGCAAGTTTTATGCTGACCACTCCATGCTTGTTTCCTTATTTTTAAAGATATTATTAGGTTTTCCTTCTCATTTGGTGGGGTATCAAGTATTAACCTTCGCCGGATCGAGGATCCACAATTTATATATATTTGTGGTCACAGGCAAATCATTCTTGGCTTTTACCTCTGGTTCATGTTCTTGGAAGTTGTAAATATATTTCTACTTTTGCTTCTGCTTAATCTGTTATCTGCATGCATCAATAGGATAGAAAGTGAAGACATGCAAGAGATTACCATTTCTGTTCTATCTTTGTTCGTTCCCTTTGAAGAAAGGAAGGATCCCAAAGAATCGATCTTTCTTTTAGTTGTTGAATCTATCTTTGATTGATCAATGTGTGATATTCCGGTCCTTAATTTCAGCAGTGTTCTACATTTTGGGCTTGCATATTGTCTTCTGATTGTAACAAGCATTTGCCTGTATTATTTCTAGTTCTGTGTTTCTGACCTTACAAAAGAAATATTTGATACTTTGTATTGGTACTTTAAATTGTGTCTAGTTGTAAGAACTACGAATAACATTGCATTCCATCCTGGAGAGGTATAAATATTATAGGCATTAGAGAGCTTGTGTGTCATTTAACTACGAAATATTTTCACTTTGATGGGATTAATTGTCAAAACACGTTTTCATCCTCTTATCATATCCAACGTCAGTGGCCATGGCTGTTTGCCATATTGCTCTAGACGAGGTATAATTTTTGGCTTAAAGCGACGTGTCGTCTTGTTCTTAAGTTTCCTGGTTTTTCAATAACTTAAAAGATTCGCTAAATATTTCTGGATGCTCAGAAATTAAATTATGAAACCAACACACAATTCTCAAATATTTTTAATTATATCCCTTTAATTTTCAAAATAATAATAATAATAATAATAAATTGGCATCTTACACAAATAGAAAACCAATTAAAATCTCAAATTTGAGAACGTTAAAATTCAAAAGAAACATTGTTCCAAGAAAATAGAAATCAAAGAAAAGATGTGAAAATTGTGCAAGAAATTTATTTACAATTGATTTTTCTTTTTGAAAATTATCTTATTTTGAACGGGAAAAATAAAGAATGAATTTCGTTCTCTCGAATAAAAGAAAATGATCTTAAAGGAACTAAAATAATTTTGAGTTGAAAACCATTAAACAAACAGGATAGGCAAGTATTATAAACTAGATTTTTATTAATCATAATTCAAAATTAAGATATTATTTCATTAACTGAATACAATTGAATTCTTACACATAATTTATAATATGAGAATGAGAATTTTGAAACTCTCGACCGCAATTCCAAAAGCAGTAACAAGCATATTTTGCTGTAATTGCATTTCCAATGCATGTGCCCCCAACTTGGCCATGTCTTTGATAGCATTTTTTGCCACAATCCTCAAGTGTACAGCCACTTGGATATAACTTTTCTTGGCATCTTTTCTGTGCATTTGCTTCTGCCGCCATTGATGCTCCTGCAACAACAGTATTATATCTTTAATTAGAATTAATCAAAGAGATTTAAAAAGAGAAAGCGAAAGAAAATAGTTTTTTCACATTAAAATTTGCCATCTCAAACCTGAAAAGATAAGGAAAAGGATGAAGAAAAGGTTGAAGGAAGGATTTGCCATCTCAAACAACTTCTTCTGCCTATTTTTCTCTCTTGGATTGTAGAAATACTTTGTATCAAGAATATTATGTATAGTGCTAGAGTCATTTATGAACATTATTTTATATAGTAAGAAAGTTGAAACAAGAAATGCATAAAACAAATTAGATGATTTCATCTCAAAACTATTAGTATTGTGTGTTAAGGAAACCAAATAACAAAAGCTTTCAAATCCAAAATTAAAAACATAATTTGACATATATTCAATTTAAGGCATTTTTCGGTAATAACTATTAACGTAGTATTTAATGTTTTGACGTACAGGGAAGAAAACGCTTTCTCCCGAATATTTAAAGATACTCTATGTTCAGGACTCAAACTCGAGACCTATGGTTACGGCTGAAAGGATTCATACTATTCCATCTCATACTCCGATTAATGTGTACTGAAATATTAATAAAATAGCTAACAACCATTAAAACAATTAATTATTACTAAAACATCACATTTTAGGATTAAGTATAGAAGAGAATCACAAATCAGATTATGATGTTGGACTGACTAATCTTATCCTTAATACAATTAATTAAGGAAATCTTGTTCGATTATATATATATTGTATTCATGTTGGAGGCTACTAAATTTGTAGAAGAGGAAGAAAAAGCACGCAACTCCTCACCCAAAAGTTGGACAAACGTCACCTCTCAGTTTTTAGTTTTTTAGTGAAAAATAGTAAGACTTCTATGTTTTAAATTTTAAATATTACTTATTAATGAATAAACAAAAGTTTAATCAATATATTGTTAGTCTGAACTATTCTTTCCCTTCTCAAATAAATTTAAATTACTTATAAATAATAATTTAATAAAAAAAATTTTCCATTTAGGATGAGCTACACTCCATTTTTTTGGTTTTTAAACTAAGAATGTATTTTTCCTATTCAGGCAAGAAATGAGGTCATTTAAACATTAATGATGTATTTTGGCTGTGTTCCATAATAACTTTTTAAGTAATTAATCAAAACGCTAAAAACTATTTTTTATATTGTGATAATATAACGTTTAAATAGCTTAGTTAATGTAGCTTTTATAAAATATTAGTCCGGTAATAATTCTTGTATTATGAAAAGCTATTCAAACAGCTACTAGATATTCAAATAGTTAGATGCTATTAAAACAGATAACAACTATCAAAACAAATAATTTTTTCGAACAGATCTTTAGAGAATTTTTTGTCTTAATTTTGATATTTGAATAAAAAAGTATATATATATTATTTTGATATATATTTTTAATATTATTTTATTGAGTTCAATTATTTGTTAAATATTCTAATATGAATTAAAATATAACATTTGAATTTAGCAAATAAGAACAACCAAGCAATATTATAAAATAAATTCATTATTTATTCATTAATTAATTGAATTTTATTTATAAAATTCAAATTATAGAATTCAAAAACAAGAGTATCAACCACAAGTCCAGACGCAGTGACAAGAATATTTTGTTGTTACTGTATCTTCAATGCATATCCCACCAAATTGGTAGTGCCTTTCAAAGCATTTTCTGCCACAATCATTAAGCGTACAACCAGTTGGATATAGCTTTTCTTCGCATCTTTTCTCCCCATTTGCTTCTGCCTCCATTGATGCAACTGCAACTGCAACAAGATTACACTTTTAAATTTACATTACAAATAAAAATTCTTAACATTATATTATTTTATACTATTTTTTTCTTCTAACGAAAGTTTTTTGAGGTCTTGTTTCTTTTTTAATATGTGCTTTCGGAGTAAAATTCAAATAAAATCTACCAACAATAGTGACTTCAGATTTTAAATTTCCCGAAGTAAAGTTCGTCTGGAGATACAGTCTACTTTTGTTAATTCTACTGCCAAATTAATAAAGTTGTGGTTTTTTTAAAAGTTCATAGAATATAAAAAATGAGATTCAAAAGAAATAATTTTATAATATTAACTGTGAAGAAAACCTGAGAAAATAAGGAAAAGGATGAAGAATTGGCTGAAGGAAAGAAAGGCCATCTCAAACTTCTTCTACTGCCTATGTTTCTTTCTTGTAGCATCAAGCATATTATATGGTGCTAATCTCAATTATGAACATTGTTGTAAATAGTAAGAAAATCTCTAAAATACATAAATGTGGATTTTTTTTTTTTAATTTTAAAGAAAATTGTCTATATATTGGATTAGAAGTAATATGCATTTATAATTATGTTTAATGTAAGGTGAAATGTAATATTGAATTTTTGTGTCAAGGAGAGAAAATAATGAAAGCTTTCAAATACAAAATTGAAAACATAATCTAATCTGAGATAGGTTCATTTCGAGTATAAAATTGGATTATGATATTTCACTAACTGATCTTATCCTTTAATACAATTAATAATAAAGACAACCTTGTATAATTCAGTTTTTGTATTCATGTTAGAGACTATTACATTTGTGAAAAACTATGAGGAGTGAATCAAATATTAAGATGCATTTGAGTTCGGCCAACAATTGATACAATGTTAGAGATTCGATCCATGAAAAGAACAGTAATAAAAAGGGACAACCGGAATGTAAGTGAGTCGAGTCGAATTTGAAACTCGGTTTGATAGAATTTTAGCTCAGTTTAAGCTTGACTTATGGCTTGAATTTAACTTTAAGGTCAAAAATTTGAAGCTTGAATGAGCCTAAAATAAATATTATACATATGAAAATATAAAAACTTGACGAACTTTTGAGTTAAATATTATTAAGCTCAAGCTTGACTCATTTAGCAAATGAGTTGGTTCAAGCTCGAACTCAATTAAAGTTGAACCCCAACAACTCACGAGCTGGCTCAGCTCATTTACACCTCTAGCCACAAAATCTAAAATGACATTAGATGGAGATATTTGTGGGAAAAAAAAAAAAAAAAAAAAAAATTCTAAATGACATTAAGGATGGAGATAGTTGTGGGAAAAAAAAAAAAAAAAAAGTTATGAAGAAAAAAAAAAAAAAAAAAAAAAGTTATGAAAGGAAATATGGATAATAGTTAATAAGATTTGGAAATATCCGTGGAAAAAAAAAACACAAAACAAAAAGAAAAAAAAAAAAAAGAGTTGTAAAAGAGAGATGAATCAGTAGTTAGATTATTATTCGACAATAGCTTTTCATGTAATTTTTAGTATTATTTACTAAGTTAAAGTATTATTTTTATTATTTACCGTAGCGTTGGATGGCATTGCGTTTATACAGTTGAGAAAAGAACTGCATAAGGGTGGAATCCATTGAGACTTATCTAACATTTGAACAAAAGGTTAATAAGTATTCCATTCTTATATGCTATTGTCTATTTGGTAATTTATTCGATATGTAATTCTAACTTTATTAAATAAGAAAATAAATAAATATTCCACTCATTTCTAATCATGAAATCAAATTAGCAAATTTCTACTCAGGAGATGCTACTTTGTTATGACTCGTTTGGATAGCCGCTCATTGCTGAACAAATGGTCTGGTAAAATTCCACCTAAAAGTACTTCTCTAATAATTAAAAAAAAATGTAAAAAATGTAAACAAAATCACACTTATTAATTTTTTATTGAATGATTGAAAATTGTGTAAATATGCTAATTTCACAAATTAAATTGTTAATAATTTCACAAATTAAATTGTTAATAATTTTACAAACTTAAGCATTTAATTGGTCAAATTAAAAGTTAATAATGTTATTTTTCATAATTGAAATAAAAAATCTGAATAATCCCGAATAGAAAAAGTGTCCGTGTGAGGACTTCCGTCTTTCACTTTTAATTTTGAATATAAAAAATGTCAGAACTAAAAGTTCAGAATTTGTTATATTTTGAAATTTTTATTTTGGTTCGATTATTGGAATTATTGAAATAAGTATGATTTGGTTTCAAATTCAATTATATATATTTAGAATTTTAACCTGTTTATCGAACTCATTTAATAAACAAATAACTGAAACGAATTTTTTTTTGGTTAACTGTAAATTGTAAACACCACTAAATAAAAAAGAATAACCAAGGAAATATTATAAACTAAATCTTTATTCATTATTTTTTGAAACAAAGTATTTGATTGATTAACTGAATATTGAAATAATCAATTACAGAGTTTAATTACAAACACAACTATAGACCACATATCCAAATACAGTAACAAGCAGATTGTTTTGTATTTGGATTTACAATGCACATTGAATCCTTTTGCTGGTGTCTGGCAAAGCATTTTTGAGAACAGTCATCCTGTGTACAGCCACTTGGATATATTTTTTCTACACATACTCTCGCTGCATTTGCTTCTTCTGCCACCATTGATGTAACTGCAACAACACAATTCTTTTAGATTATACTAAAGATTTATATATTTTTTTTTTTGGCTATAACCATCTGATATTTAAAACCTACTGGTACGACTAATCTATATTCGCGCAAGACAAACCAATAAAGGGATATAAAACGCTTCCTTCTAGGTGTTTAAAGGAACTCAACATCCAAAGTTCGAACTCAAGATCTTTGGTTAAAGGAGGAAGTATCACTATTATCTCATCTCACCCTTTTGGGAGTATTTTGTGCTATTCTTTAAAAATAAAGAATTTTGATATCTTTTAGAATTTTATAATTAAATGTATAAAATGATAAAGAGAATTGTGAAGAAAACCTGAAAAAATGAGGAAAAGGATGAAGAATTTGTGTAAGCAAAGGTTGGCCATCTCAAACTTCTTCTTCTGGCCGTGTCTATTCTTTCTAATTTGTATTGGCATGATTTTGCATCAAGAATATTATATATAATGCAAGAATCATTTATGATCATTATTCTATATATGGCAAGAAATCTCTAAAGCAATGGAAAATATATATGTATGATTCCTTTTTTTTATCATTCATTATGAGGCTTAATGAGTCGAAATAATACTGTGGGTTATATACAGGGATAGCCCTCCCCTTGACGGTCGAGATAAACTCAAATTCATAACTGAAAACATAATCTGACATATATTGTATAAATGAGAATCACAAATTAGATTATGATTTTTGATCCTTAATACAGTTAATAAAGCCATTTTCAAAAAAAAAAAAAAAAATACAATTAACAAAGGAAATCTTGTATGATTCAATTTTTCTTTTCATGATATAGGGCTACTATATAAAGTCAATAAGATAAACAAGAAGGAAATAATACAAATTATTAGGGGAAAAAAACAATTAGGTGCGAGTGTATTTTTCTAATCAATTGCAATCCATTTATGCTCTTTCCAAAAATAAAAAAAAATGCAATCCATTTATTAGGTCTTGTGAATTTAGCGATTAGAATATGTTATTGTGGAAATTGCAAATGAGAATTTGTGCAACTAATATATTAATGATTGTTTTAAAGCATCATTTATAATTTTAGTTTTTTTTTTTTTTTTACTTTTTGCTAAAATTTATGAGCATATAATTAATTTTATAGGTGTTTTTTTTTCAAAAAAAAAAATCCTTTCAATGTGTTATATGGTTTGCTAATATAAAGTGTTGTACCATAATCTTATATTTTGTATATTTCTTGTGAGTTTTATTTTCTATTTCATATCAAATAAAAAATTTTCTAATATATTTCTTAATAAATAATAATAAATAAAATAATATAAAATTTATTTATTATTTTAAACATAATTATTTGTAGGAAATAATTATAGCCAATCAAATTAAAGAATTATTAAAAATTAATCAATTAATATATTTATTATCCTTCATATTTAATATGTATCTTGATTAATATAATATTAACCTATCTTTATTTTTAACAATATAATTAAAATCCTTATCGAATTATATTCTTACCATATTTTATCTATATCAATAATTATTACCATATTATTTTATTACCATATGATATGCATAGATTTATATTACCTGATCTATATATATATTACACTACTAGTATTACCATATAATGTTCTATATTACTATAGTTTAATATATACATTATGATACTTATTTAATATTATAATATGTATCTTATATAATATAATATAACCTATCTTTATTTTTTTAACCAATATAATTAAAATCCTTATCGATATTATATTCTTACCATATTTTATATATATCAAATATTATTACCATATTATATTATATTACCATATGATATGCATAGATTATATTACCATGTAATATATATATTATTACACATACTAGTATTACCATATAAATGTATATATTACTATATTTAATATATACATTATATACCTTATTTAATATTATATTATATGGTTTCAATTTTAAAAATGTCGATTCCAATTATAAGAAAGGTATAACCAAATATTATTATAATATTTTATATACCTTATACATTTAATTTGTTATTTTTATCCAATAAAATTTAAAGTTAAATAACAAATTAATACGATCAATCAAAATTAAATTACTTTTATTTTTTCAACCAATCAAACTAAAATCCTTAATGATATTTTTGCTAATTGATAAACTTAATATGAACATTTTTGGCAATTCTAATATTTCCTCACACATTCTCACTTTTATTTATTATACAACTCACAATGTTATTTTAGCTTATTTGACAAAACAAAAATTAAATATAAACCTTTTAACAATTCCACCCTCATCCTATTTATAATAAAATAGAATGTGAAAATTAGAAAAGACTTGCGTACGCGAGGTGCTAGACTTATTTATATACCAAATCAATTACATATAAGGTGTTAGTTTAAACGATAATATTTTTAATCATATTAGATAAAAAAAAAAAGATAAAGCAGTAATATTTAAAAAAAAAAAGAATGAATTTTTAATCAACTATACACTGAATGTACACAAATCTCATAGAAGACACGTCATATTTATATATCATGGGAAAGGCATGGGAAGCTACAAAACACAGCCAATTCTCTTATCACTTTCAACTGGGTCCCTCCATGAGGAAAAATTTTGGTAAAGTTTCCAACTTGCAAAACCCATGCAGTGCTTTTCCACTACTATTTATATTGTGAGCAAAAGAAGCTTCCCCTCTTTCAGGAATATACACGTGGAACAATACAACACTCAAAAAATTCAAGTCCTTGTATTAAAGAAATTTGCTTAAAGTCATATGTGATATAATTGATCTTTCAACATATTAAAAAATATATAAAAAATAAAAAATCTCGAGTTTAAATTCTCTGTATTATAAAAATTATCATTAATTTAATGAATATTATTCAAAAGAAAGTATTACATCTGCTATATAGTCCATACATATGTTCTCTGTTTTCTCGGTTCATCGAGCTTTTATGTATTAAAAAAATAATTATACAAGATAGAAAGAAAGAGAGAGATTTCTTTATACATTGGCCCACTGGAGGAAGCCCGCTTGTAATTAAAACATAATAGAGAGGTCCCTTTCAATAGCCAATTTGAGGCCCTACTCAAGCATGTTATGATGTCTACTGCAATGAATATGCTTCTATACTTCAAAATTTGTGATATGGTTTAAAATTTGTAATATGATTCTATACTTCAAAATAAAGGAGTAAAGAACAAATATAGACAGCTTAGCATAAAGAAATTGACAATCAGCTGATGAAACCCTGTCATTAAAGAATCTCGGCCAACCAGAAACGTGAATAGGAGTCCCACCCCATGACTTTATGACCAGAGCAGACTGTACTTTAGAAAAAATCCCCACCTAGAAGACAAGTAGGCCAGTCTCAAAGCCAATCATAAGCTGCAATACTCTATTATGGAGCCTGATATTAAGATTTGAGTTTAAATATTGGAAGGATCTTTCCTTCCACCCCAAACACAACACTGAAAAGTCACATCAAAGATACAACTCTTCTATTGTATCTTTGTAAAGGCAAAACTTTTTTCTTTTCAATGATCCCAAAAAATTAAAAATTTCAGTTCTTTTATAAGCAAAAATTGACTAGAAGTACAAAAGATGGCCATAAAAACACAGAAAATGTTGTCTTGAAGCATTTCAACAGACCAATAAAAAGCTAAATCTTATACTAAACGAGTTTGTAACCAATACAAATAATCTTGGTAGTACATTAGGTTGATCCTGATATACTTCCATTTGCCGCATGAATCATAAATGAATCTCTCATTGCCCATTAAGGAAAATAGCAATTGTTCAAATGGCTAATCCAAGTCATCTCCTTTGTAAGACAAAGCAAAGAATGAGTTTCTAAAAAAAGGAAATGACAAGAACCAAGAAATGTGATTATTTGGCAAATTCACATCTAGAGGAGCATTGTCACCATTTCATTCCCTTTCTTTGTTATATAAGAAAATATTGAATAAAATTAATAACTTGACGAACCAAGTTAGTAATCAATATGTGCTCCAATCGTTAGCTCAAGTGATTGATTTCATTCAATCCATCTGAAAATGAGTCAATGGCATATACGTCAAGTCCTCTTGTCCTTCCAGGTGCCCCTCCCTTGAGTGAGGATACATCCAAGACAATCCTGCTCGTTCCACATTAAGAATCAAACCATTTAATCACCCAATTGGGTAGGGCATAATAAATTTGAACCAAGAAATAAAAAATTGTCAAATTAATTGTTTCAAAAAGGAAATCCAAACAATGAAACTCACAAGCTCTTTGATGCTCTCTCTAGTTCCGGTGTTACGATGATTTTATTATCAATTTTTGATACTGAATGTTCGGCAGGCAGATTAATCCCTTGCGATGCTGGATTAACATATTAAGATATTAACCACATTCTCTACAGCATGAAAGAATCAACATTATATAAACAACAGCACGTGAAAAAAAAAAACTAGAAATCTTACATGATTTCTGGATAGCTACTGTAGTTCCATCAAGTCCCAGAAGTTTCTACACCAAATCAGTGGGACCATCAGAACATAAAGAACTTATTCAAACTTAGACTAGGAACTGTAAGCAACAGAATATACCTTGAGCTTCTCATAACAATCCTCAAGTTTATCATTATGCAAAATATGATCAAAGATGCCTGATGATTGTCCTTCTTCAATCTCTATCTTAGCAGTTCGGAGTCGCTTAAGAACCTGTTCTTCTGCCTCAGTCCCCCTATTGACAGATTTTAGATCAGATAGAGCATAATACTACACACACACGCACACACACACACACACCCACTCACTCAATCTCTCTCTCTCTCTCTCTCTCTCTCTCTCTCTCTCCCCCCTATATATATATATATATATATATATATATAACTATATTTAGTCGTTCATGGAAAGTTTTCACTCACCTTGCCACGAACGTCGGCCTTCTCGAAGGCTCTTCCATGAATATATTAGTCTTCAATGGAAAGTTTTCACTCACCTTGCACGAAGTCGCTTCTCGAGCTCTTCCATTGAGGGTGGACAGATAAAGATAAAAATTGCTTCCAGAGAGCTAGCTCTCACAGATCTTGCCCCTTGAACATCAATGTCAAGAATGCATCTCTGCAGCCCAAATAAAAATGACAATGACATGGACCGATGAGCTTCAACCAACAAAAGGACACTTGAAGTTCACAGATTTAAATAACTTGACTTAGTTGAGAACGACTGTCTAGTGAGAAAAGGCCCTTTTCCATGTCCGCATTGAAAAGGTTTTTCTAATAGTTAATATACACATATATTAGTCCCAAATGTCACAAAACATTCAACTGAATTATGCATGTTAGAGTTGAGGTTAAGTATTTTCCTGCTTGAATTGGAAGCATTAAAGATAGATAGTTTACATTGTTCTATAGCTTAAAATGATCATTCTTCTATAACAACATATGTTCTCTCTAAGTTCAAATACATAATAAAAGAGGAAGGGAGCAGATTTTACCTTCCCTGAATCTGCGACCACCTCAACAGCTTCAATACTGGTCCCATAGAGGTTTCCAAAAACAGAAGCAAACTCAAGAAATTTCCCATCTTTTATCTCTTCCTCCATAACACTTCTCTCAATGAAATGATAGTGTACTCCATCCTTTTCCATAGCCCTTGGAGCACGAGTTGTGTGGCTTACAGAAAATCCAAACATGGAGGGGAATTCTTTCATGAGCATTGATATTAATGTTCCCTTACCTACTCCAGATGGACCGCTTATGACAACTGGCTTCTCAGCATTTCCACTCACACCCTTACTCCAGGCAACAACCTCTCTCCCCAGATTTTTTTTCTGCTCCCTAACATAATGAGTGTCCATCTGCAAAAATTGAAATTTAGATAACGTAAGCAGTAAACTAATTAATACTCCATCATTGTTTTTGTTCTTCTAACATATGAAATAAATTTATTTAAAAGATTTGTGAAAATTAAAAATGAAAGATAAATGCAATTTTAGTTTCCTTGATTAAATCTTTAGAAGTTTGGGCTCTAAAATACAAACCTCAAGAAACCAAATACAGTCATCTGGTGTTGATCCCTTCTTAATAATCAAAATTCGATCATCATTCAATGATACAGCCGTGTAACTTTTACATGGCTTTGGTTTTGTTCCCAGCACTGTTGGAATTTCCCTAACAAAGTAAATTTGACCACAAGTTAGTAATCCAGTTCTTAACACTCCAACCCAAATAAATCAACTATCATTGGAAGAGCTATAAGCTCACCAATTCCCAGTAGCTTTATCAAAAATTCGAACTCCAACAGATAATGGGGATTCATCATCATTACCACCAATCACATACTACCCAAATACATATCAAAATTAGTAATGAGATAGAACGGATTAATCACCAAATACAAAAATGGATATTTAGAGAAAAAACCAAATCAATGTATCTAGTATTCATACTGTTTTATCTCGGATACTAATGGTTGTTTCACAGTCCTTAGATTTTGAACCAAATCCATTACTCTGATATCCATTCTGCAGATCATCAGCAACGAAAGCTGGGGCCTCTCCCTAATGACCAAAACAACATCCAATCATTAGATCATAATAAACAACTTCAATAATCCATATCTACATGCAATTACTATACAGCATTTTATCAGGTTTTGGTTATTTTTAATCCAACAAGTAAAAGTAATAAATAATTAAGAGCTCACCATGGAGAAACTATGCTCCAATACAAGATTAACCCTGATCAATAAACATGGAAAGAGAATAGATCAAATCAAAAGATTCATATTTCTTGATCTATCATTACAGGCATAATCACTAACTTGAAGGGACAAACTTGAGAAAAACAAAAACGAGAAATAGACCACACAAGACATACACCACAAAATGCAAGAAACTTCCAAAAAATGAGAGGAAGAAAATGAAAATTAACTCAAAACCCAGATTCCCATCTAGTCTTCTAAATGAAAAACAAACATTCAGTCAAAACTACCCCTAATAAAGAAAATTAAAATTAAAAAAAGGATATAAATATGGAATACAGAACATTTATTGTCGCTTTTCCCCTAAAATCTCAAAACACACAAGTGTAAAACATTAAAAACAGAACAACAATCAAGAGAAGGAGAGGCGCAGAAGTCAACTAACTAACAAGAGATGCAAGGATTAAAAGAGTAAATGACAGGGGGAAAAAAGAGGAAAACCCACCTGAATATAAACTAAAATCTACAGATCAAGCCATTGAAACCAATGAAAAATGCAAAATAGAGCCTAAGAAAAGCAAAAAGTTGAGACTCATGTATTTACCTGTATGTATAAGCAGAAAATTGTCTGAAAAATACAAGCTCTTGATGTTTAGAATGATGCTATTTAATAAAGGGAAGAGTCAATTTCTGTTCTTTTTGAAGGCTAAGCCTTTGTATTGGTATTTTGTCAAATCAAAACAAACTTGGGATACAGGAAGAAGCTGTGAGACAATAGGAGAAGGCCTTTCTCATATTTGTAGGCGAAAGAGAGATTTAGAGAGAGAAAAAAAGGTTTTAGAGAGAGAAAAGGGCTGGGGTGGTGGCTTGGCTTTCTTTGCTTTTGGGTCGCATTTAATTTACGCAACAACAAGACCGGCTCTGATTTTCTTGACTCGTGTGAGGTGCCCAAGAAGCTTCTTGTTCTTTCTTTTTCGTGTAATTACCATTTAATCCCTATATTTAGGTCAAATATGCTAGCTAGGACCTTAATTTTCCATATTATGTTATATAGTCCCTCAGTTTTGATTTTGTTACACTAGTTAGGAAATCGGTCAAAATTAAGGGATTTTCTAGTGGTAAAAAAAGTAAAATAAAAAATAGAAAAAGTAACAACAAATTAAAATAAAAAAAATTAAGGGATTTTAATTTTTTGTTAAAATTAAAATTAAGGGATTTTCTATCAGTAAAAAAATTAAAATAAAAATAGAAAAGTAACAAAAAAAACAGAAAATTGGCAAGACAAAAATGCCCTTAAAAGAAAAAAAAAAAAAAAAATTCAACTACTTCAATCTCTTTCCAATCGCTATGGATTGCTAGAGGAGTATACGGGAAATAATTTATGAGGAAAAGCCTCTGACGGAGAGAGTTGAATCGAATAGGGATTTGTCTTTAAAGATAATTGAAAAATTGAACGATGAAAACTTTTTAAATCTAGCGGGGTTGAGCATTCAGTTATTCAAATCGAACCAAATAGAACTTACTCGAATTTTGCTTATCCAAATATATTTTTATAGTATCCGAATCGAATTAAATCAGTTTGATTCTATTTAGATTCGGTTATTCAAAATCAAATTAATTATTTTGAGTTTAAAAATAAATTCAGTTATATATACACATACATACGATAACCGAACCAAAAATTAAAAATCAAATAGTTTTTTATACTAAATTCAATCGGTAACCGAATTTCTAAAATAACTATCCGAATGAGTCAATTTGATTCCGTTCGTGGCTAGAAACCGAGAATTGCACCCTTGTTGGATCCAAATTTCAGGCAATCTACAAATGCTTTAGATTAAGGGTGGCCACGGTTCCGGAACCAAACCGAAAATTTTTGGTTCCGGTTCCGATTCCGGTACGGTGTCAAAATCGACGGTTCCATTTTAATTTTACGCCGCCGAACTTTCAGACAAGACTCCCGGGACTTTAATAGATTCAATTTCGTGTTGACTGTCTGTGATAGACCAGCAAGAACTAGCCTCCACATAGAAGCTTCCCTAAACAATCTTTGTATATTCTTTTGTTCGTTTCTTTCGTGCCTATGGTCCAATAAAATTACTCTCATTTCTCTTAATCTCAACCCCTCTCCCATATTTATAGAGCTTCTGAAATTAACCTTATTGCCCAATATGTGCCAATAGTTGACTCTAAAAATTACCATTACTTTTCCCCAATGTCCAATTTATATTTGTTTTGATGATTAAAATAAGTCCCCTCTAGTTTAACTTTCGATTTGTTACCTACTTTAGTTATAGGAAATATAATAAACGGTTGTACATTACGAATTATAGTAGGACTATTGCTTTCTAGGGTTAAAAAAAAAGTAACCCGGAGATAAAAAAAAATTTAAAGATCCCAAAATTAATCCGTAGTGTAAATTAAGAATGCCCAACACAAATCATAAAAAGTAATATACCAATAGAATAAAAAAATAAATTAGAGGTGGTGAAATTTTAAAAAGTGAATTGTGTTGTTAATTTGAATTAAATAAATAAAAATTACCTAAGCCGATTTGGCGTCTGTATCTAGTGTCCATAATAGCCCAACATTAAAATAAAATTATAATTTTAGCCAGAAAAATAATCTGGCCTTAAGTAGTCAAACAAAAAATATAACCAGAAAAATAATTGGCAATGAATACAAAAAAATAAGTCCCTTTAGATAGGAAATAAAAAGACCAACTATAAATAAAAATACCAAAACAGTTCAACTTATCCCTTGCAAATCTCTATATCTCAAATCGCAATATAAGGATTTGCGTTAGAAAGGTCAGTTAATAAAAGCCGCGGGGAAATTAATTCCCTGATTATGAGGAAAAAGGCCAATCCGCGTGCCCACGGAGAGCAGTTGAAAATTAACATTCGTAGATTAAAGGGAATTCCTTTTGTGGCAATTTTAATAAAAGAGTAAGCCCTTGAAACATAAAAATTGAAAACGAAATGGAAACCCGACATCCATTTTTTATTGAAGGGTCTAAAAAGCAGCCGTAGATTGCCCTAAAGAAACAACAACATTTTGGCCTCCTCCGGAGCATTAACCAAAAGATGGCCCTATATTACAAAAAATCAACTCGAACCATACTTCCCAAGACGAACAAATAGCCGCCTAAACTATTAATTTCTCAACAGCATATTTATAGCCCCTAAAAACCGTTTAATGCGATTTTTTCGCAAACTATTATTAAATTATAATTCAAATACCATAGCTTTTTCCGTGATTAGTCGAATTAAATCAGTTCTGGCCCATAAGCTATAAATTTTAGATTGTGCCGCCTCTGAAAAATATTCATTTACTCGAAACTACATAATTAAATTATTTTTTGGCGGACCAAAAGTCTGCTAAAACCAAAATAATTCAGTTTATAATATTCAATGACACCACTCATTTACATAGGCCTAAACGACACAAAAACCATGTGCCGACCCATCAACAAAATCAAAAAATACATTTATATTGAAGGCATAAAGAGCCTCACCCTAATAGTTTTAATATATATCTCCCAACTACCGAACCCATATTCAGGGCTCGGACAAGATCGGGTTAACCGACAACCATTTTGCGCCGAAACCCCAAAATGACTCTCCTCCTTTAAAAAACCCAAATACCAACTTTATTTTTCCGAAGCTGAGCTGCAATTTTGAATTCACACGCCTTAATCGGAATTAAATGCGATTTGCTTTCGGCAGTAAGAGACTCGCTCATAAAACAAAACCATGCAACAGAAGACAAATAAGCCAACAACACCTCATGGCAATTTAAGGCATGAACCAACCCTCCGCAAGCCCCATTCATAAGTAATGGCGCCCTTGTGCGCATTCCATCAATTCATGGCCAATCTGTTAAACAAATAAATGCCTTGTAGTTGGAGGACTATTTTTGTAAGGCTGTCTTCCAGGCCATCTCGGCAAAATTCCTCGCCAAGAACGAAAGCCATAACCGTAGGCGGCCGCCCAAGATATTTCCTGGGTGAAATATTGTTTGCACCCTCTCGCCGGTTCCCGGAGTTTGTCCCAGAGGTTCCGGAAATCACCTCCAATAACATTTACCACTTAATCGGTGATTCCAATTAACCTAATTGTCCCAAGACAAGCGCTCCCAGCGTTTTCGACGTCTTAGTTTATCCAGCATGACAATAAGTCCTCCCGGGAAATCCTCGGGTCTCGACTGCCAGGAATTTCCTGATGCGCTGTTATATTCAAGGCTACAAATTTGTGGGCATTAATTTTGGAAATGTTAATAAAATTTTTTAAAGGAACAACGTTTACTTCAAAATCTTATTAAATAGTAAAAATAAAAGTTTGTTGTTGTGAAATGAAATAATTTAATTTGTTAAAAAAAATTACTACCTGAAAGAGAGAAAATTAAATAAACACATCTAGGCTGGTCAGAATTAAATATTTATTTCTTTTTTAGAATTAAAGACTTGAACCTTAATTATTTTTAAAAATATAATAATCAATTCTAAAACTTTAAGAAAAATCTCTATTTAATAATTTGTTTTAAAAAAGGTTTTGAAACATAATTTTTAAAAAAAAAAGGGCTTGAACTTAATTTTAAAAAAAAATAAATAAATAAGTTGCCTACGTATCCTCTTTGGGGGTTTAGAGGGAATTAAAGGCCCACGGTAGTTTTCTTAATTACCTTATACCAATTTCCACCTCTTTTAACCTTATTCGCTATTGTGTACCACGGTTGATGTTCCCGGTGAGCGACCCATCGTATTAGAATAAATTCATATAAATCTTCAGTTTTCTCGGTTTAGGATTCTTCTTGCGTGTAACTCTTACGTTCTCGCCCGGCACCCACCATATATCATCTCACAATCCCATGCCACGTGTCAATTTCCTTCTCATCATCAAATTAGATTGTGTCGTGCTCTATTACAGGGAACATCGTGCCTATGGAACATTTGGAGGTAGGCGTTCTTACACAAACATTTATAACACCAGAGATTTCGTCATTGCTTAACTTATCAATTCAAGGTAAATTGTTTAAATCCCCCATAATGAACTCCTCACAAAAGCTGTTAACATGCGCGCACACACAAAATGGAGACCGGAAAGCCGCATAGCTGCCCTACAAACATTCTATTTTTGCAAATTTGACAACCAAGAAACCCAAATATAATGGGAACAATTACCAACCACTACATAATGCTATAGCGTTCGAACAGAAGGCGCTATCTAACTTAATCTCAAACATCCCTTTGGCCGAAACCAAAAAATTGTAGTATATAAACCCTAAAGCCCACAACTTTCTTAATGACAAACCCAAAACACACCCAAAACATCAGGCAAAGATAAGTCACCCAGGATTAAAAGATATAGACTTATCAAAGATTGCAAGATATATTAACACACCGAAACCTCTGAAATTACCCTTTAGGTCTTATCTCAGAGGCATCTTTTGGCTAGTACAAAAACCCCCTTTTTCAGGAGTTCCCTTCCCAAAGAAGGCCTATCGAAAACTAGTTGATTTGGAATCTTCACGCGCCAACAATCCTCCAAATACCCGGAACCACTTACAAAACTTTTGTAGTCTTAAGGCAAATGTGAGGCTTTTGAATAAACCTGTGGAGCATTTCGCAGGAATAGTATCACCGTGTAGATAGGATTGGAATGTAGAAAATTGCAAACAAAGTTCATTTATATAATTGCCATAATTATTTTTTGTTGTAACTTCATTGCAATACTACATTTATATTAACAGTTATCCCCTATATCAAGATTAATACTTCATAATAAATAGTCAATATTCACATTAAAAACATCAATTTTACATCTAGGATCAAATACAATAAGACCAAACAAGAAAAGGGTGGTATATTTTTAAAATAAGGTGATAATCATTTTTTTTCATTTGAAGAGAACCAATAAGTACTAATCTCGAAATTTCCAAATTCACTAAACAAATATCACAAACTCATAAATTCAATATATTCATTTCTTAGTCCCGAGATCATTCCATCGCCTTGCCAACGCAAACTTCCATTTTCAAACTAACAATTCCCTGATTGTTAATTTACTATCAATAGGGGTAAAATTTTAATATGAGTGCCCAAGTCGTGGGATAATTAAACCCCAACTAAATTTATAGTAGCATCATGTAAAAAATTTTCCATTAAAAATTATGCATTCATATAAAATTATTGTACATCCTCCCAAGGGATAATCCCACTGCATACACGTGGTTTTTTCGCCATTACCATGCCTTACCACAATTGGAATAATTAAATCCTAGTAAACTAAGGTATGTGGAAATTTAATAATTTAAATGAAATTAATAGTTCAATCTTTCCTCAAAAGAGTGATTTATTTTTTTCCAGGTAAGTTTACACACTAAAAAAATAAAAAGCTAAAATCTAAAAAAAATCCCAAAATAATTTTCTTTTATAAGAAAAAAGACTCATTTAGTAATTTCATATGTTGAATTCCAACGAGTAGGACATCCGCTTGGCGAACCATTTTGGTCTTTTATTATTTTCCTTACAAAATTTAGCCCAACTTTTCATCACTTGGGATTGGTCCCCATAAATATCGAAATAGCTTTAATTGGAAAAATAAAAGATTCAAGAATTTTTAAACCATCTTGTACACATAAATAAAACATGGCATGCACATCTTATATGAAAAAAATTTTGCGCACCAATGACTTGGTTCACAAATATTTTTAAAGTTCAATAATTGATTTTAGTATTAGCCAGGGAATAGCATTATCAAATGAAATTGAAAAAGTTTTGTTTTTGGGTCGGAGGAAGGAGGACGTGGTGATGAGGGATTTCATCAAATTTGAAAACAAATTAATTTTTAAAATATTATTTGCAGTGTGGTATGTTTACATTCAAAAACTACGAAATGCAATAATTCTTTTTTGAAATTTCCAATTATCCCATTTTCAATCCAAACATAAACTTTGCAACGAGAGAGTTGGCTACAAATTGTTCCCATTTCATTTTTATGGTACCATAAATATGCCATAGTGCCCAAACGTTTTCAACTCCAATATTGGATCAACTAATCCAGAATTTGGTATCAGCTAACAAAGTTGAAACAAGGAGGATATATTCCGGAGAATTTGAGAAAATAGAAAATAGCCAACATCAATAAAACCCTGCCCGAGCTTAAACATTTGTGGTCCTTTATAAACTCGCTATCCCTAGTAGAGGCCAAAGATATAACGACCATCCCTAAGTTGTGCGGGTTTATTACCTCCCAAACCAGAGATAATAGAAAATAGTCATAGTAAACCACGAGTCCACCTCATTTTGTATGCAGTAGAAGGATTTAAAAGAGACTACTCATTGATGTCCAAATAATTACCAAATCTCAAAAACCTACTGTTTTTTAACTCAAGGGAACTCATATAAAATAATGAAAATGACAAAATGTCAATCTACACAATTTACGAAAATAGATCAACTTTGTTTAATCTCCTAATTCTGATTATTATTCGTTATAGTTGTTAATTGCAGTAATCACCCAGCTTATTTAATAGTCAACCCGTTACTTTTTAATGATAACAAATATTAATCTATTTAAAACATACTTTTCACCAAAAACTAAAAGATAAATGTTTCTATAGAAATCATTTTTGTAATTCGTTCTTTTGTATTTTTTTCAGAATATTGAAATTAAAAGAAAAGGTATAGAAGATGCGTACCCGGAAAATTTGTGTTTTGAGGGAAACCTATCAACTTGCCTATTTTTGTGGATGTTTGTCTCCAAATGCTTCCAAAATGATCCGATAGCTGCACCCGCTTATTTAAATTTATAAAGATTTTCCATAATAATTGCAAATTACATTGCAAATTACATCGTACATTTTCTCACCTTTGAATTTTTTCGTGAAATGAATGGCGAATATGTCGGAACTTTGTCTTGCTCTTCCAACAATTTGTGATCGTTGCTTTTGCTCCTACTCTTCCTCTTCTTGTAATTGCTCATTAAATTCAGATTCTTGAGTTGGAATTTTCAAATTTTCATTTAGATATCTCTCAAAATTAAATTGGTTGGGAGTGAAATCATAGATGTCGTTTGTAGGGATAGATGAATATTGTGTTTCTCCAATCTTTCCCTTGCCCTACCTGAATTTGAGTTTCCTCCACTTGCCATTATATGATAATAAGATATAATTTGGAAAATTGAATAAAAAAAATTAGAGAGAATAATAACTTAATAAAACTTTAATAAGAGAGATTGGTAGAGTAGAGAAGAATAATATAGAGTAGAGTGTAATATATTTTGTAGAGGAGAGTAGAGATTTTTTTGATGAATTTGTAATGAAATGAACGGTATTTATAATAAATCCAAAAAAATGTATTTTTCCAAAAATAACCCTTGAACTAGTCGTTCATGTTAGCCGTTTATAGTTGTGGGAGGCGGAATTAAGAGATTTCAAATAAAATTTTTTTAAAAAAAAACTGATAGTTTCTAACGGCAGAACCGCCGGTTCTAACCAGCCGGGAGAACGCGGCGTTCCATCCAGTTCCACCGTTGTTTGAATCGCCCGGTTGCGATTTCCAAACAAAACTGGCGAACCGCCGGTTCTAACCAGCCGGAGAACCGGCGGTTCCATCCAGTTCCAACCGGTTTGTTTGAATCGCCGGTTGCGATTCCAACAAAACTGGAACTGGAACCGAACCGGAAATCTCCGGTTCCGGTTTCCACCAATTCTGGTTACGGTTCGGGACCGGTTCGAACCAACAATTCCGGTTCCCGAAACCGTAATATGGCCACCCCTACTTTAGATGTTGGGTGGGAATTGGTAAAGTAGATAAAGCTATCTAGTTCTTGAAATTGCTATTATTCCTTTAGGAGAGTATTTCGGCCGGGTTTTTGTTCCCTCTATTGTTATAGACAGTGTTTAAAGAATGAAGAGAGGAGAAGATTGGTATTAGGCATTTGAAGTCAAGAAATTGATGATTTTATGAATATATAATTAAAAAATAATAATAAAAGTAGTGCGTAAATTCTATGTGAAGAGTCCAAAATATTTTTTTTTCGAAAATTTTATTAGCAAATTGAGAAATTCCGGGGGCAAGAAGACATAATTAATTGTGATTTTGTATGGTTACCTTTTTTTAATTAATGTTTGGTTTATGTCTTAATTAATTATTACTAAATAATGATTATGGAACTTCCATTTTGTATTATTGTAAATTTAATAGCAATATTACGCTTTCAGCTTTTGTGTTAATTCAAAATACTCTCTCTGTCCCAAAATATAAGTCGTTTTTGAGTAATAATTTTGTCCCAAAATATAAGTAGTTTTGAGTATTTTAAGGAGTAATAAATGATATTTTTTCAATGTTACCCTTATTTAGATTAATTACAATAAATACTTTCACAAATAACTATTGGTTTTGAGATAAATGATAATTTGGTTAAATTACCATTGAGTTTGTTATAATGAAAGAAAATTAATTGCTTCCTTGATCTTTGTGTAACAACCTTAAATGACTTATATTTTGAGACAAATGGAGTAATTAAAATGAAAGGGGAAAGAGATTTAAGAGAGATAGCAAGAAATTAGGGCTCCATTGTCTAGGTAGAAGAGAAATACTAAAGGCAATTTAGTATTTCACTACCACTTAACATCAAATTAACAGATTTCCCAGCTAGAATAATAGAATTAAAACCTAAGGACTATAGTGTAATTTTAAAACTCAAAATTCTAATTAATGTATTGATTTAAATATAAGGATAAATTAGTAATTTAATTTTTTATATTATAACACTTTTTATATTTTTATCCTTAAACTTTTAATAAAATAAAAAATAAAAATTTAGTGGGTCCAAAGAAAGTAGTATCTTTCGATAAATGTTGTTTTAGATTTTGGTATCTATTTATTTATTTATTTGAAAATGGAATTAGGTTTCATTTCTAGGGTTGCTCACCATGTGACTGTATTAGTGAGATCATAGGTGTTAGGTTTTTTTCTTTTTTTTAAAAAAATTAAACTGAAAATTTTATCTAAGAGAAAAATGTATATCGATTAAGATATTTCTATATTTTTATGTAGAAAAGTTTAATAATAAATTACAAATATAAAAAATAAAAAAAAACACAATATTGATTTGAAATATCTAATTGAGTTGACATAGTATAATGGATGTCTCATAGGCAATTGCTCGCTCTACTTTATGGTTATTTATAGTCACTATCGATTGTATAGTTTTTATATAAGTCTGATCTGATTACCTTCAAATTTCATCATTCTATTATAGAGGAGGGGATCTATATTTTTTTCTGTTTAACTATCCAAATAACAAATATCATAAATAAAATTACCATAACAAACTCAAGAACTGTCAAAACGACAAGATCTAAAAAAGAAATTTCAATATATGGGCAACAAAATTCCAATATATATGCGATGCTAATTCATATTTGTATCAAAAGATACAAATTTAAAGATTATTCGAAAAAAATAGAGAAATAATGAGAATATTAATTCAATTCTAGAAAGCATGAGAGTCGAAATAAAAGAAAGTCTTACATTATTGTAATATACTAATTTTATATAATAAAATTATTTTTCAACTCTATTTTTAATACTTATTAATTAATGAATTTGTAAGAATTCACTCAATTAGGAAAGAATTTTGTTCTCAAACCTGTTAATCAAATTCAATTTTTAGATTAGTTATTAATTGGTAAGAATTAAAGCTCTATTCTTTATTAATCATAATTTTTTTGTCATTGGAAGTACTTTCAAGATGATATTAAGACTTTTCATGAATATAAAATACCAATATAAAGAAAAGATTTTATTAAAATATATAATATTGATTAAGAGTTAAAAATATATACCTTCAAAAAAAAAAAAAAAAAAAAATTTTATTAAAAATATATAATATTGATTAAGAGAGTTAAAAAATATGATACTTCAAACAAAAAAATCCAAGAAAAAAAGAGTTGAAAAATATAAAAAAAAAAAAAAAAAAAAAAAAGAGTTAAAAATATAAATGGCATTTTAGAGAAATCTGTAACTTCACGGGTACTCATATGGTGAGTCAATGAGTCGGTGCATACTAATGCTATATTGTCAAAATCATTACTCAATAAGCACCACTTTTTCTACAATAAGACATTTATAATATAGTATTAAGTGTTAATTACCCTTTGTGCCTAATTTAATATAATTCTTTTTAATCAAATCATAACCTCCTTTAAAGAAGTTATACCATCATATAATATAATGTAATATAATATATATTTCCAATAATTTAAGTTTAATTATAAGATTTTAACAGTTGTCATACTCCCTCTGTTCAGAATAATAATCTCATTTATATTTTTTAGAATTTTTTTTCACTTTCTCACGATACCCTTGTTAATAATACGTGTAAATAATTAATATTAATTTACTATATAGTGAAAAAAGTCTTAAGAAATTAATTTTGAAAATTCAAGGAATTATTAATATATGATGTTTAAAGTTTTTAAGAGTATATATAAGAAAAAAAAAAGAAAAAAAAAATAGTGAACAAGACTTTATAATTGTATGTAAAAAGAGAACAAGACTTCAAATTCACTCACTGAATTATTATGTTGCTTGTAAATCACAAGACTACAATCTTAAAAGGAGTTAAAAAAGCACATGGATGCTTGTACATACATTAATTACTTGTTTCCTTTTTTTTTTTTTTTTTTTTTTTTTTTTTTTTTTTTTTTTTTTTTATTGAACAAAATTACATTGTTCATGAAGTTGGCTTTTAAAACACCATTAAATTTTTTGGAAGGAGAGAAAATAATTGATGGTTAATTTTTTTTTTTTTTTTTTTTTTTATTGAACAAAAATTAATTGTTCATGAATTGCTTTTAAAACACATTACAATTTTTGAAGGAGAGAAAATAATTGATGGTTAAATTCTAAAATAGGCCAATTTTTAATTAATTTTGTGATTATTAGTACCATATTCTTGAAGTTAGATCAATTACATTTAATATATTACATTAATATAATTAGTTGAATTAATAAGAATTTTCTCAATTAAGGATTCATTTTTCTGGAAATATTTTAAAAATACTAAAAATAGTATTTATGAAAGAACCAAATCAATTTGGAAATTGGGTCCTTAAGATTATTTAAGCAAAACTTTAGTTTGAATATATATAAATAAACTTGCCTTAATTACCAAAATGAATAGTAAGGTTTAACATGATATGGATATTTATTATTTTTCAGATAATATTAAGTTTATCTCTCTAATTATTTATATTTGAATTAAAAAAATTTATAAATAATATATATAGTTTGGAGAGCATAATTTCCAATTCAATGAACTTTTCAAAAATCGAATTTATATTTTTAGCCATACAGAATTAAAGTATTGTACCATCCAACAACTTATTGGTTTTAATATTATTTTTTAATATTATGTTTGGTAGCCTAACTATATAAATTGACTTGCTTTCCTTCTTTTTTCTTTCTGAATTGAGATGTAAAGCCATAATAGAATGAAAGACTAAAAATAAATTACGTATAATATCTGAAATTTCTACACATACATATTATAAATTTTGTTTTGTTAACTCCAAATATTTTCATTTAAAAAAAAATCCATATCCTTGCTAATAGTTTTAATTATTGTATGTACCATTTCGAAAATTGTACAAGTGTAGACAAAAGAGTTGAAAGAATTGGATATGCATTAGTAACAATTGATAATTGTATGATAAGAAAAAAGAAAAACATAAACGTGCTTTAAAAGAAAAATGTAATATAATTTAAATTTAATAGATTGTGAATTTTTTAATAAGCGTAATATATATAAAATCATATTTATTAAAATTTTCTAATTTATGATAGGCTAGATATTAAGTTAAATAAAAAATATTTACACATTAAAATAAATATTATTTCCCTATTAATGAAAATTATGTTGAAATAATTCAATTCAAATCTTTTTTTTATGTCCTTAAAAATGGGAAAAAAAAAGAAATGACCAAGATTATTTATAAATAATCTAATGTGATTTTGTAATGCCTTTTAACTTTCAAATTAAGTGCTTGTTTTGCTTTGAGGACTAAAACATAAAAAAAATGAAAAATGTTGAAATTTCTTTTTAATATTAGAAAAATGGGAATGAAACGTTGACCCCCCAAGTTCATTCCCTTTTGACCTATTCTATTGAAAAAGGCCAAAAATAAATAATAATAAAATAAAAGAAAATAAAAAAACTTGAGTCATGGATTGTGATATTGTAGTTTCCTACATTTTTCATATTTGGGTGCAATGAGCTTGGACTATGTCGGCCAATAATTAGTCAACATCGAAAAGGACCTTAATTAACCTAAATCAATTAGTAAAGACAATTTACAATTGCTTCTTGGTCCCATTGAAGAAGAAGAAGAAGAAGAAGAAAAAGAAGAAGTCTTTGAATGATGGGTACTCTATCTTATAAAGGATAAAATGGAAGTCAATGAATGAGGCTTCCCTAACTTCATTTACACTTGTTTAAATCCAATTGGCACTTTTGGTACAAAGAGGAAAGAAAGTTTTGGCTTGGTGGAAGTTTCTTTCTAGATTATAAATTGTTAATAATTGTTAAAGGTGTTATTAGATGTGATTCGCCCAATCACTTTCGATGGATGAGATGAGATAGTAGAAATTTTTTTCTTTAATTAGAAATTTGCAAAGTGGAATAATACAGTACCAAATACGAGACTCTTTAAAAGAACAAGTATTTTCGAATAAGTCAATTCATTTGAGACTCTGCGGATCCACTCTTTTTTCTATTCGAAGTTTAGTTCTTTGTCCCTCATTTTCACATAAAAAATTCTTTGCAAATAAAGAGATGTCAAAAGGGCTTCTTACTTTCCAAACAGATCTCCTACATCTATATATAAACGCTAGTTTATCAAGAATACGCAAGAAAAACACTTTGAATTGTTGATTCATCATTAGAGATGGCTCTTGATCGTGAAATATCGATTGCTTGTTGAACCCTATAAATTGCGTGAAAGTAAGATGCTCTGAATTTGGGTGTCCAAGAGTTTTTTAAAATGTTCTTGATGGAAAAAAAAAATGTAAATGCAAGAACCCACTGAATTGAATTGGGTCCATGAAATTAAAAAATAGTGAGAATTCTTAGAATTCATAGGGGAGCAAATGGATTTATATACGTAATTAAATATGCGGTATTTACAAACAATAGTATTTGATCATTAGGGAAAAATCAATATATTTTTAATGTCGAATCAAGGTCACCTAGGATAAAAATAAAGCACCGGATCGAGCTATTCTTTGAGTTTGAACTCTAATTATAGAGTGCCTTTAAATACTCAAGAATAGCACTATGCCTCTTTACAAGTCTATTTAGCATAAATCTAAATTAATTGAGCAAGTGAACATCGAGTACCAAATGGTTTGAAACACGTACGAAAAAAATGTCATTAGCCCCTTTCTCCCAAGGTGTTTTTCATTAAATAAAAAATAAAAAAATATTTTTAAATAAAAATCTTTATAATTACTAATGTAGTGCATAAACCAATTAGTTACATTTAGCATGAGCAAAAAAAACCATCATAAAAATTAATTTTATAATTCCTCACCCATGTAATTTTTTTTGGTTTTAAAAAAATAAAGATTTGAACCTAAATCTATGTTAAATTTATGCATACACTGATCATTACAATACACAAAATCTTAGAACCATTTGTCTAGAAAAAATTCTCCAATTTGAGCATATTGTTTTGAAAAGGTGGAATTTTTTTATAATATAGTTTGTTTTATAATATAGTTTGCAAGAAGAAGTTGCTCTCTTCTCTCTTCTGGCTTGTCTTGTCTCTCTGTCGACTGCGTTTCGGCTCAGCATATCCATTGTTGTCAAGTTGTAGCCAGCAACTTGCCAACTTGCCATTCTTGCTTTTTAAATTAGTGGTGATTACAAATTGACAACTTTTACTTCTTTCTTTCTTTCTTTTTTTTTTTTTTTTTTTTTTTGTCTTGTCTCTCTTGTCGACTGCGTGTTCGGCTGCGCATATCATTCGTTGTCGAAGTTGTAGCCAGCAACTTGGCCAACTTGGGCCATTCTTGCTTTTTAAAATTAGTGGTGATTACAAATTGGGACAACTTTTTCCTTCTTTCTTTCTTTGCTTTTTTTTTTTTTTTTTTTTTTGTGAGAGTAATTATATTGTTTTTGCAATCATGGAATTAAAAAGGACTGCATGTATATTCGGTTTTAACGTGCTTAATCCATTTTCCAATATTTAAAACTAAATATTAAAATAATTTTTTTTTTTTTTTTTTTTTGGAGAAGTTAATTTAATTATTTTGTTTCTTCAATCATGGAAATTAAAAAGGACTGCATGTATATTCCGGTTTTAACGTGCTTAATCATTTTCCAATATTTAATAAAATATTAAATAATAACAATAGCATTTTTTTAATATATAAATAAATAATTTTTTTATTAGTATAATGGCCACAAATTCCTATGTATGTAGAGTTGATATAAAATTAAGTTTCAATAACAGTAATAGTCCAAAAATATCATCTTGTTGTTTATTGGTAGCATTCCTCTATTAATAACTATTATATTACTCTCTAAAATGTATGAATTTTTTTTTATATATCCATTTAGGTGGTGTTTCATAATATTATGTCATGCTTAATATTAATAATTTTAAGTTTTTTTTAATTAAACTAAAATTCAAAATTTGATTTAGAATTTAAAATAAAGATAAATAAAGTCATTAATAATTTTACGGTTTAGAAATTGTTTTTGCAATTAATTTTATACTGTAATGGTCGAGACCTGTAAGATAGTACCCACTTTGAATAAAGTTCAATTCCATCCATACTCGCTTCTTTTTAACGCTTATCCGATATTGGATTCACATATTGTCCGCTTTAGATCCGCCAAATTCCGATATGGAATTCGGGAAGAGAATTGGGGAATGTTACACATACCATTTAACGAGTGGACAACTAAAAGTACAAGGATAAAGAGAAGCAGCAGAAAGTATTATTTTTAACTTTATACCTTGCAACTTGATTAGGACAATGTTCATACAAATTGTTTTACATGCTCTATGTCTCAAGTTGCAAGGCAACTAGAAATAACATATTGCATTACAGCAAATCAAATGAGTTACAGCAGTGGGGAAAACTGCAAAATCAAATCAGAAATAATCAAAACTTCATATCAACACAACCCAATTTCACTAAGCTTGGCTGGAGGCACTCGCAGGAATCCTTTTTCTTGTTTTTCTCTTTTGTTTAGAGATCAAACTTTTCTTGGTAAAACCACAAAGTACAAGCAAAGCCACCAAGACTGAATTTTTGGAGCTTGAGAGTTTTGCTAGATGTCTAAGTCTGTCAAACCAGAATGAAAAATGATTGAGAACCTAATATATATGAAGGTTGTAAAGATTTTTCAACAAAAATTAATCAATAAATATATGGGTTATTTACTATTTGGTCTCTGAAATGCAACCTAATTTGGGTATCAAGAACTTTATCTTAAAAATTGAATTTGTCCTAATGATATAGTTAGTCCATTAGAATAGATGTTAATATCTCACGGATATTTACAGTATAGGTCTACGGCAGACTAAGCCTTTGGTGCACAATAACTTTTTAAATAGCTTTTAGCATTTGCTATTTTTCATAATGTTCGGTAACATAACATTAGAACTAGCTTTTAGAGAGGTTAAGATAATGTTTTATAAAGGGTTAACCCTTGTAATGTTTATCTTTTTACCGTTTTATAAAAAGTTACTCAAACAGCTACTCAAATGGTTAAACACTATTAAAATGCTAATTTTGGCAAACATGCTCTAAATCAGTGAGAGGAGTTTGTTTCAATTGTCATAGCAAATAAAATCCATTGAACATGAAGAGCATGCAGGTAGAATCATGAAATTATAAACTTAACAGTAACCAAAAAAATTCCATACCTAGTTAGCAGTTGCTTTAATCTTGATGCCATTAAGGAAAACATCAGGAACATGGGCTATCTTAGACCAATCATCTCCTGTTTCTGGATTACATCTTTCACACAGTTCAGGACAAAGTCCAATTCTCAGTTCTCTCAAGGAAGCAAGACAATGCATCCCCTCTGGCAAAGAAAACAATTCAGGACATCTTATAATCTCAAGCCTTTTAAGTGATGTTAGATTTTGCAGCCAGTCTGGTAATGCTGTGAAGTTAGGACAATCATCGATATACATATATTGTAAATTGCTTGCAGAGCTTTGAAGCCACTGAGGTAATGTCTCCAACTGCGGTAATTCTCCGAGGACTAATGAACTAAGGCTCAGATTGAAATCTTCAGTATTTTCCATTTCCATCAAATTAAGCTTTCCACAGTCTCCAATCACCAAAGTCTCTAATGCAGATAGATTCCTTATACCGCGAGGTAAGGATGCTAGACTCCCACAAGAAGTTATAACCAATGTTCGAAGGGATGTCAGAGCCTGCATATCATCAAACAATTTTTCCAAATTTCCACATTCAAACAAAGACAGATATCTTAGAGAACTGAGACATCCTATACCGTTTTCTGGTAAGGAAGTCTGTTTTGTAGTTATCTCCAAAAACCTGAGGCCAGTCATGTGCTTGATATCTCTAGGAATTTCTTCAAGCTTCTCACATTCTTCAAGTCTTAAGGTCTGCAAATTCTGCAGCCTGCAAATGGAATTAGGGAGTTTTCGAAGCTCCCGATTCCTATAAAGGTCAAGATATCTCAAATTCTTCAAAGTACCAATTGAATTTGGCAATGTCTCAAAGCATGAATCGCTAAGATTAAGCACTCGTAAGTGCTTGAATCTTGACATACAGGTGTCAACAAATGTTCTGCTACTAGGCCCCATCCCCCTAACTGGGAAAAATATAGTTCTCACCTTCTTTAACTTGTGTAAGAACTTAGGAACCTGTTGACTTGGCAAATTACTGCCTGAAAAGGATAAATGACGGACCTTTTCGTCGACCGATGGGGTGAGAAAGTTTACAGTTGAGCACTCACTTTGCGCAACTGATACAGCTAGATCATGTACAAGATCATGCATTTTGCAGGTAAAAAAGAAACCATGATCCTCAATATCTTGGAGAAAAGATCTCGACCACAGTTCTTTCACAAAACGCAACCCATTCTCTTCCAGTTGAGCAACTCACTTTGGTCGCAACTGGATACAGGCTAGATCATGTGACAAGATCATGGGCTTTTGCTAGGTAAAAAGAGAGAACCATGATCGGCCTCAATAGTCTTGGATGAAAAGATCTCGACCACAGTTCTTTTCAGCAAGAACGCAGAGCCCATTCTCTGTGCCAATTCTTCATCTTCATCAGCGCGATTTCAAGAAGTGCCATAAGCCATCCAAAGATTGCATTCAATTCAAACATCTGTACAACAACATAATTTTTTGGGAAAAATCAATTCAAAACTGTACAACACATAATTTTTGGGAAAGAGGGAACAATAAGCAAAACATCGTTTCAAGTAAGATGGCATGTGATCATAGCTCAACTTCAGCACCGGTAGGATGTCATTTTCTTGATGTTGTAATTTCCATATCTCATTGTCTCTGATGGACACCCAAGTTTTTTCTTCGGTTGATGAATAAAGTAGACTTCCTAATGTTCTCACTGCTAAAGGAACCCCTCCACATTTCTTTACAATCTCATTCCCAATATCTCTGAGATTCAGATATTGCTTCTCTTGTCCTGGATTAAATGCCCATTTCCAAAACAAAGACAAACAATCCTTATGGGAAAGACCAGGCAAATTGTATGCAAAATCATTGCCTACAACAGAAGCAACTCTTGAACTCCTTGTAGTTACAATAATTTTACTTCCCAAAGCACAACCCTCCAACAAACCTCTCAATTCAACCCATTTAACCAGATTTTCATTCCAAACATCATCTAAAACAAGCAAAAACTTTCTACCACCTAAACTCCTCCGCAATCGTGCTTGCAATTGATCCATTGTCAGATCACCATAACTCCTACCAGTAGCAGAACTAGTAATCTCCGTAGCAGAACTAGTAATCTCCTTAGCCAACCTAGTAACATCAAATTCCTGAGACACACAAACCCACATCTTCAATTGAAAATTCTTGTCTACCCTTTCATCATTATACACCATTTTAGCTAATGTCGTCTTCCCTTGGCCACCAATTCCAATTATAGGAACAACTGAAAGATTTTCTTTCTCACTATAATGCAACAAATACTCGATAATTTTATCTCTGTCAAAATCTCTCCCAATAACATCTGAAGCTTGAACAAAGGAGTGAGTCATCTCTCTCCTCCTATATTCAACTTTCTCATCTACAAATCTTTCTTTTAAATGAAACTTATTCTTCAAAGCAGCAATTTCATCAAATCTCTCTCTAATATCTTTCATTTTATGCCCAATCTATGCCCAATCTTTAAATGGAACACAAGTTTGTTATTAGTAAAGAATCGACATACCTTACCATTAGTAGATTGTCTTTGTAAGGCTTCATAGACAAAATCATCAATAATATCCTCCGCATCAAAACAAGCTTCTTTAAGTTTGGATAACCAAGCAGTAAGCTCACTGTTTTCCTTTCCCTGTTGCTCCTCTGCATCCAAGAGCACAGCTTTAATGGTGGACAAGGTGTCTTGGAGCTTCTTTAAGTCTTCGTTGACATTCTATGCTAAGCTAATCTCGTCAACAACTTTAGATATTAACTTGTGAAGAACAGTTTCAGCTATGTTGAAGAGAAAAGATTCTGCCACATTCTTTTCTTTCTAAAAAAAAAAAAACAGCAATTAAAAAACAGCAAAAGGAAAAAGAAGGCAGTGGTCGCTAATTGGGTTTGCAATGGTGGCGGAGGTGAAATGAAAAGCAGACTTGCAGAGCAGAAATGATCAATCGGTGAATTCAAGTTGGCATATTTTGAAAAGTCTACAATCAAGTAATCATTATCGAGCAAATTATTGATAACTAAGTATAAAAAGATTTTTTTTTTTTTTTTTTTACATTAAGTATAAAAAGATTCTTTCTTCATAAACTACAATTGACTGATCTTTTTAAGTTTAAAGTCTTCGCCTTCCTTTACTTTTGTCTCCTGCCAAAAAGTTTCTTGCAGGTAGCCACTGAAATGGCTGGAAAGATCGCGTTCACGAGTCGGGCTGGGGGCTGGGCTTGCATGCAATTCAAGGCTGCACTTGCTTGTTCAATTGCTAATTTAGGCCTATCTAAATATGGCAAAATTCTCTAACCAGCCTAGCCCATTACCTACCAGAGCAAAATTCTCAGAAATTTCTCCCTGAGGGATCTTCACCGAATACTAACTTCAGAATGCAGTGTATACTTACTCTAATAATCTGAAAGGTTAATAGTTTGAGTCCTGATGATGGGTATATCTACACTTGCCATCTTCAGTCGTGGTTATGGAACCGATCTTTCATTTCTAATCTCAATGAAATAACCGTTATTCTTTGTCAAGGCTACATTGCAATAACTCAAAATCAATGGCACCTAAACGCAGCAGCTTCCATGCATTGTTCAACATAAAAAACAAAGCTAGAACACCAAATGGTTAAAATCAATCCACAATCATCGGGTGCGGTCATGAGAAAAATATAATGAATGACTTGAAATGAAGTGAGAATTAGGGAAGACGGAGTAATATCATAAAACAGAAGCATGGTACAATACAAGATAATAAAAATCTTAGCTAGAAAATAAATAATCAGCACATAATCCTACAAAATTAACAATGAAAAAATTTGCTCAGATAAGAATAAGGGTAAAAAGTAACCTAGCAAAACTGATTGGCTTAATTAGTTTAAGCCATCTGTTTAAGTATGTCTAAGTTTCTTATGTATCATAGAGATGGTGCAATACGTCTATAGACTGCTTGAAAAGTCTGTCCCCTATTCCTAGCCACCTTTTGTCCTTCTTCAGTTGCTGTGCTCAGGAGCTCTACAACAGGATCTACTCCAAGCTCCTCCTCTGTGAGGGCTTCAAACATAGGGTGATTCTCCAAACAAGCCTTCATCCACTCACCCAATTCTTCCACATCGGTAATTGTATAAACAATCCCGCCAGTCTCAAGAACATAGGCATACTCATCTAGCAAATGCGGACTAATAACCCTTCGACGATGATTCTTCTCCTTGAAGTGGGGATCCGGGAACAGGAAAAACATCTTCGTAAGCTGTCCTTTCCCAAAGTAATTTGGTATGTATTTCATAGAATTGGTTCGAACCACTGAGACATTTTGATATTGACCTGGATTAGCTATCCCATTTTGATATTGACCTGGATTAGCTATCCTTAATGCTGAAATTCGTTCCTTGACATATTCTGTCACTTTATCCCTAAGTTCCATCCCAATCATTAGGTTTCAGGAAAAAGGGTTGAAAGACTAACAAGTAGCCCTCCAAAACCACAACCAACATCCGCAAACTGAATCTTTTTGGAACTATCCACTTGATCAGATGAAGGGAAAAATTGAGGGTAATGAACTGAATATTCAACATGAGAAGGGGAAATTGGAACAGGGAAGTGTGAGTCACTCAGTGGGTTGCTATGTGCTCGTGCTCTGTAGAAGCGTTTCCTTGGCAGGCCAGTTGACTTGCTGAGAGTTGGGTTTTTACCTCATTTTCTAGCATGTTTTTCTCTGTAAGCTACATAAAAAGGATCAATAAGAATTAGACAGTAAAAGTATTAAAAGATAAGAAAGAAAGAAGAATATGGAGAACAAAGAGTAGAAGACTGCTAGATATATTCAAGAATCTAACAAATCAATAATTAGCAAAGGTACCCTACAATGGCTCAATAAATTAAAAGCAGACATACACAAATAATCAAGATACAAACAGAGGATAACTCCACTGTCTGCTATGATCTAAAACTACTTAAAACCGAAAGATAGAAATACAAATTCAATGATCAATAATTAAAAACAGAACCAACACCAAAGAACAGGCAACATTAGAATAGACAAATATGCAACGGTAATTCTCGAGTATATCAGCGAATGAATGTAAAACATAGAAAAGAATGAGACAGGAAGACAGACAGCACTCTCAAATAAACTACAGATTTAAAGAAGACTTCAAAACCATTGATATGACTTTCAGGATTCGACAAATACACCTCTTCACAGGTTCAGAAGGTCTCTAGTTAGCTAATTCAGATACCCATAGTTATTGATCACGTAGTAAGCAGCAGAAGGCACAACAATTAAACTTACACTGAATCAATCAGAAATAAATCATTCTACTTCTGCTAAATCTCCCGTTAGTTCCAAAGAATACCTTGCTTCATTTAAGATGCATAAGGTTATGATTAAAGATTAGACCTGTACTCTCAATAAGCAAGGCGAATTTCTACAATGTTGCTGTCCCAAATTTGCAAGCTCAACAATGACACATCAATATACAAGTCCATTCGCATTCACGCATTGGCATATGCATATCATAGTAGATGTAGTCGATAACTGAACTAATTAACAAGAATCCGAATCCAATATACACCAAAGTCTTTAAATTTTTAGTTAACGAACTCAGACCATAAATCATCTTTGGCACAGTAATCCAAATATGAGGATCAAAACTTAGGTCAAAATATCTATCAAAATCACATGAAAGATTTTTTTTTTTTTTTTTTTTTTTTTTTTTTTTTTTTTTTTCTGTAAGGCTAAGTAGTAGTTGTGGTTGTATTGACAAACAGCAAGAAACAAAATTCAAAATTCAATAACATTTCAAAACCAACATTACACTAAGATAACAAAATTCAGCATTCAGCAACGAAAGCGAATATACTGTAACAGAGGGAGTACCTTCTTATGCAGAGCTCAAAACGCTTGTACTTGTACTGGGCCTGGGGCAAAGAAATAGGTAGAAGAAGAGATTGGAGAATTTGGGAATTAGGGATTGCTTTTCTCCAGGCCAGTTACAAGAGAGGCGGTTGCGCTATTAGCCGTGGAGCGGCTATAATTGCAATTGGCAGGGTTTTAGTTGGTAGATTAACTAACATAAGCTTATCAAATCTTGAGGGTTTTATTGTTGTTATTTTATTTTAGGAATAAAGTTAAAAATGATTAAAAAGATTAAATTTAATATTTTGAGTCAATTAAATCTTTGAATTTGTTTAAAATAATTTAAAATAATTAAAAAAATCAGATTAACATTTTAGATCAATTTAGTTGTTGATTCTTCAATGTATTTTTAGGCATCTACGACTATAATTAGAATTAACCTGTATAATTTGTTAAAAGTAATTAATTAATTATGGAATGGAAGAAAACTATATATGAAGTATATTGTAGCTGTCTTTACCTTCACTAATGATTTTGAGTTCATAAATATACATTAATTTGAATATTTTAAAACGAGGTAATTACAAATTCAGTTTCTAAACTTTTGAAAAATTTCTATTCCTTTTGAAAAATTTCTATTCAGTGTCTCAACGAAAAACGTTTACAATCAAATTTTTTTGACCAGATAAAATTTTTTCGATTAGATGTATTCATTTTACGTGGCTTGTTGAAAATAAAAATAGGATTCATGAGACCCATTTAATGTTCAAAATATTGCTAAGTATGTCGACATATAGCTTAACACGTGGGATTTAACATTACAGTATCAAAAATGTATTAGTTAATGCAAATTTAGTACTATTAACTAAAAAAATAATGAAATCTTTTAATTATCTTGTTACCTGTTTTATAAAATGGATAATGTGCAAAACACCAATAATAATCTTTTATAAAATTTAAATCAATGCAAAATTTAAATCAATGCATATTTCAATTTGGATAACTCAAATCTTATAAATGTTTTAATATATGATATTAATTAAGATCATTTTATAAATTTTTAGAAAAAATTATTTTCTTGGCGGTTAATTTTCCAAAGAATTTTAATATCATAATATTCATATTAAGACTTTTTTATTCATTTATTTTTTCATGTGCAATCATATCATTATTTCATATAAATTATGTGATATGTAAAATTTTCTTAAATACATATATAATCACAAAAACTTTCCTAATAGTTTTTGAAAAAAAGAAATTTGAAAAGAAAAAAAAAGTACATGCATAATCAATTAGATTTACCCGCTAGACTTATCATGCCAAATGGTACAAAAAGAAAGTTTTTGTACTAGGAAATTATTTACTGTAGTAGAAGCCAAAAATAATATTCAATCAAATTAAGTTTATTTGGGTCAAAATTAAAGATAAGTAATATAGCTGCAGATTTCTTAATTAGCAGGTACTAAAATAATTAATTTTTCACTGCTAATTACGTAAATAAATACCATCTTATGATTTCATTCCATAATAATTAGTTAATAAAATATGTCATCATTTTTTTTTTTTTTGCTGTTAATTGTACCTAACTTCAATACCCACGACGGAATCGTACGTGGACTAGTTCGAAAAAAAATGTTAAAGGTTTCTTAGGAAATAACTTTCACATTAGAGATATGAAATAAATTTTACAGTAGAGTAATATATTATTTTAATGATATTTTAAAAATATACAAGTGGGTATAAGAAGTTGCTTTTGCAACCTTTATATGATATGGACTATTGTTGACCTAGTTTATTAAAACTAGATTATAAACATCATCATGCCTAGACAGGGCAAAGAAATTAAATAAATTCTACAATGTAATAGCACATCAAGGTATAGGGTAATGGTAAGTGTATATACGACCTCTCAATAGATTCAGATTTGAATCTCCTTTTTTTAATATTCAAAAAAAAAAAATTCTACAGAAAAAAATTCTTCTAAGTTTGTCAAAAGTCTGGAAAATATTTCAGGCTATTGAAAATAGAAGTCATTTTCTTTAAAAATGAGTTATTTTTTATTTTGACCATGAAAATATTTTTCCTTGATTTATTTTTTTGAACGCTTCTAACAATAGAATTTGCGAAAAATATTTTCATGCATGTTATTTTATGGAAACAAGCGAAGCAAAGAGCTTAAAAGAGAAAAAAAAAAAAAAAAAAACTTTCATTTGTCTTTTGAGCATCTTGTTTTTTATTTATAGGATTTAACATTTGAAAATATCAAATATTATTTGGGTTTATAGAATCAAGTAATTCAACGGGTCAAATGAAAGTATATTTTTTTAATTGAGGGAATGGGGCTCACATCAAAGATACCATTTATTGTACTTAATGAGAATATTTTTGAAGCAACTTACTTTTTATATTTTACAATGAATTTATAAAAAGTAGTCTCTAAATCTAATTATTTTGACATTTTTTTATAATTAGAAACTTTATTATTATTATTTTTTATTGTTAGTATTAAATAAAGATTTTTCGATAATCTTAATTAGACAGGTGTCGCACGCCCAGAGACTTTAGCTTGTCTCTTTTATTCCTCTTTTCTTTTCTGAGTGTTCCCATTTCCTGTGGACTTAGCGTTTACCCAGTTTGCAGAGCAAAGAAATGGAATATTAGAAGTTAGAACCTGTCTTCTTTGGCTTGCTATATAATATTTCCATTTGTATATTAACCATTATTCATTAAATCATTGACTCACTCACTTCCAAGTGAAAACAATGCCAGAGTCTTTTCTGTTCAATACTGCAGAGAGCATTTTGGAGAAATTGGCCTCTCTTGCTCTTGAAGAATTTTTATTGGCATGGGGGATTGAAGATGACCTTGAAAAAATTAAAGAAATGTTACTTGCTATCAAAGCTGTGCTTTCTGATGCAGAGAAGCGTCAATCCCAGGATCACCGGATAGAGTTTTGGCTTGGAAAGCTTAAAGATGTCCTTTATGATGCAGAAGATGTGATTGATGAGTTCCGCTGTGAAGCTTTGCGCAGGCAAGTGGTGAAATCTGGAAGCACTACATGTGGAAGCACTAACGGAGGAAGTACGCCGATCTCTTTTCTAGTTTCTAATCCCTTGCTTTCCGCTTTCAAAAATGGGCCGTAAATTAAGAAAGGTTGGGAGAGAGTTGGCTCGGAATTGGCAAGCTCTCAAGTCTGATTTTTGGGTTTCTCACTGAGCGGACTAGTTGATAGTTATGTCATACGTAAAGAGAGGGAAATGACCCCACTCCATTTTGTGGATGCTTCAAATGTCATTCGGAAGGGAACAAAGATAAAAAAGAATTATCAAAGCATTGTTTGAACCTTGCTGATAATGAAACCTGCTGATAATGAAAATGTCTCCATTCTTCCAATTGTTGGAATTGGAGGTCTGGGAAAGACTACACTTGCTAAATTGGTGTATAATGATGAGAGGGTAGTAAGTCATTTTCAGTCAAAATCATGGGTATGTGTCTCTGAAGACTTTGATTTGCAGAAGATGATAATTAAGATCCTTAACTGTGTCAGCCCTGTTAATATGAATATGGATATTGAACAATTGCAAATAGCCTTGCGAGAGGCTTTATATGGAAAGAGATATTTACTCGTACTGGATGATGTTTGGAATGAGGATAGAAGAAAATGGCTTGAATTGAAAATTTTATTGATGGGGGGTGCTAGTGGAAGTAAGATCTTGGTCACCACACGCAGTAAGCATGTTGCTTCAATCATAAGCACAGTCTCATCATATGAGTTAGACCATCTTTCTCATGAGTATTGTTTGGCTATATTCTTTAAATGTGCATTTGAAGAACCAGAAGAGAAACAAAACCCAGACCTCATAAAAATTGGGGAAGAAATCGTGAGCAAATGCAAAGGAATTCCTTTGGCAGTAATAACTTTAGGAACCTTACTTTACTCTGTAGCTGGTGAACGTGATTGGAAATTTGTAAGGGACAATGAGATATGGAAATTAGAGCAAAAGGAAAATGATATTTTACCTGCTTTAAAATTGAGTTATGAACACATGCCATCCTACTTGAAGAGATGCTTTGCTTATTGTTCGATTTTTCCGAAAGATTATCCATTTGTAGATATAGAATTAGTTTATTTTTGGATATCGCATGGACTTATTCAATCTTCGAATGAAAATCAAGAGTTGGAAGATGTTGGCATCCGTTGTTTCCAAGAGCTGTGTTCTAGATGTAGCTGTGTTCTAGATGTTTTTTCCAAGATTTCTCTGAATACAATGGTAATGTGTATTGTAAAATGCATGATCTAATACACGACCTAGCATTATCAGTGACTCAAAATGAATGTTTAATAGTAACCTCTTCCAACGAACAGATACCCAAAAGTATTCGACATTTATCATTTCCTTACCCTGAATTGCTTCCTGAGGATCTTCCTAAGCCTGTAAGAAAGCTAGATCGTATAAGAACTATTTTTTCTGTTCAAATGAGAAGAGGCACAGGGGATTAGTAGTGAGATAATTCCTTAGAACATGTATCTCAAATTCCAATATTTGAGGTGGATTTGAGTTTTTCCAGGGTGAAAGTGCTTCCTGAAGGGATAGGCAGATTGAAGCATTTGAAATATCTTATTTTATATGGGAATATTTACATTAACAGACTGCCTAATTCTATATGCAAGCTACAAAGCTTACAAACTCTACTACTTGGTGATTGTTATGGTCTAAAAGAGTTGCCTAAAAATATGAAGGACTTGATTAATCTTAGATGTCTTTGGATAACTACAAAGCAAAGGTATTTACCAGTTGGTGGAATAGGTTGTCTCAAGTCTCTTCAATATTTGTTCATCACCGACTGTGACAATCTGGAGTCTTTGTGTGAAGATATCCAAGGTCTCAAAAGGCTTCAAACATTGGTTATCCGTGATTGTGACAGGTGAAGATATCCAAGGTCTCAAAAGGCTTCAAACATTGGTTATCCGTGATTGTGACAGTTTGGTTTCTTTGCCACCAAGTGTGAGATTCCTAGCTTCTTTAAAGACTCTTGTTATTGCAGATTGCAGAAGTCTTAGTTTGACAATGAAAGAAGACTCAGCAAGTGAATTTAGCCTTCGCGAACTGAAGATCGGAGGACTATCAAAATTAGTGGATTTTCCAGAATGGCTTCTTCGAGGATCTACTAATAGTTTAAAAGTTATCGAAGTTGTTTCTTGTCACAACCTCAGAGACCTGCCAGACTACATACACAACATACAATCACTAGAAGAGTTTCATATCAAAGGTTGTCCCCAGTTACAAGAAACAGGTGAGAATGCTATAATTTCAAATAGATTGTTAGGAGTAAATATGTAATGTTTTTGAAAAAAAGGTCTAATTATTATTATTTTTTAAATCAAGAAGGAGGGAATAAAACCCATGGTGAATTACACAAGATGCTTTGGCCAAACGGCCCCAAATCTATCATAATCGAACAGACCCAGCACCTGACGAGGGGGGGTCTGCAGCACCTTCAAACCTTTTGCTAACTGAAGAGAAGAAGAAGCCAAAAATCAGCAATACTATTAACCTCCCTATATAGATGCTTCACCCGAACCTGCCAATCACGTGCCAAACATTCTTTGCATACCCAAAATCAAATTTCTATGACATACACCAGCAGAAGCGTTTGAGAGAAGGACAGCCGCCACTGCCTGGGAATCAGATTGAAGGTCTAATTTTTTTTTTTCCCCCCTTCACTTTTCTTTTTCAATATCTGTTAATTCCCTTTTTTTTATATAATTTTGTGTTGAAAATAATGTGACTTAAAATTAATCAACTATTACTAATTACTAAAAATTGGTATAGATTGCTTGGTTTTTCAAATATATATATATATATTTTTTGGGTTAATTAGAATTGAATGGTTGACCCTTGCAATCACACAGTTTCAGAGTCCAACTTAGAGTAACATATCCTGGTCTGGCCGAGGTGAGGAGATCTCTAGATTTTCCAATCTCCGCATACTAAAATAGATGAACAGTTTGTCAGATTTTATCTTTTGTAATTTTACTATATTAATTCAACATTCTGAGTTTATTAATTCATATGAAGTAGTAGTGTCATGTTCATTAATTATCCATTCCCTATTGAAGGTTTATGTATTTGGCTTAATTTATTTATACATTCTTGTAATTATATTTTATATAATCCAAAATGAAGTTCTGCAGCGCATTCACAACGTGTGATATTAAGAATTTTTAAAAATTATATGCATTTTGTTATTATTTGTTTGTTTATACTTTATAGAGACCAAACTCATGGTAGTAATATATACAGTTTACGCAGCACGACTATCCTGCAATTGCACGACCAAACTCATGAAAGATGGCTGTGGATACTTCTTTGGCCGTTGATGAGAGCTTCAGTGAGAGAGAGAGAGAGAGAGAGAGATGGGTCTTATTCGGGCAGGAGAGAGAAATTGGATTTAGTTAGGAAGAGAGAGAGTTTTACTACATCTCTGACTTGGCAAGGCTGGTGGAGGACATTTTTACATTTTCAACGTGCCATGTCAGCATTTCGTCTAATACTAAACGGCTAGACTGACGAATGCATTTTAGCGAAACACAAATTAAAAATTTAATATTTTTGCATAATAAATTGAAATTTTGATACGTCAATGTAACAGGGGATATAGTTCAGATACGATGAGTGAAATTAAGCTCTATCTATAGACATAAAATTCTTGCTTGCACATACATAGATATAGCCTATAGGCCAAGCACATATCCTCAAACTTTACTAAAAAAACTTTATGGTCCTTTCTACTAGTGAAAATGATTTTGTGACGTCTTAAAGATTTAAATCAGTTACTATTACCCCTATGCGAAATAGAGTACAAAAAAGATTTTTTTTTATTTTTAATTATTTGCAGACTAGAAATATTTTTTGCGGTGGGCGCACTAACACTACAAACCCTTTCAACATCGGCTCTTTGCTTTTTTGCTGCAGATAACTTCCTCCATTGTAGCCTCTCCACTTCTCATATTTCCTCCAAAAAACAATCTTCTGCATAAGCTATTCATGAACTTTCTACTCCTCTGTATCTCTTCAATATACGACTCTCTACGTCTTCCAAAAATGTCTCTCTTGCTAACAAAATTGATTCTTTTTCCAAAATTTCAAATAAAAATTTGTATTATATAAGTTATCCCTCAAATAATGTGATTTTCACCTTGTATTACTTGTATATGTTTCATTTTATCAATTTCTCCTTCAGTCTAGATTTTTCTTTAAAACTATATATTTGGGACTTGAAAAGAAAGTGAACAGTAATCATATGGTTTTAGATTTGGATCCAAAACAATTCTATATTTGACTTGGTAAACATTGTATTTGACCATTCAATGTCTCAACTTGTAAACAACACTTATTGTATAGTTAAAAATATAAAAAAAATATTGTTTCAAAAGTTTCATTAACCACGTATCAAATCAATATTTTGTAAATAAAAACGAAAAACCTTAAAAAATATTGTTCTCAATTAAGGAGGTGTGAGATTATTACAAAAAGTGAAATTCAAGGTATCACAATGTTGCTTTTAAAGTTTAGGATGACATAAAATTTTAAAAAATTAATTATTTAATCCCTAAGGTATGATGAAATTATTTAAGAAATTCCTTCGTTTTGAATAAATATTCAAAACATTCCTAACGTTTGCATCTGTCACTCTAAATAATCTCTTCGTCCACTTTTAAGAGTGTTTTCCTCTAAATATTGGAAAAAGCAAGAGAGAGATGAGAAAACATATAATTTCGTCATATATAATGGCTAAATAATTAACTTTTTCAAAATTTTTTATCAAAATTCAAAAATTATATTATGTATGAAAAAAGGACACAGCACGCTTAGACATGCTATGCTAATTGAATATAAAGATTATTAAAAAAATACAAACAAAGAAACGATGATCCATAATACCACAGAAACATAAAATAAAAAATTACTTAAATTTTCTACTTTAATATTCTTAATTAAATTTTCAATCTTAACATAATTATTAAAAATTAGGGCCTCTATCTTTGATTTGTTTAGAGAAAATTAGCAATTTGATGAAGAATTTCAATATTTTTAGAAGTTTCAAATTCATCACTAAAACATTAGATATTTTAGTTTGTTGAATATAATATTATAGGCATTTTCTTGATAAAAACCGAAGCTTACTAATGATATATAAGTTTTGTGAAATCTTGAATTTCAAATCAACATTGTGAAACGGCCTTTTAAATTTAACACCAGTAGATATTTATGTAGGCAAAAACTTATAAACTGTGATAATTATTTGGATTTTTCTTCATTTGCATATCTTTAAACTTTTACTTTACGTATAAATAATTATCTAATATATATTGAAGACCACAATTTTATTAATAAATTTTTAAATATTTTATAAATTTTTTAAAATGTCTTTAAAATATTCAGGAGGTATCTTGAAATCTACAAAATTAATAAAATTTATTAAAAAAAATATGAAATTTTTTTTCCTATATTGGTCGCTGCACTGCACAAAGCAAATAAATGAAATGAATTCCACAGTTTAATAATGTTATTTTTTATTTTAATCACAAACCCATTGGCCGATTAAAAGTAGAGAATAAATATTGTGCCGATTAAAAGTAGAGAATAAATATCGTGCCGATTAAAAGTAGAGAATAAATATCGTGCCGATTAAACGTAGAGAATAAAGAATAAATATCGTGCCGATTAAAATTAGAGAATAAATATCGTGCCTAGACAGTGCAAAGACATGCAATATTAGAACGTCTATCTTCTTTGTCCAGCGAATGCGAAGAATCTAAGGTTTTCACTTTACATCTTTATTCCGCGATGCGAAGAATCTAGGTTTTTCCACTTTACATCTTTATTCTAGGTTTTTTGAATGGCTTGGGATTAGATGCCTTGAGTGTGTAGGTTTTTCATAGTCATATAATACTCGATAAATAAATTATTATGCTGGAAAAAAAAAAAATCATTTCCCATTTGTGTTTGATAATTGCACATTCAAACCATTCACGTCACTTCCAACGAAAAACCCCAAATTTGGGGCAAAAAAGAAAAAGTTCCCCCCTTTTTTGTTTCAATATGCAGAAAGCGTTTGCAACTGACTGCTCTTGCTCTTCAAGCATTTTCTTGGATGGGGCTTGAAGATGACCTTGGAAACATTAAAGGATGTTACTTTGCTATCAAGGCTGGGCTTTCTGAATGCAGACGAAGCGTCAATCCCAGATCACCTGGATAGAGTTTTTGGCTTGAAAGCTTCAGATGTCCTTTATGATGCAGAAGATTGATGATGAAGTTTTCGCTGTGAAGCTTTGCGCAAGGCAAGCTGGTGAATCTGAAGCACTAACGAGGAAGGTAACGCGGATTCCTTTTCTTTAGTTCTAATCCCACTTTGCTTTCCGGCTTTTCAAATGGCCCATAAATTTAAATTAAAGAAGGTTAGGGAGAGAGTTGCTGGAATTGCAGCTCTCAAGTCTGATTTTGGTCTCACTGAGCGGACTAGTGATAGTTATGTCATACGTAAAGAGAGGGAAATGACCCACTCCTTTGTGGATGCTTCAAATGTCATTGGAAGGGACAAAGATAAAGAAAGAATTATCGAAGAATTGTTGAAACCTGCTGATAATGAAAATGTCTCCATTATTCCAATTGTTGGAATTGGAGGTCTGGGAAAGACTACACTTGCTAAATTGGTGTATAATGATGAGAGGGTAGTAAGTCATTTTCAGGCAAAATCATGGGTATGTGTCTCTGAAGACTTTGATTTGCAGAAGATGATAATTAAGATCCTTAACTGTGTGAGCCCTGTTAATATGAATGTGGACATTGAGCAATTGCAAATAGCCTTGCGAGAGGCTTTATATGGAAAGAGATATTTACTCGTACTGGATGATGTTTGGAATGAGGATAGAAGAAAATGGCTTGAATTGAAAATTTTATTGATGGGGGGTGCTAGTGGAAGTAAGATCTTGGTCACCACACGCAGTAAGCATGTTGCTTCAATCATGAGCACAGTCTCATCATATGAGTTAGACTATCTTTCTCATGAGTATTGTTTGGCTATATATATTCTTTAAATGTGCATTTGAAGAACCAGAAGATAAAAACCCAGACCTCGTAAAAATTGGGGAAGAAATCGTGAGCAAATGCAAAGGAAATCCTTTGGCAGTAATAACTTTAGGAACCTTACTTTACTCTGTAGCTGGTGAACGTGATTGGAAATTTGTAAGGGACAATGAGATATGGAAATTAGAGCAAAAGGAAAATGATATTTTGCCTGCTTTAAAATTGAGTTATGAACACATGCCATCCTACTTGAAGAGATGTTTTGCTTATTGTTAGATGTTTTGCTTATTGTTCGATTTTTCCGAAAGATTTATCTATCCGAAAGATTATCTATTTGTAGATATAGATTTAGTTTATTTTTGGATATCGCATGGACTTATTCAATCTTCGAATGAAAATCAAGAGTTGGAAGATGTTGGCATCCGTTGTTTCCAAGAGCTGTGTTCTAGATGTTTTTTCCAAGATTTCGCTGAACACAATGGTAAAGTATATTGTAAAATGCATGATCTAATACACGACCTAGCATTATCAGTGACTCAAAATGAATGTTTAATAATAACCTCTTCCAACGAACAGATACCCAAAAGTATTCGACATTTATTATTTCCTTACCCTGAATTGCTTCCTGAGGATCTTCCTAAGCCCGTAAGAAAGCTAGATCGTCTAAGAACTATTTCCTGTTCAAATGAAAGAGGCAAGGGGATTAGTAGTGAGATATTGCTTAGAACATGTATCTCAAAATTCCAATACTTGAGGGCCTTGGATTTGGATTTTTCCACGGTGGCTGTACTCCCTAAAAGGATAGCCAAATTGAAGCATTTGAAATATCTTAGTTTGTTTGGGAATATTGGCATTAAAAGACTGCCTGAGTCCATATGCAAATTACAAAGCTTGCAAATTCTACTGCTTGGTAATTGTCGTGGTCTTAGAGAGTTGCCCAAAGATATAAAGTACTTGATTAGCCTTAGATGCCTTTGGATAACTACACAACAAAGGTATTTACCAAATGGTGGAATTGGGTGCCTCGGGTCTCTTCGATATTTGTACATCACCGGTTGTGTAAATTTGGAGTATTTGTTTGGAGATATCCAAGGTCTGAAAAAACTTCAAACTTTGGTTATCCGTCATTGTCACAGCTTGGTCTCTTTGCCACCAAGTGTGAAATTTCTAGCTGCTTTGAAGACTCTTGTTGTTGCGCTAGCTGCTTTGAAGACTCTTGTTGTTGCGGGTTGCGAAAATCTTGATTTGACAATGGAGGAAGGAATAGATAGTCAAGACTCGACAAGCCAATTATTTAGCCTTCGCACATTGGAGATTGTAGGATTACCAAAGTTAGTGGATTTTCCGCAATGGCTTCTTCCCAGATCTAATACCGGTTTAAAAGTTATCGAAGTTGCATTTTGTAGCAACTTCAGGAACTTTCCAAACTACATCCACAACATACCATCGCTTGAGTTAAGCATCATTGATTGCCCCCAATATCAAGGTGAGGATATTATTATATGAAATATAGGGTAATTTGGAATGATGGAGATTAATTGTTTCCTCAATCTTCATGTAAAAATTTTAAACTGCTTATATTTTGGTAGTGGTGTAGGGAGTATGTTATTAATCAACTTATTTAATTTTCGTTTCATCTAAAAACATAATTTTATTGGTGGTCAAATGTTTTTTCATATATTTAACTAATTAAAATTAAAATACAATATGCTTAGAAAATTTACCATTTCTTAAGAGAACAAGAACATTATATTTATGATGTATATATGTTAATTTGACAATTCTTATGTCTCTGGATTAATAGGTCCAAACCTCAATTAGTTGAGTTGCGTTTACACGTGGGCTTCCCTGAACCAAAGGAATAGCTTGATTGCTAGTAAGACATTATACATATTAATAGTCTTCTACATCATTTTTCAAATTTTGAATAATTATGTTACTAAAAATATTTGTTGTATAACATGAAAAAAAACTATTGATTTAAACCTTTGATATTATTGATAACACATTTTTCAAAATGGAAAAAAAAAAAAAATGTTCATGCTGGTTTAATTTGAGTGTTTGGAAGATGGAAATTATACGAGGTTGCTAGGTGCAGTGAATTATATTGCCCCAGAGGTAAATATTTCGCTTTTTATATCTATTTTTTTTTTTTTCCTTATATTGGCTATTTCCTCTTTGTATATATTCACACCTTGAAAAATTTTATACCACATTAATTAATTATATTTATAGACGAACTTGTGAACCAAAAAAAAAGATAAAATTGAATTTGTTAGAGAAATGAAACACTTGTTCACCTATTAAGCTAAGGTTTTTGAATGATTTGTGTAAACTGTTTTGACTTGGATTATATATTGCAGGTGTGGGCCTTTTCAACAAAAATTATCAGCCAACCATGTTAAACGTTCAAAATTGTTGGGCTTTTTTTTTTTTTTTTTTTTTTTTTTTTCATACAACCAGTAGGTGTAATTTCCTTGGACCGTAGAGTGTAAAGGTTTTTAGCTTTTCAGTAAAGTGCGTTTTTTTGGGAATAGAATTTGTGTTTTCATCCTTATGGGGGTTGAGGTCACTTACCATCCTCACCTTCATGTTGTTGGTTCCATTTCCTTCCTTACTGTGTTATTTTTTACAATTTTCTGTGGTTTGTGGATTTGAGTATTTTATGTTTGTCTAGTGTAATTGTATTAATGTTGTACTAATACTTGTAATATTGTACTTGTATAAAAGAAGTCCTTTAAAAATTAAGGGAATGTCATTAATTTTTAAGTGGGTAATCTACTCGCCACCGTCCTTATATGTGCCCTTTTATAAATTTGATATTTGATTGTCGATTCTTAATGCCCTTCAAATAAAACTGAAAATAGATATCTGGTTGATCCTTTAAATTTGAAATCTTCTTTCTAAAGTGATAATCGATTTTATATTTAAAATTGATTTAAAAAAGTCTCCCTATGAGTATTATTGTAAATGAGTCAATCTACTTGTGAAATGTTTGAGGCTCCGTTTGAAAAAAGCTCGTTTGAACTTGTTCTATAAGCTCAACGAGTTTATTCGAGCTGAACTATCAAACTCGTTTAATAAATACATTAATGATTTATCAAGCTCAACTAGATATGTGTTAATTTTATAAAATTATATATTAATTTCGCTATAATTTGGAAACTCGAAATTTTATATTTTTCTTTAAAAAATATTATTTGTCTTTTCATATAAATTGACAGACAAATGACCAACTTTTAAAATTGACGGATGTATGTATTAGTTTCGTTATAGAAATTTGGCTATAATTTGGAGATTTAAAATTTTCTATTTTTCTTTAAACAAGATTATTTTAATCTTTTTATAGAAATTAACGGATAAAAGATCAACTTTTAGAACTGAAAGATATATGTATTAGTTTCCTAATAGGAATTTCGCTAGCAACGCAGAAAATTATTTTTTCTTACTATTATTATATACACAGACAGGCCTGCCAAACTAGGAGGAAAACTTTCAGACAGGCCTGCCAAACTAGGAGGAAAACTTTGAGGCCCATTGGATGGATGAGACTATCTAGTTCTTCTCTGGATTCTTCTCCTTCTCCAATAATATAGGATGTGCATTTTTCTCAAGTCTTAAAATATTCCCCTTTTTTTTTAAAAAAAAAAAGTCGTCCAATGTATGTTTGACACCTCATTTATTTATTTTTAAATGTTTCACCGAATTCATTGTAGTCTTAAAAAAAACATAAAAATTTGTAACTTCGTAGAGAATAAAAGAGAACGAAAAACTTTAGTTTAGAGTTTATGTCTATGTATATTTAAAGCGTATATAATATTTTCCAATAGTTATTCTTTTGTCTATTTTGGTCATCTACTCCTTATCATTATTCATTGTAGTTTTATTTTATTGATTTAAATAAATTCAATTTAAATGACTATCATTTATGTATTTTAATGAATATCTCAATTTAATTTATGCGTGATTCGAAATTATTTTCGAAAAATTTCTTTTTTCGAATAAATTTAAGAGTATAGTGTTTTTATATTTTTACGAAAATAAATTAGATTAGAAGTGGAAAATAAAGAGCCGTGATATATTGAATTTTAACAATAAATAGAAAATATAATTTCATTTTCATTCAATGCACTAAATCAATACAAATCAAATCAATGTAAATCATACAAATCAATCAATTTGCCATACACTAAATTCTCTATAATATCCATTCAAATACAAGGAAGTTTAATTTTCAAATTATTTTAAATATTGATATTGATATTTAATGGATATAATATAAAATAAATCTGTTTTTTTATTTATTTTTTCTTCGTTTTTATAAACAAATATATTATTAAAAAAATCAATCTATCCATGAGATAATCAAAGTAGCATCTCTGTGAAGGTTTTGGATTTTATTGGCCAAAAAAGACATTGAGATAATGAGATATGTTAACATCAATTAATGTTATTATATAATTTTATTTAATCATAAAATAAAATACTATGCAAGCCATTTTCATTTACATCGATAGGTCACTCTCACACACCTAAGTCTCAATACATTCCACACCTAAGTCTCAATACATTCACAGACACTTGATACCAATCTTTATTACTTAACAGTGGACACATGTTACTTGGAGAATACTGGGTACAATCTCTTAATTACATTTTCTTTCAAACACTTCTTGTTTATTTGTTCTGATTCATCTTCTTTTTTTTTTTTTTATTCTTTAACCATATATTTCCTCGGCGCATTGAATTAGAATTAAATCGTGTTCACACTAGATCAGTCCATTAAAAAGTGAAGTACTCCGACGAATATTTATTCTATACATGAGAATCAAATTTAATATGATATGTAGATTTAAATTATCTGTGGCGGAGAAGAATTAATTTGAGAATATAAGTGATTGGAGACCATAGAGTTATAGATGACTTACTTTTAAATTAAATATAAATATAGATTAATTAAATGATAATTATTGAAAGAGAATACTATTATTAAGTGTTAAATATTAATATCAATGTCTGTTGCTAGCATTTCTATATGTTACATTCCACCACTACTAATTACATCATATACAGGATAGAAACAAAAAAGAAAAGAAAAAAAAAAAATTACATCATAGGATAGCTCCAAAATTACGGAATAGTACATTTGTACATTTCTCATTGGACAAGCAATGCTTAAAATAAATTAATTACTATTTAAACCTATTTAAAAATATATTATGTATAGTATGTAATCTTTAAGTTTGCATCTACCCCTATGAAGTTGTCATACATTAATAATGAGGAGTTAGCATATGCATGGGTTTAAATATCTTTTTTAATAATTAAATATATATAAATAATCATAAACACACTTGCTTCATAAATTTAACTATTTTGATAATATATTTAGTTTGTTAATTAACATAAAATATTTCCTAATACTATATTCTTAGTTCTTCCTATAAATATTTTAATATCATGCAAGTATGAAAGCAAGTATATTCAAAGAAAAGATCTAGCTAAATATATGTATGCAATTTTTTTTTTTTTTACTTATGTATGCCAATTTTTTTTTTTTTACTATTATTGTTTATATATTTTTATTATCCACTATTAGAATATTAAATTCATCTCTATATATAACTACTTAAGATATATTTTTACAGCAAACTATTTTATATGTTGTGTTTTTCACGTGAATTTAAAAAATTATTTTGCCAGAAAAATTTTTTTGCCAGAAATTATGTTAACGAAATTTCTTTAATTTTTATCATTTATACTAAAATATTTTTGCATATTATTGCTGAAGTTTTTCATTTATCGGTAACAATTTTGTATAATAATTACTTTTTTTATACTATTAGGTCACAGTTGCCAGCACCTTTCCATATTTTATTCCACCACTCCCAGTTACATCATAGGATAGCTCCAAAATTGGTAATAGTATATTTGTGGATTTCTCATTGGAAGAGCAATAAATTAATTACATCATCTAATGGTAAGTGTATATATGAGATAATAATAGATCCACGTTTGAATTTCTTCTTCCAATACTCAAGAAAAAAAGCACTATTTAAGCTCACATAAAAATATAATATATATTCGATGTATCTTTAAGTTCTTGATTTTTTCTATTTAAGAATCTTTATAAATATAGAAATACATATTTTTAATATTATACAGGCATTTAAATAAGTATTCAGATGAAAGCTTAGATATATAATTTTTTTTCTTTATTTAATATATAATTTTATATTATCACATTCTATATTTTTTATGTCAATTAATTTTATAAGTTATTAATTAGAATGTTAACAAAGGCCATACCCACGAAATTTCTTTAATTTTGAAAGGAAATTTTGAGTATTTAATGTTCAACTAAAATTTTCATATTTTTATTGAAGGTTTTTCATTTGAATGTATATCGAATTTTATATAATAATTACACTCTTATTTTATTAAAATTCAAATGAATCATATTTTTAATAATTTTACTATATCCATAATAATTTTATTCAATATTTAAATTTATTAAAATGTGCTAATATAAAAGTGATAAAAAGATTAGTTATCATAAAAGTAGAAAAAGAAAAAAAAAAAAAAAGAAAAGAAAACATTGTGAAGGTTTGATTTTTATTCTCTAATCACTAAACCGCGTATTATAGTTCGCGTATTATAGTTGATTAATGACATCTCTAAGATAACATTAATTTATCATGTGAGACGTGGGCATCTTGCAAACCCAAGAGGATTAGAGAGCGAGCGGAAAGGAAAATCCAAAAACACGTGGCAAAAATATAGTGGATTAGGCCAGCGTTTGCATGGAAGGAACATATGTAGGTCCCAGTGACGAGTCCTTATCGGACTGAAGTTTTGCCACGTGTCCACCCTCTACAGAAACTTGATTGATACCCTACGACGCGTGTGTACTGGTTCACCACCACTGACCTAATCCTGGTGGGGGTTCAAGCCAATTAACTTTATGGCCGACACTTACTCACCAAAATGGGAAAAGTCTATCTTTTGCATAAACGTCCTCATAATTTCCCGCATTTAAAATTTTTACCTAAAATAAACTAAATTTAGCAGTTCATCCCCAATACTTATTTAATAATTATAAATACTTATTTAATAGTTATAAATTTAGCAATTTGAAAGTAGCCCTTTTCAAGGAATCACTTTTTAGGTTAGTAGCTCAACTAAATATCAACTCTAATAGATTTGGTTACATCTTAGATGAGGCCTCATATGGGTTTAAAAAAAAAAAAAAAAACATTTCTCTAACTTTGATAGTAAGGGTTAGATGATCTAATATCTATAGATTATTAGGGAAACAAAAATAGAAAAAGTGAAATTTTATGTTAGATTTTGAGATCAACCTAACAATTAATTGTTGGATTTAGGGTTACATCATGAGATATGTCACATTCAAAAGAATTAAAAAGAAGAAAAAAAAAAGATTCTCTAAGTCATTTATAAATGATATAGTAATTTATTTATGTTTATGATATTCATTGCTAAGGATATTTTTCTTTAATATATTATTTCTTAAAATATCCTCTAATCTTATTTTATTAGATAAATTATTGAATAGCTTTTTTTCTGTAAAAGTTTAAACTCGATGTTTTTTAAAACATGAATGTGTAATTTAAGGGTTTATTCGTCAAAATTAGCTATTTTAGTAGCATTTAGCTGTTAACTTTTATATAGCTTTTTATTAAACTGAAAATCTAAACCTTATATGAATTAATTTTTCACAAAATGCTACCTTAACATCTAAAACTTAATTCCAACGGTATGTTACCTGACCACTATAAAAAATAACATTAGTGTTTTGACTGATCAAAACTTTAAAAGTTACTTAAAAAGTTGTTATAAAATGCTATTTTGAAAGTTGTAAAAAAATTATAATCTCTAAAAGAAAAAATTACAATCTATAAATGATATTTGCAATAAATATAAATATATTCATAGCTCTAAGAACCTCCAAATTCAATCTAATTCGAGTAAAGAATTTCAAATTTAGTTAGTTAGGGATTTTATTTCAAGCTAGATCAAATTCACCTAATTAATAAAATATTAATATTTTATATATACTTTATTGTTATGAGTAAGATTTAAATAAATTTCCAAACTCCTCGATATTACGCTAGGTCTAGACTAGGGCTAGACCCAAATTTAAATAAAACATCTTAATCTGTCTTTTTTTTTTCTTTTTTTTTTTTTTTTTTTAACTAAGAAGAACGTAAAAATTTGAGCGTCAGTATTGCTGCTAACATGTGGATGGTGTCAGTTGAGCAGCAATATGTACTCATCTACAGAAGTACTAATTCGTTTCAAAACAGTGAGCATATACTTGCATATAACTGTAATCTCAATTATTCAAAAGCCAAGCAATGAAAGACTTTTGCATATATATCTTCTCTGAAATTGCACGTAGTACTTGTCATGTATTTATGACCTAATAAACTTTAATATATTGAAACATCAGAATTTGTTTTATTAGTAAAGATGAGTCATTCGATAGCAGCCATTATCTACCCTATAACACCACAATTTAGTTACCTATATGAGTTGTCCTTTAAATGGAACACAAGTTTGTTATTAGTAAAGAATCGACATACCTTACCATTAGTAGATTGTCTTTGTAAGGCTTCATAGACAAAATCATCAATAATATCCTCCGCATCAAAACAAGCTTCTTTAAGTTTGGATAACCAAGCAGTAAGCTCACTGTTTTCCTTTCCCTGTTGCTCCTCTGCATCCAAGAGCACAGCTTTAATGGTGGACAAGGTGTCTTGGAGCTTCTTTAAGTCTTCGTTGACATTCTATGCTAAGCTAATCTCGTCAACAACTTTAGATATTAACTTGTGAAGAACAGTTTCAGCTATGTTGAAGAGAAAAGATTCTGCCACATTCTTTTCTTTCTAAAAAAAAAAAAACAGCAATTAAAAAACAGCAAAAGGAAAAAGAAGGCAGTGGTCGCTAATTGGGTTTGCAATGGTGGCGGAGGTGAAATGAAAAGCAGACTTGCAGAGCAGAAATGATCAATCGGTGAATTCAAGTTGGCATATTTTGAAAAGTCTACAATCAAGTAATCATTATCGAGCAAATTATTGATAACTAAGTATAAAAAGATTTTTTTTTTTTTTTTTTTACATTAAGTATAAAAAGATTCTTTCTTCATAAACTACAATTGACTGATCTTTTTAAGTTTAAAGTCTTCGCCTTCCTTTACTTTTGTCTCCTGCCAAAAAGTTTCTTGCAGGTAGCCACTGAAATGGCTGGAAAGATCGCGTTCACGAGTCGGGCTGGGCGTTCACGAGTCGGGCTGGGCTTGCATGAATTCAAGGCTGCATTTGCTTGTTCAATTGCTAATTTAGGCCAATCTAAATATAACAAAATTCTCTAATCAGCCTAGCACATCACCTACCAGAGCAAAATTCTCAGAAATTTCTTACTGAGGGGTCTTCACCTAATACTAACTTCAGAATGGAGTGTAAACTTACTCTAATAATCTGAAAGGTTAATAGTTTGAGTCCTAATGATTGGTATATCTACACTTGCCATCTTCAGTCGTGGTTATGGAACCGATCTTTCATTTCTAATCTCAATGAAATAACCATTATTCTTTGTCAAGGCTCCATTGCAATAACTCAAACTCAAAATCAATAGGACCTAAACGCAGCAGCTTCCATGCATTGTTCAACATAAATAACAAAACTAGAACACCAAATGGTTAAAATCAATCCATAATCAACAGGTGCGGTCACGAGAAAAATATAATGAATGACTTGAAATGAAGTGAGAATTAGGGAAGACGGAGTATTATCATACAACTGAAGCAGGGTACAATACAAGATAATAAAAATCTTAGCTAGAAAATAAATAATAAGCACATAATCCTACAAAATTAACAATGACAAAAATTTGCTCAGATAAGAATAAGGGTAAAAAATAACCTAGCAAAACTGATTGGCTTAATTAGCTTAAGCCATCTGTTTAAGTATGTCTAAGTTTCTTATGTATCATAGAGATGGAGCAATACGTCTATAGACTGCTTGGAAAGTCTGTCCTCCATTCCTAGCCACCTTTTGTCCTTCTTCAGTTGCTGTGCTCAGGAGCTCTACAGCAGGATCTACTCCAAGCTCCTCCTCTGTGAGGGCTTCAAACATAGGGTGATTCTCCAAACAAGCCTTCATCCACTCACCCAATTCTTCCACATCAGTAATTGCATCAGTTAATTGTATAAATATCCCCGCCAATCTCAAGAACAATAGGCATACTTCATCTTAGCAAATGTTACAATAACCCTTCCGGACGATGATTCTTCTCCTTGAAGTGGGATCCGGGAACAGGAAAAAATCTTGGTAAGCTGGTCCTTTCCCAAATAAGCTGTCCTTTCCCAAAGTAATTTGGTATGTATTTCATAGAATTGGTTCGAACCACTGAGACATTTTGATATTGACCTGGATTAGCTATCCTTAATGCTGAAATTCGTTCCTTGACATATTCTGTCACTTTATCCCTAAGTTCCATCCCAATCATTAGGTTTCAGGAAAAAGGGTTGAAAGACTAACAAGTAGCCCTCCAAAACCACAACCAACATCCGCAAACTGAATCTTTTTGGAACTATCCACTTGATCAGATGAAGGGAAAAATTGAGGGTAATGAACTGAATATTCAACATGAGAAGGGGAAATTGGAACAGGGAAGTGTGAGTCACTCAGTGGGTTGCTATGTGCTCGTGCTCTGTAGAAGCGTTTCCTTGGCAGGCCAGTTGACTTGCTGAGAGTTGGGTTTTTACCTCATTTTCTAGCATGTTTTTCTCTGTAAGCTACATAAAAAGGATCAATAAGAATTAGACAGTAAAAGTATTAAAAGATAAGAAAGAAAGAAGAATATGGAGAACAAAGAGTAGAAGACTGCTAGATATATTCAAGAATCGCAAATCAATTAATTAGCAAAGGTTACCCTAGAACGGCCTCAATAAATTAAAAAGGCAGACTACTCAATAAAATTAAAAGCAGACATACACAAACAATCAAGATAAAAACAGAGGATAACTCCACTGTCTGCTATGATCTAAAACTACTTAAAACCGTAAAGATAGAAATACAAATTCAATGATCAATAATTAATAACAGAACCAACACCAAAGAACAGGCAACAGTAGAATAGACAAACATGAAACGGTAATTCTCTGAGTATATCAGCGAATGAATGTAAAAATAGAAAAGAATGAGACAGGTAGAGAGACAGCACTCTCAAATAAACTACAGCTTTAAAGAAGACTTCAAAACCATTGATATGACTTTCGGGATTTGACAAATACAGCTCTTCACAGGTTCAGAAGGTCTCCAGTTAGTTAATTCAGATACCCATAGTTATTGATCAAGTAGTAAGCAGTCACAAGGCAGAACCATTAAACTTACACTGAATCAATCAGAAATAAATCATTCTACTTCTGCTAAATCTCCCATTAGTTCCAAAGAATACCTTGCTTCATTTAAAGAGATGCATAAGGTTATGATTAAAGATTAACCTGGACGTCTCAATATGCAAGGCAATTTCTTACAATGTGCTGTCCCAAAAGTTGCAGCCTCAACAATGACACTCAATATACAAGTCCATTCGCATTCCACGCATTGGCATATCATATTAGATGTAGTCCGATAAACTGAACTAGATTAACAAGAAATCCAAAATTGCCAATATTACACCAGAAGTCTTTAACTTTTTATAACGAACTCAACCATAATCATCTTTGGCATCAGTAATCCCAAATATGAGGATCAAAACTTAGGGCAAAATATCTATCAAAATCCACATGAAAGATTTTTTTTTTCTTAAGGCTAATAGTAGTTGTGGTTGTATTGACAAACAGCAAGAAACAAAATTCAAAATTCAATAACATTTCAAAACCAACAATAAAATTACTCTAAGATAACAAAATTCAGCATTCAGCAACGAAAGGGAATGTACTGTAACAGAGGGAGTACCTTTTTATGCAGAGCTCAAAACGCTTTTACTTGTACTAGGCTTGGGGCAAAGAAATAGGTAGAGGCGGTTGCGCTATTAGCCGTGGAATGGCTATAATTGCAATTTGCAGGTTTTAGTCGGTAGATTAACTAACATAAGCTTATCAAATCTTGAGGGTTTTATTGTTGTTATTTTATTTTAGGAATAAAGTTAAAAATGATTAAAAAGATTAAATTTAATATTTTGAGTCAATTAAATCTTTGAATTTGTTTAAAATAATAAATCAGATTAACATTTTAGATCGATTTAGTTGCTGATTCTTCAATGTATTTTTAGGCATCTAAGACTATAATTAGAATTAATCTGTATAATTTGTTAAAATTAATTAATTAATTATGGAATGGAAGAAAACTATATATGAAGGATATTCTAGCCGTCTTTACCTTGACTAATGATTTTAAGTTCATAAATATATATTAATTTGAATATTTTAAAATGAGGTAATTACAAATTTAGTTTCTAAACTTTTGAAAAATTTCTATTCAGTATTTCAACGGAAAACATTTACCATCAAATTTCTGATCAGATAAATTTTTTTCAATTAGGTGTATTCATTTTACGTGGCTTTTTGAAAATAAGAATAGGATTCATGAGACCCACTTAATGTTCAAAATATTGCTAAGTAGAACAACATATAGCTTAACACGTCGGATTTAACATTTATAGTATAAAAAATGTATTAGTTAATGCAAATTTAATACTATTAACATTTAAAATTTAAATCAATGCATATTTCAATTTGGATAACTCAAATCTATAAATGTTTTAATATATGATATTAATTAAGATCATTTTATAAAATTTTATAGAAAAAATTATTTATCTTGGTTAAATATTTCCTAGAATTTTAATATTCATATAAAGACTTTTTTATTCATTTATTTTTTTATGTGAAATCATATCATTTTCATATAAATTATGTGATATGTAAAATTTTCTTAAATACATATATAATCACAAAAATTTTCAAATTAGTTTTCTAAAAAAAGAAATTTGAAAATAAAAAAGAAAAAGTACGTACATAATCAATTAGATTTACCTGCTACGCTAAGTTAGCATGCCAAATGACACAAAGAAAATATATGTACTAGTAAATTATTTACTGTAGTAAAAGCCAAAAATAATATTTAATCAAATTAAGTTTATTTTGGGTCAAAATTAAAGATAAGTAATTGTCACGACCCATTTCCATGGGCCGGACCGGCACTAGGGCCCAGGTAAGCTTAAGGCCCCCGAGGCCCGTAGTAAGCCTGACCCCCGAGCCCGTAGGTAAAGCCTGAACCACACTACAAATTTGCTATCTCAATATAAATTTTAAAACCATTTACAATTTCCGCTGCTTACAATAACACCTATAAGTTATTAATACAGACTACAACAGGAGAGTTATTCCATCTAAATAATGACACAGACTTAAAAAGTATACAAGTTCTATAACCTATAACTGCGGAGTTTACTGACGGATGTATACATATAAGTCTTCGGACATTTATCTATTTAATTGATCAATACTAAAATTAGCGAATTTCTTTTTTAAGGGCAAAGAGCAGAGTTATAGCTAGGATTTAGAAAATGCTACTTCCTGAAAGATTTGAACAAAAGAGATGTGAGTTTATTAATGAATAATAATAGTTAACAATATAAAGTAAATAGTGATGATAGTAAAATAATTAGAATACTTTATTTACTATGTATTAAGTTATAGAATTATTCTAAATAAACCTATTACTTTATATTGTTAACTAAGACTAGTATTAACATCTTCATATAATCACATCACGTGGAAATTAAGTCAAGTGAGTCACACCGAAACCCCCGATGCAGCCGTCTCGCCACTGGCTCATCCCTCTCACAACGTGTGCACCAGGGAGCCGATCCCCCCAATACTGGCCGACGGTTCTAATCCTCACTTTGACACAGCAGCCCTCTCTATATTTCAATCTTCTCTTTCTCTTTACCCTACCATCAGGGTCCTCCGGTCGTCTTACCTCCTCAAAATCTGATCATGCAGGCGCACTACAACCAGGAGGCCACTGCCCTGCGGGCTGCGATCATCTAGATTATCCAGGGTGCGCCCATAAGAGACCACCTGTTTGGTTTAAACCGGTAACGGTACGGTAGGCGTGCACTGGGGGCGCCGATCTCCCATTTCCCCGGCCGACGTCCAATTCATACTTTCATCAATTAGGATCCATGCCTTTATCGACGTCCTCGACAACCCATGGTGACCCCACTTCACATCCCAATTCCACACAAAACCAAAGCAGACATTGTCAACATCAAACAACTAATCAAGCCATTGCCAAATCATTGCAGAAATATTGCAAAGTTGAACATGAATGCCCATGCCACAATTAGACATTCCATACTCAATGCAAATAAATAATAAATAATAATATGATAATAAACAATACATGAAAATAAAGAAGTAATTGAATAATTAGTAAAATAATGATGATAGTGATAATGATATGGTAGTTAAAGCACTTTATTTATTATGTATCGAATTGTAAAAATTATCTAAATAAGCTTATTTGTTATGTTATCAATTAAAATTAGTTTAAGTTCTACCGAAATTTCGGCAGCACCTCCCCTAAAAATTGGACTATTTACCTGCTCAAATATCACAATATTATATCCATCAACCATTACACACACAACCCATCCATCGGGCAATCAAATAAATTAATTTCCCTTCCTCCATATCTAGTAATAGTATAAATATTTAATCACAATACAAAACTTTAGCTATTAACAATCCAAGATTTGCTATCTAAGGTTAAGCCCATACATAAAATAACAAATAAATGAAAATAAACATTTACTTAACCACCACATTCCACTGGTTTAAAGTATCCATGTAACACCCCTTCCCGGTCCACCCGTAAACCCGAATGAACCGAGTCGAGATGCTACAAAATGGATGACTGTATGGTCTGACATGCTGAAAACTAATAGACCAGCTTATAAAACTATCGCTATGTTCAAACAAATGGTATATCTATCTTAAATGCTTGTCGTATTTTCCCCAGTTGAAGTTAAATGTGTTTAAGAATTTCTCAATCAAATGTTTGAATTCTAACTTAATAAGCTATTTGATTTATTAGTAGAATAATTATCATCTTATCTTAAGTAATAATTATTAGCATTTACTAAATTTTGTATTACACTTATTTTTGCACCCATAAAATTTAAATAAATCAATAGTAACTCGTATCCTATTATAACTCTATTAGTCAACTAATGATTTCTAATAATACACTTGGCCTATTAGCTTTTAAATATTCCGCCGAACACCCGGCAGCATCTCTCCTTAATCATACTCAACATCTAGTTTAAATTACCGTAAAACAATCGGCAGCCCATCCACCAGGCAAAGAACTTTAAATAAAATCCCCATCCTCCTATCATTATCAACCCACCATTCTTCGTTATACAGTAATTATCAAATCAATATCTTGAATCCATAATTTACTATGAATTACTTAATAAGTAAAAACAAAATAATTTCTTTAATTGAATCAATAAGTCTTATTTATATACATACCCATTATTGATTTTCACCTTTCAAATTTAATCACAATCAAATAAATGGTTTGTTTGACTGCACCTATTTATATTTCATGACCCATAACCAATTATATACAACACTAAATCCTAGATTTTCCTTTAATAAGCCAAGTATAACTTCGATTTAATCTCAAGTCATGCTAACAAAATAAGCTAACAACCAATTTATTCATGCGATTAGAATACCCAATAACTTAGCTACTGCATTTCTACCAACCCCTCCTTAATTTAACTTTCTGTGATATTTACGGCTTAGAAGCTTAATTTTCGATTTCTGTTGTCTAGTGCAAAACTAATTGCAAAACTAGATTCTATGTAAAAATTGGACTATACTGTCTATGAGGAATTCCGGTCACCGAATCCACCGCTGTCGCCGTCGTCTATGGTGGCCGGAGGTACCTTGGTTCCTAAATCTTGTAATTCTTACGCCAAGACGCAGCAAATTTCATATAGAACTCAGTTCTATAGCCAACTACTACAATTTATGTCAATATCTAACAAAATCCCAATTTTTATTTCTTAAATCCCTAAGTCCCATTTTGATCATATTTACGGCTTAGAAGCCTAATTTTCGATTTCTGTCGTCTAATGCTTCGAACACTATACAATATCAAAGTGCAAAACTAATTGCAAAACTAGATTCTATGTAAAAATTGGAATATACTGTCTATGAGGAATTCCGGTCACCGCACCGAATCCACCCGCTGTCGCGCCGTCTATGTGGCCGAGGTAACCGTTGGTTCTAAATCTTGCATTCTTTACGCCAAGACGAAGCAATTCATATAGAATCAGAACTCATTTCTATAGCCAACTACTACAAATTCTGTCAATATCTAACAAAAATCCCAATTTTTATTCTTAAATCCCTAAGTCCCATTTTGATCAATTCCTGCGATAAATCTTTATCGCCTAATCTATACAAAATGATTTCTAAAGGAGTGAAATGGGAGGGCAATCAACTTACCTCGTCGGAGATCATCGCCGGAGCTGCTCGGAGGGAACGACGGAGACGCGACTGTCTCGATCGCGTTGAGGTTCCAGCTTCGCTGTGACTCTTGCGCTCACTAGAAACAGAAACGAAGAGAAGGGGAGGAAGGCGGGCTGCTGCGGCGAGGAGTCGCGAGGAGTCGACGGCGAGGAGGCGCGCTGGTTTCTGGTGGTCCGGGAAAACGAGAGAAGGAGAGGCAGCGAGGTCGGCGTGATTGGCGCCTGGCGCAAGGAAGAAGAAGAGAAAAGAAAAAAAAGGAAAAAAAAAAGAAAAGGAAAGAAAAAGAAAAAGAAAGAAAAATCTTGCATTCTAGAGCCGCATTCGCGGTTCGATTCGAAACCGGTTTTGGTCTAATTTAAATGATTTGGGCTCAATTTGCTTGGTTTTTGTTTTATTTCGCTGGTTTTGAAAAATCGAATTGGTTTACGGGTCCAGTTTAGCAATAAATAAAATCTACTGGTATATCTCATTGGTTGAATAAAAATTTTGGTTTAAATGAAATTCTAACGAAATTAAATTTCGGGTCGTTTCAGTAATATAGCTGAAGATTTTCTTAATTAAGCAACAATTAACTAAACTCAGTTAATTTTTTCACGGTTAATTTTACAGCTACTAATTAACGTAAAATAAATTTACGCCTCTTATGATTTTCATTCCATAATAATTTTAGTTAATAAAATTCCTCATCGTTTTTTTTTTTTTTTTTTTTTTTTTTTTTTTTTGGCTGTTAAGTGTACCTAACTTCAATACCCACGACGGAATCATATGTGGACTAGTTCGAAAATAAATATTTAAGGTTTGTTAGGAAATAACTTTCACATTAGAGATATGAAATAAATTGTACAGTAGAGTAATATATTATCTTACTGATATTTTAAAAATATAAAAGTAGGTATAAGAAGTTGTTTTTGCTTAGTTATATGACATGGACTATTGTTGACCTAGTTTATTAAAACTAGATTATAAACATCATCATGCCTGGACAGGGCAAAGAAATTAAATAAATTCTCCAATGTAATAGCACACAAAAGCATAGTTTAATAGTAAATGTATATACGACCTGTCATTAGATTTAGATCTGAATCTTCTTCTCCTAATACTACAGAAAAAAAAATTTCTGCAGAAAAAAATTTTCCTAAGTTTGTCAAAAGTCCGTAAAATATTATAGGCTATTGAAAATAAAAGTTATTTTCTTTAACTATGAAAATATTTTTCCTTGATTTATTTTCTTGAATGCTCCTAACAACAGACATTTGCGAAAAATATTTTCATACAAGTTATTTTATGGAAACAAACGAAGCATAGAGCTTAAAAGAGAGAAAAAAAAAAAAATTTCATTATCTTTGAGCATTTGTTTATTTAAGGAATTTAACAATTGAAAATATCAATATTATTTGAGTTATAGAATCAAGTAATTCAACGGGTCAAGAAGGAAGTATATTTCTTATTAGAGGGAATGGTGCTACCATCAAAATACCATTTATTGTTTTTTAATGAAGAATATTTTGAGCGACTATTTTTTATATTTTAAGCAATGAATTTATAAAAAGTAGTCTCTAAATCTAATTATTTTGACATTTTTTTATAATTAGAAACTTTATTATTATTATTTTTTATTGTTAGTATTAAATAAAGATTTTTCGATAATGTTAATTAGACAGAGGTGTCGCACGCCCAGAGACTTTAGCTTGGCACGCCCAGAGACTTTAGCTTGTCTCTTTTATTCCTCTTTTCTTTTCTGAGTGTTCCCATTTCCTGTGGACTTAGCGTTTACCCAGTTTGCAGAGCAAAGAAATGGAATATTAGAAGTTAGAACCTGTCTTCTTTGGCTTGCTATATAATATTTCCATTTGTATATTAACCATTATTCATTAAATCATTGACTCACTCACTTCCAAGTGAAAACAATGCCAGAGTCTTTTCTGTTCAATACTGCAGAGAGCATTTTGGAGAAATTGGCCTCTCTTGCTCTTGAAGAATTTTTATTGGCATGGGGGATTGAAGATGACCTTGAAAAAATTAAAGAAATGTTACTTGCTATCAAAGCTGTGCTTTCTGATGCAGAGAAGCGTCAATCCCAGGATCACCGGATAGAGTTTTGGCTTGGAAAGCTTAAAGATGTCCTTTATGATGCAGAAGATGTGATTGATGAGTTCCGCTGTGAAGCTTTGCGCAGGCAAGTGGTGAAATCTGGAAGCACTACCGCAGGCAAAGTGGTGAAATCTGGAAAGCACTACGAGGAAGGTACGCCGATTCTTTTCTAAGTTCTTAATCCACTTGCTTTCCGCTTTTCAAATGGGCCAATAAATAAAAGAAGGTTAGGGAGAGAGTTGCTGGAATTGCAGCCTCTCAAAGTCTGATTTTGGTCTCAACTGAGGCGGACTGGTGATAGTTATGTCATACGTAAAGAGAGGGAAATGACCACTCCTTTGTGGATGCTTCAAATGTTCATTGAAAGGGACAAAGATAAAAAAAGGAATTATCAAAGAATTGTTGAAAACCTGCCTGATAATGAAAATGTCTCCCATTCTTCCAATTGTTGGAATTGGAGGTCTGGGAAAGACTACACTTGCTAAATTGGTGTATAATGATGAGAGGGTGGTAAGTCATTTTCAGTCAAAATCATGGGTATGTGTCTCTGAAGACTTTGATTTGCAGAAGATGATAATTAAGATCCTTAACTGTGTGAGCCCTGTTAATATGAATATGGATATTGAGCAATTGCAAATCGCCCTGCGAGAGGCTTTATATGGAAAGAGATATTTACTCGTACTGGATGATGTTTGGAATGAGGATAGAAGAAAATGGCTTGAATTGAAAATTTTATTGATGGGGGGTGCTAGTGGAAGTAAGATCTTGGTCACCACACGCAGTAAGCATGTTGCTTCAATCATGAGCACAGTCTCATCATATGAGTTAGACTCCTCATCATAAATGAGTTAGACCATCTTTCTCATGCAGTATTGTTTTGGCTATAATTTCTTATAAATGTGCATTTGAGAACCAGAAGGATAAACAAATGTGCATTTGAAGAACCAGAAGATAAACAAAACCCAGACCTCATAAAAATTGGGAAAGAAATCGTGAGCAAATGCAAAGGAATTCCTTTGGCAGTAATAACTTTAGGAACCTTACTTTACTCTGTAGCTGGTGAACGTGATTGGAAATTTGTAAGGGACAATGATATATGGAAATTAGAGCAGAAGGAAAATGATATTTTGCCTGCTTTAAAATTGAGTTATGAACACATGCCATCCTACTTGAAGAGATGTTTTGCTTATTGTTCGATTTTTCCGAAAGATTATCTATTTGTAGATATAGAGTTAGTTTATTTTTGGATATCGCATGGACTTATTCAATCTTCGAATGAAAATCAAGAGTTGGAAGATGTTGGCATGCGTTGTTTCCAAGAGCTGTGTTCTAGATGTTTTTTCCAAGATTTCTCTGAATACAATGGTAATGTATATTGTAAAATGCATGATCTAATACACGACCTAGCATTATCAGTGACTCAAAATGAATGTTTAATAGTAACCTCTTCCAACGAACAGATACCCAAAACCCAAAATTATTCGACATTTATCAATTTCCTTACCTGAATTTGCCTTCCTGAGGATCCTTCCTAAGCGCCCGTAAGAAAAGCCTAGATCGTATAAAGAACTATTTCCTGTTCATATGAAAGAGGCAAGGGGATTAGTTAAGTGAGATTATTTCTTAGAAACATGATATCTCAAAATTGTATCTCAAAATTCCAATATTTGAGGGCTTTGGATTTGAGTTTTTCCAGGGTGAAAGTGCTTCCTGAAGAGATAGGCAGATTGAAGCATTTGAAATATCTTATTTTATATGGGAATATGTACATTAACAGACTACCTAATTCTATATGCAAGCTACAAAGCTTACAAACTCTACTACTTGGTGATTGTTATGGTATAGAAGAGTTGCCTAAAAATATGAAGGACTTGATTAATCTTAGATGTCTTGGGATCACTACAAAGCAAAGGCATTTACCAGTTGGTGGAATAGGGTGTCTCAAGTCTCTTCAATATTTGTTGATCACCGACTGCGACAATCTGGAGTCTTTGTGTGAAGATATCCAAGGTCTCAAAAGGCTTCAAACATTGGTTATCCGTGATTGTGACAGCTTGGTTTGTTTGCCACCAAGTGTGAGATTCCTAGCTTCTTTAAAGACTCTTGTTATTGCAGATTGCAGAAGTCTTAGTTTGACAATGACGGAAGACTCAGCAAGTCAATTTAGCCTTCGCGAACTGAAGATTGGAGGATTATCAAAATTAGTGGATTTTCCAGAATGGCTTCTTCGAGGATCTACTAATAGTTTAAAAGTTATCGAAGTTGTTTCTTGTCACATGTTTCTTGTCACCCTCAGAGACCTGCCAGACTACATACAGAACATACAATCACTAGAAGAGTTTCATATCAAAGGTTGTCCCCAGTTACAAGAAACAGGTGAGAATGCTAGAATTTCAAACCTCTCGCTAATTTACGAGAAGAAGAAGCCAAAAATCAGCAATACTATTAACCTCCCTATATAGATGCTTCACCTGAACCTGCCAATCACATGCCAAACACTCTTTGCATGCCCAAAATCAAATTTCTATGACATACACCAGCAGAAGCGTTTGAGAGAAGGACAGCCACCACTGCCTGGGAATCAGATTGAAGGTCTAATTTTTTTTCCCCCCTTCACTTTTCTTTTTAAATATCTGTTAATTCCCTTTTTTTATATATAGTTTTGTGTTGAAAATAATGTGACTTAAAATTAATCAACTATTACTCATTACTAAATTGGTATAGATTGCTTGGTTTTTCAAATATATATATATTTTTTTTGGGTTAATTAGAATTGAATGGTTGACCCTTGCAATCACACAGTTACAGAGTCCAACTTGGAGTAACATATCCTGGTCTGGCCGAGGTGGGGAGATCTCTAGATTTTTCCGATCTCCGCATAACTAAAATAGATGAGCAGTTTGTCAGATTTTACCTTTTGTAATTTTATAATATTAATTCAACATTGTGAGTTTATTAGTGCAGTTTGTCAGATTTTACCTTTTGTAATTTTATAATATTAATTCAACATTGTGAGTTTATTAGTTCGTATGAAGTAGTAGTGTCGTGTTCATTAATTATCCATTCCCTATTGAAGGTTTATGTATTTGGCTAATTTTATTTATACATTCTTGTAATTATATTTTATATAATCCAAAATGAAGTTCTGCGGTGCCTTCACAAGTGTGATATTAAGAATTTTTAAAAATTATATGCATTTTGTTATTATTTGTTTGTTTATACTTTATAGAGACCAAACACATGGTAGTAATATATATAGTTCACGCAGCACGACTATTCTGCAATTGCAAGCCCAGAGACTTGGGAAATTCTTGCAATTGCTTTACCATTAACCTATGAGTAAATGGTAATTTTCAAAATAAATGAGTATATCTTTTTTTTTTTTTTAATAAAAAGAGTTCATAAATATCAGAAATTGTTAACAAATTATGAGTTATTTAAATAGATTATTAATTACTAACAAGTATTGGTTGAAGTGATTAGTAATTTCAATCCTCATAATGATGAGAATACAAATTCGATCTTCAGAAAGCACACATTAAATTTTACGGCCCGAAGGATTGTATTACAAATTTAAATGCTATAATCCATAAAGTAAATCAATACCAAAAGGTTTAACACTATATTCTTATATGTCTTTTATAGATTCGGTACATACCAAAAGGTTTAACACTATATTCTTATATGTCTTTTATAGATTCGGTACTCGATCATTATGATATGGAAATCGTCCTTCTAAGCTGGTATTTCTCCAATAGTTTTGGACTTAACACATTCAAATGTTTTTTTGTTGTATCTGATTTAATTATCATATCATCAACATGCATCTTGATGCATCATATCATGGAAGATAGTGGTGGTTATTCTTTGGTAGGCTGCCCATCATTCTTCTACCCGAATGATATTATTCGGTAATGTGTTATAGAAACTGTTTTTTCTTTACAGTGAATATATTGGTATCTGATTATACCATGCATACAATTCAATTAAGGAAATAATTTCATATCTAGCCTTGCGATCTACATTTATCTATTTACTTATCTATTAACTTAAATAGTCAAATTCAAAAATAAAAATAAAAATATTACAAAACATAAAGAAAGAATTTTAAAACTATATTTTTTAGAATAAAAAATATTTATTATTTTAAACTAAGTTAAGTAAAATGAAAAGATAAATGTGTTAGATAAAGCGGATGCATGTGAGGCCATGACATTAAATAGAGAATTGGAATACTATACCCAACCTGAAAAATAGAACAGTATACAAGGCCGTCATAGAGCCAACGACAAGAGAAATAGTACGATTCAATTTGTTTAAATTAAAAAAAATTATTTAATAAATTAAATATATTATTTTTAATTTATTTAAATTATAATAAATTATTAAAAAAAGTGAAATAATTACTGGTAAAAATGAAAAAAAAATTATTATTTATGAAATTCATAAAATTAATAAATATTTAAAACATAATATTTTTTTTCAAACCTACAAGTATTTAGAAACGCAATAATAATAACTAAGCAAAAGTAGGAACAATTAATTACGCGAAATTGGGAAAGTCAAGTCAAGTCGAGTCAACTCTAGCTTTGGAAGAGCCCACGCGTCATGTGGTGTAGCCTTAGTGATCAGTTTGATTCATGTCCACCACATGCTTATTATCAATTTACTGATATTGAAGGACAAAGACTCGCAACGATTGGACCCACTTTCGCAGGAAATAGGAACCTGGAGGACATGTCTTTGTTATTTCGTCACATCGGTGTCTTTCCAAACCATAAAAGCGGTCCAAGATTTGTGTGTTCATGTTGAATTGGTCAAGGTTGATGGCTTTCATTTTCTCCCTCTGTAACTTTTCTATCCAGAAATGTTATTGGGATTATATTTTCTCCCTCTGTAATTTTCATTTTCTCCCTCTTTATGTTTATTTCTGATTTCATAAAGGCTTGCTATGAGCTTAGATAACTTTCAATTATCTCAAGTTATTGTATGGGTCCGATCTAAAATAACGATTTGTGACACCTATGGATAAAAATTAATAGAAAATTATATAAATAAATTAAATTACGTACATATATCGAGTGATACCCTCTTATGATTTTATTCTATTATAATTAATAATAAAATAAATAAAGTTTAGCTATTCATCTATTTTTTAAGTTGAGGCTTGCAGGTGTAATTAACTTCAACATCATTTGAAGAAATGTAAATAAGCAAATGAATACAAACGATGGAATCATATATGAACTAGTTCGAAAACAAATGTTTAAGGTTTGTTAGGAAATAACTTTCACATATAGATGTGAAATAAATTATACAGTAGAGTAATATTATTTTAATGATATTAGAATTAACTTGGTATTTTAAAAATACAGGTGGGTATAAACATCATCCCTAAATTAACTTGGTATTTTAAAATACGGGTGGGTATAAACCATCATCCTAAATAGAGCAAAGAAATTAAATAAATTCTGCATACAGGTGGGTATAAACATCATCCCTAAATAGAGCAAAGAAATTAAATAAATTCTGCAGTAGAATAATGTTATTTTAATGATATTACAAGTAGTAACTTCACATTTTAAAAATACCAAGTGAATGTAAGAAATTGTTTTTGGTTACGTTTATGATATGAATTTGTGGTTGACTTGGTATGCTAAACCTAGGGTATTGACTATTTATAGGGCTTAATTTCACCCACCCTCTGTTACATTGAGGTACAAAAATTTTAATTTATTGCGTAAAAATATCAAATTTTTAATTTGTGTTTCACTAAAATATATCCGTCGTTTGCCATTGAACGGAATGCTGATATGGCGCATTGAAAACGTAAAAAAGTGCTCTGTCAGCCCTGTCAAACGGCTGATGGATGTATTTTAGCGAAACACAAATTAAAGATTTAATATTTTTGTGTAATAAATTAAAATTTATTTCTCAGAAATGGTCAAACCATAAAAGGCTATTAAAAGCAGTCCAAGATTTGTGTGCTCAAGTTGAATTGGTCAAAGTTGATGGCTTTCATTTTCTCCTCTGTAACTTTTCTATCCAGAAATGTTAATGGGATTATATTTTCTCCCTCTGTAACTTTCATTTTCTCCCTCTTTATGTTTATTTCTGATTTGATACAGGCTTGCTTCGAGATAGCTAACCTTCAGTTATCTCAAGTCATTCTATCGGTCCGATCTAAAGTCACTGATTTAATTTGTGACACCTATAGATAAAAATGAATAAAAAATTATATAAATAAATTAAATTACGTACATATATAGAATAATACCCTCTTATGATTTTATTCCATGATATCATAAAATAAATAAAATTTAGCTATTTGTTTATTTTTTAAGTTGCAGCTTGCAGGTGTACTTAACTTCAATATTATTTGAAGAAATGTAAATAAACAAACGAATACACACGATGGAATCATATATGTACTAGTTTGAAAACAAATGTTTAAGGTTTGTTAGTAGGGATGGCCACGGTTCCTGAACCGACGGTTCCGGTTTCAAAAAAACTGAAACCGAAACCGAACCGAAAATTTTCGGTTCCGATTCCGGTTTGAAACCGAACAGTTCCGGTTTTGGTACGGTGTCAAAACCGACGGTTCCCATCGGTTTTCTAACCGATTTTCTGGCAAATCGCATAATTTTATTTCTGCAAACGCATAATTTTTTTAAAATTTTAAATTTGAAGACCGGTTTAAAATTTAATAAATTTGTGAAAGTATTGGTAAAAAAAAATATCAACTAAAAATTAAAAAATGGTCAATTAAATTATTTTTTTAAAGACTTGAAACTTATTATTTTTGTTTTAAAAAAGTTTGTAACATAATTTAAAAAAAAAAAAAAGCTTTAACTTATTATTTTGTTTTAAATTTAAAAATATATTAAAACCAATTTATAAAGTACTTTAATAAAATATAACCATTTAATTTCAAATGAGTTTTAACGTTTACAAGCGCCTTTGAAAACATGAACACAATTTCATATATATACTAACGAGGGAGTTGCACTGTCCCCCACCACTCCACGGACAAGTATATAGATGTTTTTGCTTCCGATCTAAGTGTAGGTGAAATGGGTTGGTTAGCGACTGTTAGTTGTACGTTTGATGATCGAGGATTCGATTCTAAAGAAATGTGGTTTTTTCTTTTTTTTTTTTTGACATCGATTCTAAACAGTGTTTATTTTTAAATGTGTCTTTAAACTATTGCCATGATACCCAGGTGTACAATCATGCATATTGCTGGTTGAAATGATTAACCGTGTTCCTTAGCTGAATGATAGTCATAAAACAACCAGTGTCCTTCTGTCTCTCCTTTTTACCTTTATTTCCTCTTTTTTGTCTAACAATCCATCTGCCTTCTCTTCCTTCTTTCGAAAGAATACTAAGAGTCCAATTGTGATCCATAGTCTACAGATTTATGCTTTGTAGAGAGAGAGAAGCTAGAAAAGAAGCTACCATGGCAAGCAGTGGATTGCAACGCGAGTTTGCCACCCTTATTCAGCAGACTAAAAGCATTAAGTTAGTTTCAGTTTTTAGACTATGAAACCTGCAAAACACCGCTTTCTGATTCAATTCATTTCCAAGTTATTTCAACAACTAACTGGAATGAGTTATTCCAATTATTGAAATTGAATTATGACCTTTTAATTTTTTGGTTTCCTAGTTTAAAGGTTTCAAAAAAAAAAAAAAAAAAAAAAAAAAAAAAAAAAAAAAGACAGTTTCTAACTGCTAAACCGCCGTTAACCGTTCAGTGTCCAATCCGGTCCGACCGATTTTTGTGGAACGCCGGTTTAAATGTTCCTCCAAATTTGGCACCGGAATCAAAACGAAATCTCCAGTTTCGATTCCCATCTACCGATCTCTAGTACTGTGCGAGACCTGGTTTCGACACCGACGGTTTCCGGTTCCCAAAAATCACAATATGGCCACCCAATATTTTGTTAGGAAAATAACTTTTCACATATAGATGGAAAATAAAATTAAAACAGAGAGTAATAATTAATTTTTAATGATATTAAGAATTAACTTGGTATTTAAAAAATACAGGTGGGTAAGATAAACATCATCCTCTAAACAGAGCAAAAAAATTAAATAAACTCTGCAGTAGAATAATGTTAGTTTAAATGATATTACACAGTAGTTAACTTCAACATTTAAAACGCCAAGTGAATGTAAAGAAATTGTTTTTTGGTTTACGTTTATGATAGAAATTGTATTGACCTGGGTAAATAACTAAAACTAGGGTATTTGGACTATTTTATAGGAACTTAGATTTCACTCATGCAAATTTGATTAATACCCTCTCTATTTAATTGTGGCTTATCAAAATTTAATTGTGTGACTAAAAAAATACAAAATTTTTAATTTGTTGTTTCAACTAAAAATACATCCGTCGGGTTTAAGTCGTTTGCCAAATTGGACGAAATTGCTGAACATACGCGATTAGAAACGTAAACAGGTGCTCTGTCAGCCCTGTTAACGTCATACATCAATTGAATGGCTCTCTATCTATGCAAAAGTTAATTTGTCTCTGCTTGCCCAAGATGTTTCTTGTCTTCTGCCAACAGTCTCTTCGTTTTGTCTTTGATTTTCATCTGAAGTTCTCACTTTTTTTGCCCTTTCTCAAATTTTTCTTTTCTAGGCAACGACAGGAGAACTCTATCGTTTACCTTCCGCCCACCTTACTAACGCCAACAAATAGTAGAAAAGAACAAAATAATGACCAAAACACCAAACAATCACAACCAAAAAACTTCCAATCTATTACCGCTTTAACCTCTATTTTCTCTTTCCTCAATTTATCTATCTCTTTTAGCAACCTAATATCCACCATTTCGATCTGGGATGTACATCGGAGCTATCATCGAATCGGTAATTAGCTCGGTGTCTGGAAAGAACAGAGAAGAAATCATTCCATAACAAATCAACACCATAATCCCATAAATCGTTAAAAAATAAAAAATTTTCCCCATAATCACGCATCAAAAAAATGCCTGCCAGGATTAAATCTCAGTCCTTGAGGTCATAAATCGCTGTCCTGCCCACATTGCAAAAAGTCGACGACCCTCAGTGCGTTTCTAGCTGGGATGGCGTAAAAATCCAGAAGAGGGTTGTGGATACCTTCTTTGGCCATTGATGAGAGCTTCAAAACGAGAAGAGATGGGTCTATTTGGATAGGAGAGAAAGAAGATTGGATTTTAGTTTAGGGAAGAAGAGAGTTTGACTAACATCTCTGGACTTGCAGGGCGAAATAGAGCACTTTTTACGTTGTTAACGCGCCATAATATAAACGTTAAATTGACGGATTGTATTTTGGGAAAAAACAACATTTAATCAGATTTGATACTTTTACGTAATAAATTAAAATTTTGGTACGCCAATGCAATAGAGGATATAAGTTCAGATACAATGAAGTGAATTAAAGCTCTATTTATAGACATAATATTCTAGGCTTGCACATACATAGGATATAGCCTATAAGCCGAAGCGACTACCCTCATATTTTAACTAAAAAAAAACTTTTATCGTGCTCTCTACCAGTGCAAATGGATTGTGCTCTTAAAAATTGTTAATATGTTTTAGTTATTGACACTCTTCCCAAACAGAATAAAAATGCAAGAATTTAGAAAGCAGTCTGATGTATGCAAAATAAGAGTAAAAAAAAACAGAATTTTTTTTTTAAAAAAATTATTTGCAGACTGTAAAAATTTTTTCGCGGTGGGCACACTAACACTGCATAACCCTTTCAACATACAGTTCTTTGGCTTTTTCACTAGAGAGTAATACTTTCTCCATTGCAAGCTTTCCACTTCTTCGATCCTCCAAAAAGCAAGCTTTCCGCATAAGCTATTCAGGTAATTTTCTACTTTTCTTATATCTCTGTCCAAATATACGACTCTCTATGTCCTTCCAAAAATGTCTCTCTTGCTAACAAAATTGATCTTTTCCAAATTTCAAATAAAAAATTTGTATTATGATAAGTTTAATCCATAAAATAAGTGATTTCACCTTGGTATTACTTGTATATGTTTCATTTTAAATCAATTTCTCTTCAATCTAGATTTTCTTTAAAAACTACGATCCATGAATTGAGTTTTGGATTTAGAGCACTATATATTGGGGAACTTGAAAAAGAAAGGAACAGTAATCATGAATGGGTTTAGATGTGGGAGCCAAAACAATTCTATATTTGATTTGTAAACATTGTATTTGACCAAATTCAATACCTCACTTGTAAACAAGCACTATTGTACTACGTTAAAATTAAAAAAAAAATTATTATTTCCAAAGGTTGCATTAACCACATAATCAAACAATATTTTGTATATAAAAACTACAAAACCTTACAAAATATTGGTTTCTTAATTAAAGGGAGGTGTGAGATTATAATAAAAAGTGATCATTGCAAGGTAAATCACAAGGTTGCCTTTTAAAGTTACGGTGCCTATAAAATTTTGGAAAATTAATTTATTTAAAATCATTGAGGTATGAACGGAAATATCTAAGTAAACTCCTTCGTTGAACAAATATTCAATCACTTTATAAATAATGCCCTACGCCCACGTTTAAGGGTGTGTTTCCTCTAAATATTTGAAAAAAGCAAGAGAGAGATGAAGAAAAACATATAATTTTCCGTGCATAATATCAATGTGAAATAATTAATTTTTCAAAAATTTTTGTCAAATTCAATAAGTTAAATTATGTATGAAAAAAACACACGGTCAACGCTAAGACATCTATCTAATGGAATAATAAAATTATTAAAAAAATACAACAAGAAAACGATGATCCAATAATACCCAAAACATAAAATAAAAAAAATTACTTAAATTTTCTACTTTAATATTCTTATTAAAATTTCAATCTAACAAATCATATTAAAAATTAGGCGCCTCTCTTTGATTTGTTAGAGAAATTAGCAATTGGATGAAAGATTTATATTGTTTAGAATTTCAAATCACATCAACTAAAACACTAACATATTTTAGGTTGTCATATTATAGATATTATAGGCATTTTGTCTTGATAAAAACCGAAAGATCACTTAACGATATATAAGCTTTTGTGAAATCTTGAATTTCAATCGACAATGTGAAACACGCCTTTTAAATTTAACACCAAATAGATATTTTATGTAAGTTAAAAACTTATAAACTGTGATAATTATGTGGAATTTTTCCTCATTGTATATCTGTAAACTTTTTACTTTAACCTATAGAATAATTATCTAATACATATTTAAGAACCACAATTTTATAATAAATTTAATATTTTAATAAATTTTTTTTTAAAATATCCTGAAAATATTCAGGAATAAATCTTGAAATCTATCGAAAAATTAAATAATGAAATTTAATACAATAAATGACCCGTTTTACTTATAATGGGGGTCTAGAAATTCTGGGTCCAGATATTTTTTTCGTAGCATTGGTCCCGCTGCCTGCACAAACCAAAATAAATGAAATGAATTCCACAGTGTAATGATAATGTTTTTTTTTTTTTAATTCACAAACCCATTGCCCGAGAGTAATATCGTGCCAGACAAGAGCAAAGATTGCAATGTTAGAAAGTCAATCTCTTGTCTAGCGAAGAATCTAAGGTTTTCACTTGACATCTTTTAGACTAGGTTTGGATGGCTTGGATTAGATTTTTGAGTTGTTTAGGTTTTTTCATCTCATATAAACTGAAAAAAAATTAATTTTGCTGGAAAAAAAAAAAATCAATTTCCCATTTGTGTTTGATCTTTGCACATCAAACCATTCACTCACTTCCAACGAGAAAACAATGTCAGAGGTCCTTTTTTGTTCAATACGCAGAAAGCGTTTTGGGCAACCCTGAACTGCCTGCCCTTCAAGAATTTTTCTTGGCAGGGGCTTGAAGATGATCTAAAAGAATTAAAAAAGATGTTACTTGCTATCAAAGCTGTGCTTTTAATGAACGCCGGAGCAGCGTCAGTCGCAAGAGTCAACGGGATAGAGCCATTGGCTCAGGATGCTTAAAGATGTTTCTTTATGATACGGAAGAGTTGTGATGTGATGAGTTCGAATGTGAAGCTTTGCGAAGGCAAGTGGTGAAATCCGGAAGCACTACTAGGAAGGTACGCCGATTCTTTTCCACATCTATCGCACTTGCATTCCGCCTTAAATTGGGCATGAGTTAAAGAACATTAGGAGAGAGTAGCTGAAAAATGCATCTCTCATCGATTTTGGTCCTCAATGACGGATAATGATAATTATTCATCCCAGGAAGAGGGAAATGACCCACTCCTTGTGGATGCTGCAAATGTCACTCGGAAGAAACCAAGAACGCAGAATTATATTAAAACATTTGTTGAATCGCTGCTGAACAATGAACAAATGCTCCAATTTTCCAATTGTTGGAAATTGGAGGAATGGGGAAGAACACGGCTTGCTCAATGTGTATAATGATCCTAGAGTATTACCATTGATTGAATCATTATGGGTCGTGTCTCTGAAAACTTTCATGTTGCTGCAAACTGTGATAATAAGATTCTCAACTGTGTAAGCGCACTGGTCAAAAGAATGTGGTTTGGAAATATTGGAGCAAATTGCAAAGAGCCCTGCGAGAGGCTACAAAAGAAAGAGATACTTACCGATGGATGATGTTTGGAATGAACGGAAAGAAAAAAATGGCTTTGAACTTGAAAACTATTAAGGTGGTGCTAAAATGGAAGTACGATCATAGCCTCCAACGAAGCAATGATGTGCCTACAATTATCGGCACAGTTGTGCTCCATACGCTTTAGGTCGGCTTCCTGAACCCCCCCAATGTTTGGTCTTTGTTTTTTTAGATGTGCATTCGGAGACAGTTGAGAACCAAAAATCCAAACCCTAATACACTAATGGAGAAACAAATCGTGAGTAAAAGGTAAGGGAATGTCCTTTAGCAGTAATAACTTTAGGAACCCTACTATTCTGTAACAAGATGACCAGTGAGGGAAAACTTTTGTAATAGAGTGAAGAATATGGAAATTAAAGGCAAAAAGGATAATTATATTATCCTGCCTTAAACATGAGTTATAACCCAATGCCACCTACTTGAAGAATGTTTTGCTTATGTTCGATTTTCCAAAAGATATCCATTGATAGTTGAATGGTTTATTTTTGGATGTCACATGATTATTCAATCTCAAAATGAAAATGAAAGAGTTGGAAAATTGTGGGCTTGAGCTATTCGCAAGATGCTATGCTCTAGATGTTTTTCTAAAGAGTCTATATACTAGATGGCCATGTTAAATGTAAAATGCAATGATCTAAAATCAAATGATCTTAGCAATTATTCAGTCACTCAAAAGTGAACTGCTTAACGGTAAATAAATGGAATGAACCATTATCTACAAGCATTCGACACTTATCAATTTCCCTACCCTCAATTACTTCCCACACGATTCTTCCCAACACCCTTCACAGACCTAGATTCTGTAAGAACTTGTTCATTAAAATGAAAGAACGGCTGTGCAAGTGAAGTTTTCATGAGACATGTATCTCAAATTCAAATAACCTTGAGGACCTTGGATTGGGTTTTCAGGGTGGCCTGTAACTCCCTAAAGGGACTAGCCAATAATTGGAAGCATTCTGAAGTATCTTAGTTTGCTTGGGAATATTCTCATCGAAAGATCTGCCGAGTTTCCATATGCAAACTAACAAAGCATTGCAAAACTCTACTGCTTGGTAAATTGTCGTGGTCTTAGAGAGTTGCCAAAGATATAAAGACTTGATTAGCCTTAGATGGCTTTGGATAACTACACAGCAAAGGTATTTTACCAAATGGTGAATGGGTTCCTCGGGTCTCTTCGAATTTGTTTCATCATCGGGCTTGTGAAAATTTGGAGTATCTTGTTTGGAGATATCCAAGGTCTGAAAAAACTTCAAAACTGTGGTTACCGTGAAATTGTGACAGCTTGGTCTCTTGCACCAAGTGTGAAATTTCTAGCTGCTTTGAAGACCTCCCTGTTGTTGCGACTTGCGAAAATCTTTGATTTGACATGGAGGAAAGAATAGAATAGTCAGACTCCGCACAGCCCAATTATTACCCTCGCAAACTGGAGATTTGAAACGATTACTCAAAGTTAGTGATTTTCCGCAATGGCCTTCTTCCCCAAGATCTAATACCGGTTTAAAAAGTTACATAAGTTGCATATTGTTGTCAACTTCAGGAACTTTCCAAACTACACCTACAATCCATACCATCGGCTGAGTTACGTGTCACTGGTTGCCCCCCAATATCAGGTGAAGGATATTATAATGAATAAAAGGTAATTTGGAAATGATGGGAGATTAATTATTCCTTTAATCTTCATTCAAAAATTTAAACGATTGTATTTTAATGACAAAGAGAATATGTTATTATCAATTTATTAATTTTCGGTTTTCAATCTAAAAACATAATTTTACTGGTGGTCAAATGTTTTTTCATATATTTTAACTAATAAAGAAGCATAAGATACAATATGCTAGAAAATTTACCATTTCTTAAGAGAAAACATTATATTGTTTATGTATGAATATATGTTAATTGGACCAATTCTTATGTCTCTGGATTAAGAAGGTAAGACGCTCAATAACTCACTCATTTAGTTGAGTGTTTGGAAGAAGGAAATATATGAGGTTGCTAGGGTGCAGTGAATTTGGTTAGGGTAAATATCGGCTTGTAAAAGACAATACTTTTGGGGTTTTTTTCCTTATACTTGTTAATTCTCTTCCCTATAGTATTCCCAACAACACCCGCTATAAAATTGAATTGGTTAGAAAAAATGGACACTTGTCAAACCTATTAGCTAAAGTTTTTGAATTGAAATTTGAGGTAGACTGTTTGACTTGGATTATTATTGCAAGGTGTTGTGGCCTTTTCAACAAAAAAGATCAAGCCAATGAATAAACATAAATGTTCAATTTCAATTAGTGGGTCTTTTTTTTTTTTTTCTTCAAACCAGGAGGAGTAATTTCTTGGATCGTACAGCGAAATGTTTGCTCGTTCAGTAAAATGTGTTTTTTTTAGGGAATAAGAATTGGTTTCAGCCTTATGGGGGTTAAAAATCACTTACCATTCTACGATCACATGGGGTTGTTGGTTTCCATTTCCTCCTTGTTGTGGTTATTATTAAACAATTTTCTGTGGTTCGTGGATTTGAGTATTTTATGTTTGTCTAGTGTAATTGTATTATGTGTACACTACATACTTGTAAATATTGTACTTGTATAAAAGAAGTGTCCTTTAAAAATTGGAGGGCATGTCATAATTTTTAAGTGGGTAATTACTCCACGCCATCCTTAACGTGTCCTTTATGGATTTGATATTTGATTGTTGATTCTTAATAGCCATTCAAATAAAACTGAAAATATATATATCCGTTGATCCTTTTAAAATTGAAATCTTTTTCTAAAGTGATAGCGTTTTGTAAATTTAAAATTGACACTAAAAAAGTCCTCGCTATGAAGCTATTATTGTTAAAATAAGTTCCAATCAGCATATGAGAAATGCTCGAGGCTGTTCTGTTTGAAAAGAGCTAGCTTGAACTAATTCGATAAGCTAACGAGTTGACTCGAGTTGAATACAAGTTTTCGTTTAATAAATAACATTAATAACTATCAAGCAATCTAGCATATGTTGTTAATTTTTAAAATTATATATAATTCGCTATAATATTTGGAAATATCAAAATTTAATATTTTCTTAAAAAATATATGTGTCCTTTTCATATAAATTGGGACAAAACCCAAAAATGACAACTTTAAACTGACGGATGTATTATTAGTTTCGTTATAAAAATTCACTATAAATTTGGAGATTTAAAAATTTTCTATTTTCTTAAAACAAGATTATTTTAATCTTTTTATAGAAATTGACTGACAGAAAGATCAACCTTTTAGAACCGAAAGATGTATGTATTATTTCATTATCAGTTTCGCTAATAGGGGAATTTCGCAGGAACGCAAAAATTTATTTTTTTTCTTAAAATATTAACTTAGACGCAACCAGGCCTGCCGAACTAAAAGGAGGAAAACTTTGAGGCCCCCATTGGATGGCTGAGATATCTAGTTCTTTCTCTAAACTCCCTTCTCCAATAATGTAGGATTGCATTTTCTCAAGTCTGAAAATATCCCTTTTAAAAAAAAAAATCGTCCAATTAGTTTGACCACTCATTATTTTATTTATTTTTAAATTTCACCGAATCATTTTAGTCCTTAAGAAAAACATAAAACTTTCTGACTTTTATCATTTATACTAAATATTTGCATATTATGCTGAAGTTTTCATTAACGTAACAATTTGTATAATAATTACTTTTATTATACTATTAGGTCACGGTTGCCAACACCTTTCCATATTTTATTCCACCACTCCCAGTTAAATCATAGGATAACTCCAAAATTGGTAATATGTATAATTTGTGAATTTCTCATTGGCACGAGCAATAAATTAATTAACTAATTTTATACCACGAAACAGAATCTAATGATAAATGTTATAACTTACACAAATTCGATTAAATTTCCTTCTCCTGTACTCCCAAGGGAAAAAAAAAGTAACTATTAAGCCCACATAAAAATAATAATATAATTAAGAGTATCTTAAGGCTGAATTTCCTATCTAAGAGTCTTTATAAATACAGAATACATATTTTTAATATCTACAGGCGTAAATAAGTATTCAGATGAAACTAAGATATATTTTTTTCTTTATATGTTAAATATAGAATTTAATTATCAACATTCTAATATTACACAAGCCAAACCCACGAAATTCTTTCGCCTAACACACAGCTAATTTTGAAATTTTTTTTTTTTGAAAGGGAAATTTCACTATTCAATTTCAACTAAAATTTCATATTTTATGAAAGTTTTTCCCATTAAAGTAAACGAATTTAATATAAAATTAACAACCCTTATTTATAAATTCAAAGAATCATATTTAATACCCTTTTTCCTCATTGCAAGTAATAATAAAACTTCAATATTTAAATATTCAAATGTGCTAATATAAAAAGTCCATAAAA
>NW_023591600.1:0-210061 GCF_014843425.1 Jatropha curcas | reverse complement strand
AGTTTAAAGTCTTTGCCTTTACTTTTGTCTCCTGCCAATAAGTTTCTTGCAGGTAGCCACTGAAATGGGTGGAAAGATCGCGTTCACGAATCGGGCTGGGCTTGCATGAATTCAAGGCTGCATTTGCTTGTTCAATTGCTAATTTAGGCCGATCTAAATATAGCAAAATTCCCTAACCAGCCTAGCACATCACCGACCAGAGCAAAATTCTCAGAAATTTCTTACTGAGGGGTCTTCACCTAATACTAACTTCAGAATGGAGTGTATACTTACTCTAATAATCTGAAAGGTTAATAGTTTGAGTCCTAATGATTGGTATATCTACACTTGCCATCTTCAGTCGTGGTTATGGAACCGGAAATTGGGTTTAAGAACCCCGTAAAAAACAACTTGGGCCATTCTTTTCAGTCGTGGTCTTTTGGGCTTTCATTTCTAATCTCAATGAAATAACCATTATTCTTTGTCAAGGCTCCATTGCAATAACTCAAAATCAATAGGAACTAAACGCAGCAGCTTCCATGCATTGTTCAACATAAATAACAAAACTAGAACACCAAATGGTTAAAATCAATCCATAATCAACGGGTGCGGTCATGAGAAAAATATAATGAATGACTTGAAATGAAGTGAGAATTAGGGAAGACAGAGTAATATCATAAAACTGAAGCTGGGTACGATACAAGATAATTAGAAAATAAATAATCACATAATCCTACAAAATTAACAATGACAAAAATTTGCTCAGATAAGAATAAGGGTAAAAAGTAGGTAAAAAGTAACCTAGCAAAACTGATTGGCTTAAGCCATCTGTTTAAGTATGTCTAAGTTTCTTATGTATCATAGAGATGGTGCAATACGTCTATAGACTGCTTGGAAAGTCTGTCCCCCATTTCTAGCCACCTTTTGTCCTTCTTCAGTTGCTGTGCTTAGGAGCTCTACAAGAGGATCTACTCCAAGCTCCTCCTCTGTGAGGGCTTCAAACATAGGGTGATTCTCCAAACAAGCCTTCATCCACTCACCCAATTCTTCCACATCAGTAATTGTATAAATAATCCTGCCAATCTCAAGAACATAGGCATACTCATGTAGCAAATGTGGACTAATAACCCTTCGACGATGATTCTTCTCCTTGAAGTGGGGATCTGGAAACAGGAAAAACATCTTCGTAAGCTGTCCTTTCCCAAAGTAATTTGGTATGTATTTCATAGAATTGGTTCGAACCACTGAGGCATTTTGATATTGACCTGGATTAGCTATCCTTAATGCAGAAATTCGTTCCTTGACATATTCTGTCACTTCTGTCACTTTATCCCTAAGTTCCATACCAATCATTAGGGTTTCAGGAAAAAGGGTTGAGACTAATAAGTAGCCCTCCAAAACCACAACCAACATCCGCAAACTGAATCTTTTTGGAACTATCCACTTGATCAGATGAAGGGAAAAATTGCGGGTAATGAACTGAATAGTCAACATGAGAAGGGGAAATTGGAACAGGGAAGTGTGAGTCACTGAGTGGGTTGCTATGTGCTCGTGCTCTGTAGAAGCGTTTCCTTGGCAGGCCAGTTGACTTGCTGAGAGTTGGGTTTACCTCATTTTCTAGCATGTTTTTCTCATTTTCTAGCAATGTTTTTCTTTGTAAGCTAACATAAAAATAAAAAGGATCAATAAGAATTAGACAGTAGAAGTATTAAAAGATAAGAAAGAAAGAAGAATATGGAGAACAAAGAGTAGAAGACTGCTAGATATATTCAAGAATCTAACAAATTGATAATTAGCAAAGGTACCCTACAATGGCTCAATAAATTAAAAGTAGACATACACAAATAATCAAGATAAAAACAGAGGATAACTCCACTGTCTGCTATGATCTAAAACTACTGAAAACCGTAAAGTTAGAAATACAAATTCAATGATCAATAATTAATAACAGAACCAACACCAACGAACAGGCAACATTAGAATAGACAAATATGAAATAGTAATTCTCTAGTATATCAGCGAATGAATGTAAAACATAGAAAAGGAATGAGACAGGCAGACAGACAGCACTCTCAAATAAACTACAGAGTTAAAGAAGACTTCAAAACCATTGATATGACTTCCGGGATTTGACAAATACACCTCTTCACAGGTTCAGAAGGTCTCTAGTTAGCTAATTCCGATACCCATAGTTATTGATCAATTAGTAAGCAGTCACAAGGCAGGACCATTAAACTTACACTGAATCAATCAGAAATACATCATTCTACTTCTGCTAAATCTCCCATTAGTTCCAAAGAATACCTTGCTTCATTTAAAGAGATGCATAAGGTTATGATTAAAGATTAGAAAGGTTATGATTAAAGATTAGACCCGTAATCTCAATAAGCAAGGCGAATTTCTACAATGTTGCTGTCCTAAATTTGCAAGCTCAACAATGACACATCAATATACAAGTCGATTCGCATTCACGCATTGGCATATCATAGTAGATGTAGTAGATAACTGAACTAATTAACAAGAATCCAAATCCAATATACACCAAAGTCTTTAACTTTTTAGTTAACGAACTCAGACCATAAATCTTTGCAACAAGTATATCCAAATAAATTAGGATCAAAACTTAGGTCAATGATTAATCAAAACTCACATAAGATTTTTTTTTTTCTTAAGGCTAGGTTGTGGTTGTATTGACAAACAGCAAGAAACAAAATTCAAAATTCAATAACATTTCAAAACCAACAATAAAATTACTCTAAGATAACAAAATTCAGCATTCAGCAACGAAAGGGAATGTACTGTAACAGAGGGAGTACCTTTTTATGCAGAGCTCAAAACGCTTTTACTTGTACTAGGCTTGGGGCAAAGAAATAGGTAGAGGCGGTTGCGCTATTAGCCGTGGAATGGCTATAATTGCAATTTGCAGGTTTTAGTCGGTAGATTAACTAACATAAGCTTATCAAATCTTGAGGGTTTTATTGTTGTTATTTTATTTTAGGAATAAAGTTAAAAATGATTAAAAAGATTAAATTTAATATTTTGAGTCAATTAAATCTTTGAATTTGTTTAAAATAATTATCAAATCTTGAGGGTTTTATTGTTGTTATTTTATTTTAGGAATAAAGTTAAAAATGATTAAAAAGATTAAATTTAATATTTTGATTCTTTGAATTTGATTAAAAAGATTAAAGCTTATCAAATCTTTGAATTTGTTTAAAATAATTAAAAAATCAGATTAACATTTTATATCAATTTAGTTGATGATTCTTCAATGTATTTTTAGGCATTTAAGACTATAATTAGAATTAACCTGTATAATTTGTTAAAAAAAATTAATTAATTAATTATGGAATGGACGAAAACTATATATGAAGTATATTGTAGCCGTCTTTAACTTGACTAATGATTTTTAGTTCATAAATATGTACTAATTTGAATATTTTAAAATGGGTTAATTGCAAATTTAGTTTCTAAATTTTTGAAAGAATTTTATTCATTGTCTCAATGGAAAATGTTTGCAATCAAGTTTCTGACTAGATAAATTTTTTTTCAATTAGATGTTTTTATTTTATGTGGCTTGCTGAAAATAAAAATAAGACTCATGAGACCCACTTAATGTTCAAAATATAGCTGAGTAGGACGACATATAACTTAACACGTCGGATTTAACATTTATAATCTCAAAAATGTATTTAGTTAATTTAGCACTATTAACTAAAAAAAATAATGAAAACTTTTAATTATCTCATTACGTGTTTTATAAATTGCATAATGTGTGAAACACCAATAATAATCTTTTGAAAATTTAAATCAATACATATTTCAATTTGTATAGCTCAAATCTATAAATGTTTTAATATATGATATTAATTAAGATCATTTTATAATATTAATTAATATATGATTTTTATAAAAAAATCATTTTATAAAAAAAAATTTATAAAAAATTAAGATCATTTTATGATATTAATTAAGCATTTGTTTATTTAAGGAATTTAACAGTTGAAAATATCAATATTATCTGAGTTATAGAATCAAGTAATTCAACGGGTCAAGATGAAAGTATATTTCTTGTTAGAGGGAATGGGGCTACCATCAAATGATATTTTTGAGCAACTATTTTTTATATTTTAAGCAATGAATTTATAAAAAGTAGTCTCTAAATCTAATTATTTTGACATTTTTTTATAATTAGTTTTGACATTTTTTTATAATTAGAAACTTTATTATTATTATTTTTTATTGTTAGTATTAAATAAAGATTTTTCGATAATCTTAATTAGACAGGTGTCGCACGCCCAGAGACTTTAGCTTGTCTCTTTTATTCCTCTTTTCTTTTCTGAGTGTTCCCATTTCCTGTGGACTTAGCGTTTACCCAGTTTGCAGAGCAAAGAAATGGAATATTAGAAGTTAGAACCTGTCTTCTTTGGCTTGCTATATAATATTTCCATTTGTATATTAACCATTATTCATTAAATCATTGACTCACTCACTTCCAAGTGAAAACAATGCCAGAGTCTTTTCTGTTCAATACTGCAGAGAGCATTTTGGAGAAATTGGCCTCTCTTGCTCTTGAAGAATTTTTATTGGCATGGGGGATTGAAGATGACCTTGAAAAAATTAAAGAAATGTTACTTGCTATCAAAGCTGTGCTTTCTGATGCAGAGAAGCGTCAATCCCAGGATCACCGGATAGAGTTTTGGCTTGGAAAGCTTAAAGATGTCCTTTATGATGCAGAAGATGTGATTGATGAGTTCCGCTGTGAAGCTTTGCGCAGGCAAGTGGTGAAATCTGGAAGCACTACCTTGGAAAGCACTACGAGGAAAGGTACGCGGAATTCTTTTCTAGGTTCTAAACACTTGCTTTCCGCTTCAAATAGGGCCATAAATTAAAGAAGGTTAGGGAGAGAGTTGCTGGAATTGACAGGCTCTCAGTCTGATTTTGGTCTCACTGAGCGGACTAGTGATAGTTAATCGTCATACGTAAAGAGAGGGATGGACCCACTCTTTGTGGAGCTTCAATGTCATTGGAAGGAAGGGACAAAGATAAAGAAAGAATTATCAAAGAATTGTTGAAACCTGCTGATAATGAAAATGTCTCCATTATTCCAATTGTTGGAATTGGAGGTCTGGGAAAGACTACACTTGCTAAATTGGTGTATAATGATGAGAGGGTAGCAAGTCATTTTCAGTCAAAATCATGGGCATGTGTCTCTGAAGACTTTGATTTGCAGAAGATGATAATTAAGATCCTTAACTGTGTAAGCCCAGTTAATATGAATATGGATATTGAGCAATTGCAAATAGCCTTGCGAGAGGCTTTATATGGAAAGAGATATTTACTCGTACTGGATGATGTTTGGAATGAGGATAGAAGAAAATGGCTTGAATTGAAAATTTTATTGATGGGGGGTGCTAGCGGAAGTAAGATCTTGGTCACCACACGCAGTAAGCATGTTGCTTCAATCATGAGCACAGTCTCATCATATGAGTTAGACCATCTTTCTCATGAGTATTGTTTGGCTATATTTGGCTTAATTCTTTATGTGCATTTGAGGACCAGAAGATAACAAAACCCAGACCTCATAAAAATTTGAGGGAAGAATCGTGAGCAAATGCAAAGGAATTTGCTTTGGCCAAAGTAATAACTTTAGGAAAACCTTACTTTACTCTGTAGCTGGTGACGGATTGGAAATTTGTAAGGGCAATGAGATATGGAAATTAGAGCAAAGGAAAATGATATTTTAGCCCTGCTTTTAAAATTGAGTTATGAACACATGCCATCCTACTAGATGTTTTGCTTATTGTTCGATTTTTCCGAAAGATCATCCATTTGTAGATATAGAGTTAGTTTATTTTTGGATATCGCATGGACTTATTCAATCTTCGAATGAAAATCAAGAGTTGGAAGATGTTGGCATCCGTTGTTTCCAAGAGCTGTGTTCTAGATGTTTTTTCCAAGATTTCTTGGAATACAATGGTAATGTATGTTGTAAAATGCATGATCTAATACACGACCTAGCATTATCAGTGACTCAAAATGAATGTTTAATAGTAACCTCTTCCAACAAACAGATACCCAAAAGTATTCGACATTTATCATTTCCTTACCCTGAATTGCTTCCTGAGGATCTTCCTAAGCCCGTAAGAAAGCTAGATCGTTAAGCCCGTAAGAAAGCTAGATCGTATAAGAACTATTTCCTGTTCACATGGAAGAGGCATGGGGATTAGTAGTGAGGTATTTCTTAGAACATGCATCTCAAAATTCCAATACTTGAGGGCCTTGGATTTGAGTTGTTCCAGGGTGGCTGCACTTCCTAAAGGGATAGCCAAATTGAAGCATTTGAAATATCTTAGTTTGGATTGGAATGTTGACATCAAAAGACTGCCTGAGTCCATATGCAAACTACAAAGCTTGCAAGCTCTAGTACTTGGTTATTGTTATGGTCTTAGAGAGTTGCCTAAAGATATAAAGTACTTGATTAGCCTTAGATGGCTTTGGATAACTACACAGCAAAGGTATTTACCAAATGGTGGAATTGGGTGCCTCGGGTCTCTTCGATATTTGTTCATCACCACTTGTGAAAATTTGGAGTATTTGTTTGGAGATATCCAAGGTCTGAAAAAACTTCAAACTTTGGTTATCCGTGATTGTGACAGCTTGGTCTCTTTGCCACCAAGTGTGAAATTTCTAGCTGCTTTGAAGACTCTTGAAGACTCTTGTTGTTGCGGGTTGCAAAAATCTTGATTTGACAATGGAGGAAGGAATAGATAGTCAAGACTCGACAAGCCAATTATTTAGCCTTCGCACACTGGAGATTGTAGGATTACCAAAGTTAGTGGATTTTCCGCAATGGCTTCTTCACAGATCTAATACCGGTTTAAAAGTTATCAAAGTTGCATATTGTTACAACTTCAGGAACTTTCCAAACTACTTGCACGACATACCATCGCTTGAGTTACGTATCATTAGTTGCCCCCAATATCAAGGTGAGGATATTATTATATGAAATAAAGGGTAATTTGGAATGACGGCCTCAATCTTCAAGTAAAAATTTTAGACGATTTGTATTTTGGAATGATATAGAGAGTGTGTTATTAATCAACTTATTTAATTTTTTTTTCATCTAAAAACATAATTTTACTTGTGGTCAAATGTTTTTTTCATATATTTAACTAATTAAAATTAAAATACAATATGCTTAGAAAATTTACCATTTCTTAAGAGAACATTATATTTTATGTATGTATATATGTTAATTTGACAATTCTTATTGTATATATGTTAATTTGACAATTCTTATGTCTCTGGATTAATAGGTCAAAACCTCAATTAGTTGAATTGCGTTTACAGGTGGGCTTCTCTGAACCAAAGGAACAGCTTGATTGCTGGTAAGACATTATACATATTAATAGTCTCCTACATCATTTTTCAAATTTTGAATAATTATGTTACTAAAAATATTTGTTGTATAACATGAAAAAAAAAAAACTATTGATTTAAACCTTTGATATTATTTGTTAGAGAAAATGGACACTTGTCACGTATTAGCTAAGGTTTTTGAATTGAATTTGAGTAGACTGTTTTTGACTTGGATTATATATTGCAGGTGTTGTGGCCTTTCAACAAAAATTATCAGCCAACCAATGTTAAACGTTCAATTAGTGCGTTTTTAGCTTTCCAGTAAAGTGCGTTTTTCCAGGAATGGAATTGTGTTTTTATCCACACGGGAGTTGAGGTTACTTAACATCCTGACCATCATGTTGTTAGTTCCATTTTCATTCTTACTGTGTTATTATTTATGATTTTCCGTGGTTTGTGGATTTGAGTATTTTATGTTTTTTAGTGTAATTGTATTAATGTTGTACTACATACTTGTAATATTGTACTTGTATAAAAGAAGTCCTTTAAAAATTAAGGGTATGTCATTAATTTTTAAGTGCGTAATCTACTCCCTGCCATCCTTATATGTCCCTTTTTATGGATTTGATATTTGATTGTCGATTCTTAATGCCCCTCAAATACAACTGAAACTAGATATCCGGTTGATACTTTAAATTTGAAATCTTCTTTTTAAAGTGTTAATCGGTTTTATATTTAAAATTGACTTAAAAATGTCTCGCTATGAGTATTATTGTAAATAAGTCAATCTGCTTATGAAATGCTCGAGGCTCCGTTTGAAAAAAGCTCGCTTGAATTTGTTCGATAAGCTTAACGAGTTGACTCGAGCTGAACTATTAAACTCGTTTAATAAATATATTAATGACTTATCAAGATCAACTAGATATATGTGTTAATTTTATAGATTTATATATTAATTTTGCTATAATTTGGAGATTCAGAAATTTTATATTTTTCTTTAAACAAGATTATTTTTATCTTTTTATAGAAATTGACAGACAAAAGATCAACTTTTAGAACCGCAAGATGCATGTATTAGTTTCGTTATTAGTTTCCTAATAGGAATTTCGCTAGCAACGCAAAAATTTATTTTTTTTCTTACTATTATTATACACACACAGGCCTGCCAAACTAGGAGGAAAACTTTGAGGCCCATTGGATGGCTGAGACTATCTAGTTCTTCTCTGGATTCCTCTCCTTCTCCAATAATATAGGATGTGCATTTTTCTCAAGTATTAAAATATTCCTTTTAAAAAAAAAAGTCGTCCAATGTATGTTTGACACCTCATTTATTTACTTGTAAATGTTTCACAATAATATAGGATGTGCATTTTTCTCAAGTATTAAAATATTCCTTTTAAAAAAAAAAGTCGTCCAATGTATGTTTGACACCTCATTTATTTACTTGTAAATGTTTCACCGAATTCATTTTATTCTTAAGAAAAAAATAAAAATTTGTAACTTCGTGGAGAATAAAAGACAACCGAAAAACTTTAGTTTAAAATTTATGTCTATGTATATTTAAAGGGTGTATAATATTTTCCAATAGTTATTCTTTTTGTCTATTATGGTCATCTACTCCTTATCATTATTCATTGTATTTTTATTTTATTGATTTAAATTACTTCAATTTATCATTAATGTATTTTAATGAAATCTCAATTTACATTTTATACGTGAATCGAAAAATTATTTTCTTTTCGAATAATTTAAGAGTATAGTGTTTTTATATTTTTAACAAAAATAAATAGATAGAATGGAAAAATAAGAGCCCTGATATATTTGAATTTTAAACAATAAAATAGAAGAATATAATTTCATTTTCATTCAAGCAACTAAATCAATACAAATTCAAAATCCAATGCCTACACTAAAATCTCCTATATATCCATTCAATACAAGGAATCAATTCATATTTTAAAATATGTGATTTTAAATATTGATATTGATATTTAATGGATATAATATAAAATAAATCTGTTTTTTTATTTATTTTTTCTTCGTTTTTATAAACAAATATATTATTAAAAAAATCAATCTATCCATGAGATAATCAAAGTAGCATCTCTGTGAAGGTTTTGGATTTTATTGGCCAAAAAAGACATTGAGATAATGAGATATGTTAACATCAATTAATGTTATTATATAATTTTATTTAATCATAAAATAAAATACTATGCAAGCCATTTTCATTTACATCGATAGGTCACTCTCACACACCTAAGTCTCAATACATTCCCTTTCTATGAAGGTTTTTGGCATTTATTGGCGCCAAAAAACATTTGGAGATAAAAGACATTGAGATAATGAGATATGTTAGCATCAATTAATGTTATTATATAATTTTTATTTAATCATAAAATAAAATACTATGCAAGCCATTTTCATTTACATCGATAGGTCACTCTCACACACCTAAGTCTCAATACATTCTAAGACACTTGACACAAATCTTTATTACTTAACAGTGGACACATGTTACTTGGAGAATGCTAGCTACAATCTCTTAATTACATTTTCTTTCTTTGGAACACTTATTGTTTATTTGTTCTTACTCATTTTTTTTTTTCTTAATCACCTGTTTTCTCAGCGTATTGAATTAGAATCAAATCTGCTCGTCCTGAATTGGCTTCACTAAAGAATAAAGTGCTTTAGCGAGTATTTATTTCGTACATGAGAATCGAATTTAATATGATACGTAGATTTAAATTATCTTTATCAAATCAAATGGTGAATAAGAACTGATTTGAGACTATAAGTGATGTCAGACCATAGAGTTATAGATGACTTATTTTTAAATTAAATATAAATATAGATTAATTAAATGATAATTATTGAAAGAGAATACTATTATTAAGTATTAAATATTAATATCAATGTCGGTTGCTAGCATTTCTATATGTTATATTCCACCGCTACTAATTACATCATACGATAGAAACAAAAAAGAAAAGAAAAAAAAAATTACATCATACGATAGCTCCAAAATTAGGGAAGAGTACATTTGTGCATTTCTCATTGGACAAGCAATGCTTAAAATAAATTAATTACTATTTAAACCTATTTAAAAATATATTATGTATAGTATGTAATCTTTAAGTTTGCATCTGCTTGTATTAGTATGTAGATCTTTAAGTTTGCATTCTACCCCTATAAAGTCCGTTCATAACATTAATAAGAGGAGTTAGCCATATGCATGAGCGTTTAAATAACTTTTTTTAATAATCCTAAATATATTAAAAATTATCATAACACATTTGCCTTTCATAAATTTAACGTATTTTGCATAATATATTGTAGTTTTGTTAATTAATATAAAATATTTCCCTAATACTATATTCTTAGTTCTTCCTATAGAATATTTAATATCATGCATGTATAAAGCAAGTTATATTCAAAGAAAAGATCAGCCTAAGTATATGTATGCCAATTTTTTTTTTTCTTATATGTATGCAATTTTTTTTTTTTTTACTTATTGTTTTAATATATATATTTTTTATTATCACTATTAGATATATTAAATTCATCTCTATATATAACTATTAAGATATATTTTTACAGCAAACTAGTTTATATTTTGTGTTTTTACGTTAATTTTTTAAAATTTTTTTGCCAGAAATTATGTTAACGAAATTTCTTTAATTTTTATCATTTATACTAAAATATTTTTGCATATTATTGCTGAAGTTTTTCATTTAACGGCAGCAATTTTGGATAAAAATTACTTTTATTATACTATTAGGTCACGGTTGCTAGCACCTTTCCATATTTTATTCCACCACTCCCAGTTACATCATAGGATAGCTCCAAAATTGGTAATAGTATATTTGTGGATTTCTCATTGGATGAGCAATAAATTAATTAATATTTGCACATCGGCATAATCTAACTGTATTTGACAATAGATTTAAATTTGAAATTCAAGAAAAAAAGCACCCACATAAAAATATAATATATATTAGTATGTATCTTTAAGGTCTTGATTTTTCCTATTTAAGAGTCTTTATAAATACAGAAATACATATTTTTAATATTATACAGGCAATATTATACAGGCATTTAAATAAGTATTCAGATGAAAGCTTAGATATATAATTTTTTTTCTTTATTTAATATATAATTTTATATTATCACATTCTATATTTTTTATGTCAATTAATTTTATAAGTTATTAATTAGAATGTTAACAAAGGCCATACCCACGAAATTTCTTTAATTTTGAAAGGAAATTTTGAGTATTTAATGTTCAACTAAAATTTTCATATTTTTATTGAAGGTTTTTCATTTGAATGTATATCGAATTTTATATAATAATTACACTCTTATTTTATTAAAATTCAAATGAATCATATTTTTAATAATTTTACTATATCCATAATAATTTTATTCAATATTTAAATTTATTAAAATGTGCTAATATAAAAGTGATAAAAAGATTAGTTATCATAAAAGTAGAAAAAGAAAAAAAAAAAAAAAGAAAAGAAAACATTGTGAAGGTTTGATTTTTATTCTCTAATCACTAAACCGCGTATTATAGTTACCGCGTATTATAGTTGATTAATGACATCTCTAAGATAACATTAATTTATCATGTGAGACGTGGGCATCTTGCAAACCCAAGAGGATTAGAGAGCGAGCGGAAAGGAAAATCCAAAAACACGTGGCAAAAATATAGTGGATTAGGCCAGCGTTTGCATGGAAGGAACATATGTAGGTCCCAGTGACGAGTCCTTATCGGACTGAAGTTTTGCCACGTGTCCACCCTCTACAGAAACTTGATTGATACCCTACGACGCGTGTGTACTGGTTCACCACCACTGACCTAATCCTGGTGGGACCACCACTGACCTAATCCTGGTGGGGTCAAGGCCCAATTAAACTTTATGGCCGACACTACTCACCAAACTACAGAAACTTGATTGATACCCTACGACGCGTGTGTACTGGTTCACCACCACTGACCTAATCCTGGTGGGGTCAAGCCAATTAACTTTATGGCCGACACTTACTCACCAAAATGGGAAAAGTCTATCTTTTGCATAAACGTCATCATAATTTCCCGAATTTAAAATTGTGACCTAAAATAAACTAAATTTAGCAATTTATCCCCAATACTTATTTAATAATTATAAATTTAGCAACTTGAAAGTAGCCCTTTTCAAGGAATCCCTTTTTAGGTTAGTAGCTCAACTAAATATCAACTCTAATAGATTTAGTTAAATCTTAGATGAGGCCTCATATGGGTAATGTAAAAAAAAAAAAAAAAAAAAAAAAACATTTCTCTAACTTTGATAGTAAGGGTTAGATGATCTAATATCTATAGATTATTAGGGAAACAAAAATAGAAAAAGTGAAATTTTATGTTAGATTTTGAGATCAACCTAACAATTAATTGTTGGATTTAGGGTTACATCATGAGATATGTCACATTCAAAAGAATTAAAAAGAAGAAAAAAAAAAGATTCTCTAAGTCATTTATAAATGATATAGTAATTTATTTATGTTTATGATATTCATTGCTAAGGATATTTTTCTTTAATATATTATTTCTTAAAATATCCTCTAATCTTATTTTATTAGATAAATTATTGAATATGAAATATGAGGTAGCATTGAATATGAGGTAGCTTTTTTTCTGTAAAAGTTTAAACTCGATGTTTTTTAAAACATAGATGTGTAACTTAAGGGTTTATTCGGCAAAATTAGCTATTTTAGTAGCATTTAGCTGTTAGCTTTTATGTAGCTTTTTATGAAACTGAAAATCTAAACCTTATATAAATTAACTTTTCACAAAACGCTACCTTAACATCTAAAACCTAATTCCAACGGTATGTTACCTGAGCACTATAAAAAATAGCATTAGTGTTTTGACTGATCAAAACTCTAAAAGTTATTTAAAAAGTTGTTATAAAATACTATTTTGAAAGTTGTAAAAAGATTATAATCTCTAATAGAAAAATTACAATCTATAAATGATATTTGCAATAAATATATAAATATATTCATGGTTCTAAGAACCTCCTAATTCAATTTAATTCGAGTAAGGAATTTTAAATTTAGTTAGTTAGGGATTTTATTTCAAGCTATGTCAAATTCACCTAATTAATAAAGTATTAATATTTTATATATACGTTATTGTTATGAGTAAGATTTAAATAAATTTATAAACTCCATATTAGTTAGGTCTAGATAGGCTAGACCCAAATTTAGAATAAAACATCTTAATCTATCTTAGGCTAAACATTTTTTTCTTTTTTTATAACCAAGAGAACGGAAAAGTTCAAAGTTTTTCAATAAATTACATTTCTCGAGGATCGTACTTGTATTCTTACATTTAAGGGAGTTGAAATTGCTTACCACCTCAACCAACACCTTGTTTGTTTAGGCTAAACTTATTTAAGAATTCATAAATTAGCAAATTTTATCAAATTAAAATTTTTTAATTCATTGAATAAATATTGTGTCTAGACTTGACTAGACTCATTAAGCCAGAGAAATTGTAATTAAATTTATTTTTGTTTCAATTTAAACCTATACACAATTATAAAATAAAGTAAAATAAGAGGAATACAACTATCACAATTATAAAATAATAAAATAAAGTAAAATAAGAGGAATACAAAGAAAATATGGAAACTATGGGGACTAAAACAAATAGCACTTTGAAAAGTCATTAAAAAAATCCAAAAGAAGAAAAAATAGAAGGGGCAAAAATAAACCTTGAATCCTATAGGCTCATTTATGCACCTTTATAATTTTGGAATTAAAGCTTCTTCCAAAGAATTATGTTTGTGGTTCATGTTGCTAAATTATTACCACTCATAACCAAGACCATAACGATATCCCAATCTTTAACTCTTTTTTCTCACTAACAAAATCCCACTTCTCCTTCATCACTATCTTGTCCACTCTTTTTTCTCACTAACAAATTCCCACTTCTCCTTCATCACTATCTTGTCCACTTCTTGCACACATAGTAATAATCAACTTAATAAAACCAGAAAGAAATACTCTTTCTCTATGTTAAGTGCTCAAAGACCTACCACCAGCACCTCCACAAGCCATGGAGAAACCGATCACGACCAAGAACATGAAGATATCCGCGATATCCATGCCTTAACCCCACCCCCGCCGCCTTCGGTGCCTCGAGGCCGTTGGGAAACGGGTAGCCATCGCTCAATATCCATGAGTAGTGAAGGGGCTGCAAGTGAGAACTTCACCTCCATGAGTAGAGAGTTCAATGCTTTGGTTCTTGCTGGTTCTGCAATAGGAACTAGCATGAACAACAACAATAGCGGTTCTGATCATAATGAAGATAGTAACTTAAACAACCTGTTGGCTAGGATTGGAGAAGATGAAGTTCCTGAAGAGACTAACCCTTTGGCTATTGTGCCTGATACTCGCCCCTTGGACCCAGAACCCAGCTCAAGCTCAAGAAGGGTTGGGTCCAATCAGGTGGTTGCTGTTGGTGGTGGTGGTGCTGATGTGTCAGTGCAGAGAGTGAAGAAAGAAGAGATAGAAACCAAGATATCTGCATGGCAAAACGCAAAGATTGCTAAGATCAATAATAGGTTCAAAAGAGAGGATGCCATAATTAATGGCTGGGAAAGTGAGCAAGTGCAAAAGGCTTCTTCTTGGATGAAGAAAGTTGAGGTATGTATAGAAAGAAATTAATTATTAGTCTAGTATATTAATTATTTATTAATTTGCCTGTTAATTAAATTTTTGAATTGATGATCCAAAGCTAATATGTTTCCCTTCTCATATAGATTTTTTCATGATTATACTAAGGACTTGTTAATTAATTACTCAATTGAGAAACAGATAACAATCATAATTTCTTTGTTGAATTTTTTGAACCATATTGATTAGAGAGAGTCTTGATGATGTAGGTGAAGTTACGTTGATACTTTACCTATATGACAAGAGTTAATATAGACCACTAGTTTATGATCAAACAATGGAATTTCTTGGAAATGGAATTTCTTGGATTTGTATTTTATCTATTGCTAGTTAGTGAGCTAATTTTAGCTCAAGTTTCAATTTCAGTAATTATTGCTTCCACAAAAGATAATAACTAACTTTCAACCAGAAAAGTATTTTCATGCTTCAAGCACTACTCAAGACAGAAAAGTACATGTGAGAATTATACCTTTACAATTGATAAGGCATTTTCATAACGGCTTATATCTAAAGCATGTATATGTCTTTTACTGTTTCTTCTTCTTCTCCTCCTTTTTTTTTTTTCTTGTATCAACTAGAAAATTAATGTTGTCTCTGTTTTTAACACTGTTTATAACTCTTTTTTGTTCTAACTTATATGAGCTTGGATTTATTTAAGAGGAAGCTGAGGAGAAAAGAGCAAGACACTAGAGAAGATGCAGAATGAAGTAGCAAAAGCACACAAGAAAGCAAGAGGATAGTAAGGGCATCAGCTGAGGCTAAAAAGAGAAACAAAAGTTGCTGAGAGCCAGTCTTGAAATACCAATTTGATGAGGAGCTTTGAAGAGCTCCTGCTAAAAGGTCCTTCTTTTTGAACCTAAGTACTATACAGTATTTTAATCACTATAATCATATAGAAAACATATATTTACTTAAAAAGACAAAAAAAAAAAAAAAAAAAAAAAAAAAAATGGTACAAAAATATTGTCCCAAAACTATTAGGGTTCCTACATCTTTTGAACTATAGTTGGAAACCCGATGTATGAAATGGGGCCAGTGAGGCAGTGAGGAATTGCACTCAAAAACTAAGGATGAACTAAGGCTCAGATTGAAATCTTCAGTATTTTCCATCTCCATCAAATTAAGCTTTCCACAGTCTCCAATAACCAAAGTCTCTAATGCAGATAGATTCCTTATACCGCGAGGTAAGGATGCTAGACTCCCGCAAGAAGTTATAACCAATGTTCGAAGCGATGTCAGAGCCTGCATATCATCAAACAATTTTTCCAAATTTCCACATTCAAACAAAGACAGATATCTTAGAGAACTGAGACATCCTATACCGTTTTCTGGGAAGGAAGTCTGTTTTGTAGGTATCTCCAAAAACCTGAGGCGAGTCGTGTGCTTGATATCTCTAGGAATTTCTTCAAGCTTCTCACATTCTTCAAGTCTTAAGGTCTGCAAATTCTGCAGCCTGCAAATGGAATTAGGGAGTTTTCGAAGCTTCCGATTCCTATAAAGGTCAAGGTATCTCAAATTCTTCAAGGTACCAATTGAATTTGGCAATGTCTCAAAGCATGAATCGCTAAGATTAAGCACTCGTAAGTGCTTGAATCTTGACATGCAGGTGTCAATAAATGTTCCGCTAGTAGGCCCCATCCCCCTAACTGGGAAAAATATAGTTCTTACCTTCTCTAACTTGTGTAAGAACTTAGGAACTTGTTGACTTGGCAAATTACTGCCTGAAAAGGATAAATGACGGACCTTTTCATCAACAGATGGGGTGAGAAAGTTTACAGTTGAGCACTCACTTTGCGCAACTGATATAGCTAGATCATGTACAAGATCATGCATTTTGCAGGTAAAAAAGAAACCATGATCCTCAATATCTTGGAGAAAAGATCTCGACCATAGTTCTTTCACAAAACGCAACCCATTCTCTTCAACAAAACGCAACCATTTCTCTTCAATCTTTCATCTTCATCAGGCGATTCAAAGAAGTCCCATAAGCCATGCCAAAATCGAATAATCAATTCAAAACTGTACAACACATAATTTTTGGGAAAGAGGGAACAATAAGCAAAACATCGTTTCAAGTAAGATGGCATGTGATCATAGCTCAACTTCAGCACCGGTAGGATGTCATTTTCTTGATGTTGTAATTTCCATATCTCATTGTCTCTGGTGGACACCCAGGTTTTTTCTTCGGTTGATGAATAAAGTAGACTTCCTAATGTTCTCACTGCTAAAGGAACCCCTTCACATTTCCTTACAATCTCATTCCCAGTATCTATGAGATTCGGATATTGCTTCTCTTGTCCTGGATTAAATTCCCATTTCAAAAACAAAGACAAACAATCCTTATGGGAAAGACCAGGCAAATTGTATGCAAAATCATTGCCTACAACAGAAGCAACTTTTGAACTCCTTGTAGTTACAATAATTTTACATTTACTTCCCAAAGCCACAAACCCTCCAACCAAAACCTCTCAATTCAACCCATTTTAACCAGGATTTTCATTCCAAAAAACATCATTCTAAAACACAGCAAAAACTTAAAACAAGCAAAAACTTTCTACCACCTAAACTCCTCCGCAATCGTGCTTGCAATTGATCCATTGTCAGGTCACCATAACTCCTACCAGTAGCAGAACTAGTAATCTCCTTAGCCAACGTAGTAACATCAAATTCCTGAGACACACAAACCCACATCTTCAATTGAAAATTCTTCTCCACCCTTTCATCATTATACACCATTTTAGCTAATGTCGTCTTACCTTGGCCACCAATTCCAATTATAGGAACAACTGAAAGATTTTCTTCCTTACTATAATGCAACAATAAGTCGATAATTTTATCTCTATCAAAATCTCTCCCAATAACATCTGAAGCTTGAACAAAGGAGTGAGTCATCTCTCTCCTCCTATATTCAACTTTCTCATCTACAAATCTTTCTTTTAAATTAAATGAAACTTATTCTTCAAAGCAGCAATTTCATCAAATCTCTCTCTAATATCTTTCATTTTATGCCCAATCCATACCTTACCATTAGTAGATTGTCTTTGTAAGGCTTCATAGACAAAATCATCAATAATATCCTCCGCATCAAAACAAGCTTCTTTAAGTTTGGATAACCAAGCAGTAAGCTCACTGTTTTCCTTTCCCTGTTGCTCCTCTGCATCCAAGAGCACAGCTTTAATGGTGGACAAGGTGTCTTGGAGCTTCTTTAAGTCTTCGTTGACATTCTATGCTAAGCTAATCTCGTCAACAACTTTAGATATTAACTTGTGAAGAACAGTTTCAGCTATGTTGAAGAGAAAAGATTCTGCCACATTCTTTTCTTTCTAAAAAAAAAAAAACAGCAATTAAAAAACAGCAAAAGGAAAAAGAAGGCAGTGGTCGCTAATTGGGTTTGCAATGGTGGCGGAGGTGAAATGAAAAGCAGACTTGCAGAGCAGAAATGATCAATCGGTGAATTCAAGTTGGCATATTTTGAAAAGTCTACAATCAAGTAATCATTATCGAGCAAATTATTGATAACTAAGTATAAAAAGATTTTTTTTTTTTTTTTTTTACATTAAGTATAAAAAGATTCTTTCTTCATAAACTACAATTGACTGATCTTTTTAAGTTTAAAGTCTTCGCCTTCCTTTACTTTTGTCTCCTGCCAAAAAGTTTCTTGCAGGTAGCCACTGAAATGGCTGGAAAGATCGCGTTCACGAGTCGGGCTGGCTGCATTTGCTTGTTAAATTGCTAATTTAGGCCGATCTAAATATAGCAAAATTCTCTAACCAGCCTAGCACATTACCTACCAGAGCAAAATTCTCAGAAATTTCTTACTGAGGGGTCTTCACCTAATACTAACTTCAGAATGGAGTGTATACTTACTCTAATGATCTGAAAGGTTAATAGTTTGAGTCCTAATGATTGGTATATCTACACTTGCCATCTTCAGTCGTGGTTATGGAACCAATCTTTCATTTCTAATCTCAATGAAATAACCATTATTCTTTGTCAAGGCTCCATTGCAATAACTCAACATCAATAGGAACTAAACGCAGCAGCTTCCATGCGTTGTTCAACATAAATAACAAAACTAGAACACCAAATGGTTAAAATCAATCCATAATCGACGGGTGCGGTCATGAGAAAAATATAATGAATGAATTGAAATGAAGTGAGAATTAGGGAAGGCGGAGTAATATCATAAAACTGAAGCTGGGTACAATACAAGATAATAAAAATCTTAGCTAGAAAATAAATAATAAGCACATAATCCTACAAAATTAACAATGACAAAAAATTGCTCAGATAAGAATAAGGGTAAAAAGTAACCTAGCAAAACTGATTGGCTTAATTAGTAGCAAAACTGATTGGCTTAATTAGTTTAAGCCATCTGTTTAAGTATGTCTAAGTTTCTTATGTATCATAGAGATGGTGCAATACGTCCATAGACTGCTTGGAAAGTCTGTCCCCCATTCCTAGCCACCTTTTGTCCTTCTTCAGTTGCTGTGCTTTGGAGCTCTACAACAGGATCTACTCCAAGCTCCTCCTCTGTGAGGGCTTCAAACATAGGGTGATTCTCCAAACAAGCCTTCATCCACTCACCCAATTCTTCCACATCAGTAATTGCATAAATAATCCCGCCAATCTCAAGAACATAGGCATACTCATCTAGCAAATGTGGACTAATAACCCTTCGACGATGATTCTTCTCCTTTAAGTGGGGATCCGGAAACAGGAAAAACATCTTCGTAAGCTGTCCTTTCCCAAAGTAATTTGGTATGTATTTCATAGAATTGGTTCGAACCATTGAGGCATTTTGATATTGACCTGGATTAGCTATCCTTAATGCAGAAATTCGTTCCTTGACATATTCTGTCACTTTATCCCTAAGTTCCATACCAATCATTAGGGTTTCAGGAAAAAGGGTTGAGACTAATAAGTAGCCCTCCAAAACCACAACCAACATCCGCAAACTGAATCTTTTTGGAACTATCCACTTGATCAGATGAAGGGAAAAATTGCGGGTAATGAACTGAATAGTCAACATGAGGGTAATGAACTGAATAGTCAACATGAGAAGGGGAAATTGGAACAGGGAAGTGTGAGTCACTGAGTGGGTTGCTATGTGCTCGTGCTCTGTAGAAGCGTTTCCTTGGCAGGCCAGTTGACTTGCTGAGAGTTGGGTTTACCTCATTTTCTAGCATGTTTTTCTCCGTAAGCTACATAAAAAGGATCAATAAGAATTAGACAGTAAAAGTATTAAAAGATAAGAAAGAAAGAAGAATATGGAGAACAAAGAGTAGAAGACTGCTAGATATATTCAAGAATCTAACAAATAAATAATTAGTAAAGGTACCCTACAATGGCTCAATAAAATTAAAAGCAGACATACACAAATAATCAAGATAAAAACAGAGGATAACTCCACTGTCTGCTATGATCTAAAACTACTTAAAACCGTAAAGATAGAAATAGAAATTCAATGATCAATAATTAATAACAGAAAAACCGTAAAGATAGAAATAGAAATTCAATGATCAATAATTAATAACAGAACCAACACCAAAGAACAGTCAACATTAGAATAGACAAATATGAAACAGTAATTCTCGAGTATATCAGCGAATGAATGTAAAACATAGAAAAGAATGAGACAGGCAGAGAGACAGCACTCTCAAATAAACTACAGCTTTAAAGAAGATTTCAAAACCATTGATATGACTTTCGGGATTTGACAAATACACCTCTTCACAGGTTCAGAATGTCTCTAGTTAGCTAATTCTGATACCCATAGTTATTGATCAAGTAGTAAGCAGTCACAAGGCAGAACCATTAAACTTACACTGAATCAATCAGAAATAAATCATTCTACTTCTGCTAAATCTCCCATTAGTTCCAAAGAACACCTTGCTTCATTTAAAGAGATGCATAAGGTTATGATTAAAGATTAGACCTGTACTCTCAATATGCAAGGCGAATTTCTACAATGTTGCTGTCCCAAATTTGCAAGCTCAACAATGACACATCAATATATAAGTCCATTCGCATTCACGCATTGGCATATCCATTCGCATTCACGCATTGGCAATATGCATAGTAGAGTAGTCGATAACTGACCTTAATTAACAAGAAATCCAAATCCAATATACAACAAAAGTCTTTAACTTTTAGTTAACGAACTCAGACCATAATCATCTTTGCACAGTAATCCAATATAGGATCAAAAAACTTAGTCAAATGTCTATCAAAATCACATGAAAGCATTTTTTTTTTTTTTTCTGTTAAGGCTTAAGTAGTAGTTGTGTTTGTTATTGGACAAAAACAGCAAGGAAAACAAAATTCAAGATTCAATACATTTCAAAACCAAACAATAAAAATTACTCTAAGAGTAAGCAAAAATTCAGCATCAGCAACGAAAGGGAATGTACTTGTAACAGAGGGAGTACCTTTTTATGCAGAACTCAAAACGCTTTTACTTGTACTAGGCTTGGGGCAAAGAAATAGGTAGAGGCGGTTGCGCTATTAGGGAAGAGATTGGAGAATTTGGGAATTAGGGGTTTCTTTTCCCCGGGCCAGTTACAAGAAGAGGCGGTTGCGCTATTAGCCGTGGGGTGGCTATAATTGCAATTTGCAGGGCTTTAGTTGGTAGATTAACTAACATAAGCTTATCAAATCTTGAGGGTTTTATTGTTGTTATTTTTTTTTTAGGAATAAAGTTAAAAATGATTAAAAAGATCAAATTTAATATTTTGAGTCAATTAAAATAATCAAAAAATCAGATTAACATTTTAGATCAATTTAGCTGTTGATTCTTCAATGTTTTTTTAGGCATCTAAGACTATAATTAGAATTAACCTGTATAATTTGTTAAAATTAATTAATTAATTATGGAATGGAAGAAAACTAAAGTATATTGTAGCCGTCTTTACCTTGACTAATGATTTTAAGTTCATAAATATATATTGATTTGAATATTTTAAAACGAGGTAATTACAAATTCAGTTTCTAAACTTTTGAAAAATTTCTATTCAGTGTTTCAACGAAAAACGTTTACAATCAAATTTCTGACCAGATAAATTTTTTTCAATTAGGTGTATTCATTTTACGTGGCTTTTTTAAAATAAGAATAGGATTCATGAGACCCACTTAATATTCAAAATATTGCTCAGTAGGTCGACATATAGCTTAACACGTGGGATTTAACATTTACAGTTTCAAAAATGTATTAGTTAATGCAAATTTAGTACTATTAACTAAAAAAATTAATGAAATCTTTTAATTATCTTGTTACCTGTTTTATAAAATGGATAATGTGCAAAACACCAATAATAATCTTTTATAAAATTTAAATCAATGCTGGCCCAAAAACACAATAATAATCTTTTATAAATTTAAATTCAATGCATATTTCAATTTCGATTAACTCAAATTTCTATAAATGTAATATATGATATTTAATTTAAAGATTCCTCAAATCTATAAATGTTTTAATATATGATATTAATTAAGATCATTTTATAAAATTTTATAGAAAAAATTATTTATCTTGGTTAAATATTTCCAAGAATTTTAATATTCATATTAAGATTTTTTATTATTTATTTTTTCATGTGCAATCATATCATTATTTCATATAAATTATGTGATATGTAAAATTTTCTTAAATACATATATAATCACAAAAACTTTCCTAATAGTTTTTTAAAAAAAGAAATTTGAAAAGAAAAAAAAAAGTACATACATAATCAATTAGATTTACCCGCTAGACTTATCATGCCAAATGGCACAAAAAGAAAGTATTTGTACTAGTAAATTATTTACTGTAGTAGAAGCCAAAAATAATATTCAATCAAATTAAGTTTATTTTGGGTCAAAATTAAAGATTAGCAATATAGCTGAAGATTTCTTAATTAGCAGTTACTAAAACAGTTAATTTTAGACTGCTAATTAAGTAAATAAATACCCTCTTATAATTTAATTCCATAATAATTAGTTAATAAAATATCTCATCATTTTTTATTTTTTTTTTGCTGTTAATTGTACCTAACTTCAATACCCACAACGGAATCATATGTGGACTAGTTCAAAAAAAAATATTAAAGATTTTTTAGGAAATAACTTTCACATCAGAGATATGAAATAAGTTTTACAGTAGAGTAATATATTATTTTAATGATATTTTAAAAATATACAAGTGGGTATAAGAAGTTGTTTTTGCAACCTTTATATGATATGGACTATTATTGACCTAGTTTATTAAAACTAGATTATAAACATCATCATGCCTAGACAAGGCAAAGAAATTAAATAAATTCTACAATGTAATAGCACATCAAGGCATAGCATAATGGTAAGTGTATATACGACCTCTCAATAGATTCAGGTTTGAATTCCCTTCTTCTAATATTCAAAAAAAAAAAAAAATTCTGCAGAAAAAAATTCTTCTAAGTTTGTCAAAAGTCTGGAAAATATTTCAGGCTATTGAAAATAGAAGTCGTTTTCTTTAAAAATGACTTATTTTTTATTTTGACCATGAAAATATTTTTCCTTGATTTATTTTTTTGAACGCTTCTAACAATAGAATTTGCGAAAAATATTTTCATGCATGTTATTTTATGGAAACAAGCGAAGCAAAGAGCTTAAAAGAGAAAAAAAAAAAAAAAAGCGAAGCAAAGAGCTTAAAAGAGAAAAAAAAAAAAAAAACTTTCATTGTCTTTGAGCATTTGTTTATTTAAGGAATTTAACAATTGAAAATATCAAATATTATTTGAGTTATAGAATCAAGTAATTCAACGGGTCAAGATGAAAGTATATTTTTTATTAGAGGGAATGGGGCTACCATCAAAATACCATTTATTGTACTTTAATGGAGAATATTTTTGAGCAACTACTTTTTATATTTTAAGCAATGAATTTATAAAAAGTAGTCTCTAAAACTAATTATTTTGACATTTTTTTTATAATTAGAAACTTTATTATTATTATTTTTTATTGTTAGTATTAAATAAAGATTTTTCGATAATGTTAATTAGACAGAGGTGTCGCACGCCCAGAGACTTTAGCTTGTCTCTTTTATTCCTCTTTTCTTTTCTGAGTGTTCCCATTTCCTGTGGACTTAGCGTTTACCCAGTTTTTAGCGTTTACCCAGTTTGCAGAGCAAAGAAATGGAATATTAGAAGTTAGAACCTGTCTTCTTTGGCTTGCTATATAATATTTCCATTTGTATATTAACCATTATTCATTAAATCATTGACTCACTCACTTCCAAGTGAAAACAATGCCAGAGTCTTTTCTGTTCAATACTGCAGAGAGCATTTTGGAGAAATTGGCCTCTCTTGCTCTTGAAGAATTTTTATTGGCATGGGGGATTGAAGATGACCTTGAAAAAATTAAAGAAATGTTACTTGCTATCAAAGCTGTGCTTTCTGATGCAGAGAAGCGTCAATCCCAGGATCACCGGATAGAGTTTTGGCTTGGAAAGCTTAAAGATGTCCTTTATGATGCAGAAGATGTGATTGATGAGTTCCGCTGTGAAGCTTTGCGCAGGCAAGTGGTGAAATCTGGAAGCACTACAGGCAAAGTGCGTGAAATCTGGAAGGCACTACAGGAAGGTACGCGATTCTTTTCTAGTTTCTAATTTCCACTTGCTTTTCCGCTTTCAAATGGGGCCATCAAAATTAAGAAGGTTGCGTTTAGGGAGAGAGTTGCTGTGGAATGCAGCTCTCAAAGTCTGATTTTGGTCTCACTGAGGCGGTAACTAGTGATACGTTATGTCATACGTAAAAGAGAGGAAATAAACCCACTCCTTTGAATGGATGCTTCAAATGGTCATTGAAGCGGAACCAAAAGATAAAGGACAAAGAATTATCAAAAAGAATTGTTTGAAACCTGCTGATAATTTTGAAAATATCTCCATTTCTTCCAATTGTTGAATTGGAGCGTCTGGGAAGACTACACATTTGCTTTAAATTGGTTGTATAAATGATGAGAGGTGGTAAGTTCATTTTCAGTCAAAATTTCTATGCGGTTATGTGTCTCTGAAGACTTGATTTGCAGAAGGATGATAATTAAGATCCTTAAACTGTGTTCGAGGCCCTTATAATATGAATTTATGGATATTGAGCAATCTTTCAAAATTCGCCTTGCGAAGAGGCTTTATTATGGGAAAGAGATAGCGAGAGGCTTTATATGGAAAGAGATATTTACTCGTACTGGATGATGTTTGGAATGAGGATAGAAGAAAATGGCTTGAATTGAAAATTTTATTGATGGGGGGTGCTAGTGGAAGTAAGATCTTGGTCACCACACGCAGTAAGCATGTTGCTTCAATCATGAGCACAGTCTCATCATATGAGTTAGACCATCTTTCTCATGAGTATTGTTTGGCTATATTCTGTAAATGTGCATTTGAAGAACCAGAAGATAAACAAAACCCAGACCTCATAAAAATTGGGGAAGAAATCGTGAGCAAATGCAAAGGAATTCCTTTGGCAGTAATAACTTTAGGAACCTTACTTTACTCTGTAGCTGGTGAACGTGATTGGAAATTTGTAAGGGACAATGAATTATATTGGGAAATTTTAGAGACAGAAGGAAAAAATGATATTTATCGCCTGCTATTTTAAAATTTCGAGTTTATGAAACACATAGGCCATCCTACTTGAAGAGATGTTTGTATTGTTCGATTTTTCGAAAAGATATACTATTTGTTAGATATAGAGTTAGTTTATTTTTGGAGTATCGCATCGAACACTTATTCAATCTCGCAATTGAAAATCAAGACAGTTTTGGAAAATCAAGAGTTGGAAGATGTTGGCATCCGTTGTTTCCAAGAGCTGTGTTCTAGATGTTTTTTCCAAGATTTCTCTGAATACAATGGTAATGTATATTGTAAAATGCATGATCTAATACACGACCTAGCATTAACAGTGACTCAAAATGAATGTTTAATAGTAACCTCTTCCAACGAACAGATACCCAAAAGTATTTGACATTTATCATTTCCTTACCCTGAATTGCTTCCTGAGGATCTTCCTAAGCCCGTAAGAAAGCTAGATCGTATAAGAACTATTTCCTGTTCAAATGAAAGAGGCAAGGGGATTAGTAGTGAGATATTTCTTAGAACGTGTATCTCAAAATTCCAATATTTGAGGGCTTTGGATTTGAGTTTTTCCAGGGTGAAAGTGAAGTTTTTTTCCAGGGTGAAAGTGCTTCCTGAAGGGATAGGCAGATTGAAGCATTTGAAATATCTTATTTTATATGGGAATATGCACATTAACAGACTGCCTAATTCTATATGCAAGCTACAAAGCTTACAAACTCTACTACTTGGTGATTGTTATGGTCTAGAAGAGTTGCCTAAAAATATGGAATTGATTAATCTTAGATGTCTTTGGATAACTACAAAGCAAAGGTATTTACCAGTTGGCGGAATAGGGTGTCTCAAGTCTCTTCAATATTTGTTCATCACCGACTGTGACAATCTGGAGTCTTTGTGTGAAGATATCCAAGGTCTCAAAAGGCTTCAAAGACAATCTGGAGTCTTTGTGTGAAGATATCCAAGGTCTCAAAAGGCTTCAAACATTGGTTATCCGTGATTGTGACAGCTTGGTTTGTTTGCCACCAAGTGTGAGATTCCTAGCTTCTTTAAAGACTCTTGTTATTGCAGATTGCAGAAGTCTTAGTTTGACAATGAAGGAAGACTCAGCAAGTCAATTTAGCCTTCGCGAACTGAAGATTGGAGGATTATCAAAATTAGTGGATTTTCCAGAATGGCTTCTTCGAGGATCTACTAATAGTTTAAAAGTTATCGAAGTTGTTTCTTGTCACAGCCTCAGAGACCTGCCAGACTACATACAGAACATACAATCACTAGAAGAGTTTCATATCAAAGGTTACAAGAAACAGGTGAGAATGCTAGAATTTCAAACCTCTTGCTAATTTACGAGAAGAAGAAGCCAAAAATCAGCAATACTATTAACCTCCCTATATAGATGCTTCACCTGAACCTGCCAATCACGTGCCAAACACTCTTTGCATGCCCGAAATCAAATTTCTATGACATACACCAGCAGAAGCGTTTGAGAGAAGGACAGCCACCACTGCCTGGGAATCAGATTGAAGGCCTAATTTTTTTTCCCCCCTTCACTTTTCTTTTTAAATATCTGTTAATTCCCTTTTTTTTATAAAGTTTTGTGTTGAAAATAATGTGACTTAAAATTAATCAACTATTACTAATTACTAAATTGGTATAGATTGCTTGGTTTTTCAAATATATATATATATACCCCAAAATATATATAAAAATATATATATATAATATATATTATATTATATATATATTTTTATTATAATATATATATTGGATATATATTGGGTTAATTAGAATTGAATGGTTGACCCTTGCAATCACACAGTTACAGAGTCCAACTTAGAGTAACATATCCTGGTCTGGCCGAGTTGGGGAGATCTCTAGATTTTTCCGATCTCCGCATAACTAAAATAGATGAGCAGCTTGTCAGATTTTACCTTTTGTAATTTTACTATATTAATTCAACATTGTGAGTTTATTAGTTCGTATGAAGTAGTAGTGTCGTGTTCATTAATTATCCATTCCCTATTGAAGGTTTATGTATTTGGCTACTTTTATTTATACATTCTTGTAATTATATTTTATATAATCCAAAATGAAGTTCTGCAGTGCCTTCACACGTGTGATATTAAGAATTTTTAAAAATTAATTTTTTAAAAAATTATATTTCATTTTGTTATTTATTTGTTTGTTTTCTACTTTATAGAGAGCAAACTCATCGGTATTATATGTATAGTATTACGCAAGCACGACTATTTCTGTGACAATTGCAAGCCCAAAGACTTTGGAAATTCTCTGCCAATTGCTTTGCGATTAACCTGTGAGTAAATTTGGTTTAATTTTTCAAAATAAAATAAGTTTTACCTTCTTTTTTTTTTTTTTTTAATAAAAAGCGTTCATAAATATCAGAAATTGTTAATAAATTATGAGTTATTTAAAATTTTTTTTTTTTTTTTAATAAAAAGCGTTCATAAATATCAGAAATTGTTAATAAATTATGAGTTATTTAAATAGATTATTAATTACTAACAAGATATTAGTTGAGGTGGTTAGCAACCTCAATTCTTGTAAGCATGAGAATACAAATTCGAACCCTAAAAAACACACATTAAGCTTTACGGCTCGAAGAATTATATAACAAATTTAAATGTTATAATCTATAAGGTAAACCAATATTAAAAGGTTAACACTCCATTCTTATATGTCTTTTATAGATTCGGTACTCGTTTGTGATATGAAAATCGTCTTTCTAAGCTGGTATTTCTCCAATAGTTTTGTACTTAACACATTCAAATGTTTTTTTGTTGTATCTGATTTAATTAATTGTATCATCCACATGTATCTTGATGCATCGTGTCATGGAAGATAGTGGCGTCATTCTTTGGTAGGTTGCCCATCACTCTTCTACCCGAATGATATTACTCGGTAATGTGTTATAGAAACTGTTTTTTCTTTATAATGAATATATTGATATCTGATTATCCCATGCATACAATTCAATTAAGGAAATAATTTCATATCTAGCCGTGCGATCTTCATTTATCTATTTACTTATCTATTAACTTAAATAGTCATATTCAAAAATAAAAATAAAAATGTTACAAAACATAAAGAAAATAATTTTAAAACTATATTTTTTAGAATAAAAAATATTTATTATTTTAAACTAAGTTTAGTAAAATGAAAAGATAAATGTGTCAAATAAAGCGAAATGCGTGCATAGCAATGACATTAAATAGAGAATTGGTATATTATAACCAACCTGAAAAATAGAACAAGTATACAAGGCCGGAATAAAGCCGACAAGAGAAATAGTATGATTCAATTTGTCTAAATTAAAATAAATTATTTAATAAATTGACTATATTATTTTTAATTTATTTAAATTATAATAAAATATTGAAGAAATGAAATAATTACTATTAATCATATATAAATAGTAAAAATAAAAAACTTATTATTTATAAATCTATAAATATGATAAATATTGAAAAATATAATATTTTCTTAAATATAATAAATATTAAAAAAAAAACTAAGCAAAAGTAGGAACAATTAATAACGTGAAATTGGAAAAGTCAAGTCAAGTCAACCCTAGCTTTGGAAGAGCCCACGCGTCATGTGTTGTAGCCTTAGTGATCAGTTTGATTAACGTTCACTGCATGCTTATTATCAATTTACTGATATTGAAGGACAAAGACTCGCAACGATTAGACCCACTTTCGCAGAAAATAGGAACCTGGAGGACATGTTCAATTGGTAAAGGTTGATGGCTTTCATTTTCTCCCTCTGTAACTTTTCCATCCAGAAATGTTAATGGGATTATATTTTCTCCCTCTGTAACTTTCATTTTCTCCCTCTTTATGTTTATTTCTGATTTGATAAAGACTTGCTATGAGCTTAGGTAACCTTCAGTTATCTCAAGTCATTGTATCGGTCCGATCTAAATTCACGGTTTGTGACACCTTATAGATAAAAATTAATAGAAAATTATATAAATAAATTAACTTACGTACATATATCGAATGATACCCTCTTATGATTTTATTCCATTATAATTAATCATAAAATAAATAAAGTTTAGCCATTCGTCTATTTTTTAAGTTGCGGCTTGCAGGTGTACTTAACTTCAACATTATTTGAAGAAACGTAAATAAACAAACGAATACACACGATGGAATCATATATGTACTAGTTTGAAAACAAATGTTTAAGGTTTGTTAGGAAATAACTTTCACATATAGATGTGAAATAAATTATACAGTAGAGAGGAAATAACTTTTTTTCCATATATAGATGTTGAAATAAAATTATACAAGTAGAGGAAAATATTATTTTAATGATATTAGAAATTAACTTTGTATTTTAAAAATTGATAGGTGTTATAAAAAATCATCACCAAAACACAGCTAAATAAACAAACGAATACACACGATGGAATCATATATGTACTAGTTTGAAAACAAATGTTTAAGGTTTGTTAGGAAATAACTTTCACATATAGATGTGAAATAAATTATACAGTAGAGAAATATTATTTTAATGATATTAGAATTAACTTGGTATTTTAAAAATATAGGTGGGTATAAAAATCATCCCTAAACACAGCAAAGAAATTAAATAAATTCTGCAGTAGAATAATGTTATTTTAATGATATTACAAGTAGTAACTTGACATTTTAAAAATACAAGTGAATGTAAGAAATTGTTTTTCGTTACGTGTATGATATGAATTTGTGGTTGACTTGGTATACCAAAATTAGGGTATCCATATCAACATTTCATCTAATATCAAACGGCTAAAATGTATTTTAGCGAAATACAAATTAAAGATTTGATATTTTTGCATAACAAATTGAAATTTTGGTACGCCAATATAGTAGGGGATATAGTCCATGTACGTATGAGTGAAATTAAGCTCTATTTATAGACATAATATTCTAGCTTGCACATACATAGATATAGCCTATAGGCAGAGCACATACCCTCAAATTTTACTAAAAAAACTTTATGGTCCTCTCTACTAGTGAAAATGATTTTGTGGCCTCTTAAAGATTTAAATTTGTTACTGGTACACCTCCCTCCAAACAGATAAAAATGTGGAATTTAAAACAGTTGATGTATGCAAAATAGAGTAAAAAAAATTTTTTTTTTTATTTTTAATTATATGCAGACTGGAAATATTTTTTTGCGGTGAGCACACTAAGATTACAAACCCTTTCAACATCGACTCTTTGCTTTTTCTCTAGAGATAACTTCCTCCATTGTAACCTCTCCACTTCTCGTATTTCCTCCAAAAAGCAATCTTCTGCATAAGCTATTCAGGAACTTTCTACTCCTCTTATATCTCTTCAGTATAAAACTCTCTATGACTTCCAAAAATGTTTCTCTTGGTAACAAAATTGATTCTCTTTCCAAAATTTCAAATAAAAATTTATATTATATAAGTTATCCATCAAATAATGTGATTTTCACCTTGTATTTTTACTTCTATATGTTTCATTTTATCAATTTCTCCTTCAATCTAGATTTTTCTTTAAAACTACGATCCATGAATTTGAGTTTTGGATTTAGAGCACTATATATTTGGGACTTGAAAAGAAAGTGAGCAGTAATCATATGGTTTTAGATTTGGATACAAAAAAAAATTCTATATTTGACTCGTTAAATATTGTATTTGACCATTCAACACCTCAACTTCTTGAAAAGAAAGTGAGCAGTAATCATATGGTTTTAGATTTGGATACAAAAAAAAATTCTATATTTGACTCGTTAAATATTGTATTTGACCATTCAACACCTCAACTTGTAAATAACACTTATTGTATAGTTAAAAATGTAAAAAATATTATTCCAAAAGTTACATTAACCACGTATTAAATCAATATTTTGCAAATAAAAACGAAAAACCTTAAAAAATATTTTTTTTAATTAAGGAAGTGTGAGATTATTAAAAAAAGTGAAATTCAAGATATCATAATGTTGCTTTTAAAGTTTAGGGTGCCATAAAATTTTAAAAAATTAATTATTTATTCCCTGAAGTATGACGGAATCATCTAAGAAATTCCTTTGTTTTGAACAAATATTCAAAGCATCTCTAACGTTTTCATCTGTCACTCCAAATAATCTCTTGGTCCACTTTTGAGGTTGTTTTCCGTTAAATATAAAAAAAAAGCAAGAAAGAGGTGAGAGAACATATATATAAAATTGATAAAATTACCTCAATGGGAAAGCCTTCACGCATCTACAGGTGAACTAGCCTTTTAGGTCTTTGGTAAAATTACTTCACTAGTATTGCAATGAGCATGATTAATTAAAAAAATTCCTAATGAAGAGGATGTAATTTCTCCAAAACCGATACATTTTTCAACTAATTTCCCCTTGTTATCTAATAGCAACAAAATTCAAAGTTAAAGAAGCCAAAAGCGCGTGGCGAGACAGCAAATGAGTCTGCGCCTAATAAGCCAATAAACAAGGCCAACACTGTATCTGCGATCTCCTCAATCCGTAATGCGTCCACATGGACAAGCTGGACCTCCAGGTCGACAGTAAGAGCCGAGTCGACGGCATGGTCAGTTGAACTGAGGCATAGGATGAGCTGATAAGGACGGAATCGACATTGAGCGACACGAGGAAGGTAAGCAAGAGAGTGGAGATTTTGGGGGTGGAGGTGAGGGGGTTTGTGTGGAGAGGTTAGAAAAAGAGTTTGAAGATGGTGAAGATGGCAGGGTGGCGATATTGAAGGCAAAGAAGCCGATGGTGGAGGAGGCGGTGCAGAGGAGATGGCGGGGAGGGAGAGAATGGATCTGCTGCTTTCATATGGCCAAAGGGTGTTTTCTTCCTTTCTATGTCACTTGACTGAAGGGACTACTTAGAATGACAGAAGTAAACATGAGTGAGGCGCTGAATATTTATTCAAAGCGAATGAATTATTTTAATAATTTTATCATACCTCATGGTTAAATAATTAATTTTTTTAAAATTTTTTATTAAAGTTCAAAGATTAAATTATATATGAAAAGAAGGATATGACGGGCTAAGACAGATACCCCAATTGAATATTAAAATTATTAACAAATACAAACAAAGAAAAGATGATCCATAATAACACATCAACATAAAATAAAAATTACTTAAATTTTCTACTTTAATATTCTTAATTAAATTTTCAATCTTAACATCATTATTAAAAATTAGGGCCTCTATCGTTGATTTGTTTAGAGATAATTAGCAATTCGATGAAGAATTTCAATATTTTTAGAAGTTTAAATTAGGGCCTCTTATTCGTTGATTTGTTTTAGAGCATAATTAGCAATCGATGAAGAATTCAATATTTTTAGAAAGTTTCAAATTCATCACTAAACACTTTAGAAGTTTCAAATTCATCACTAAAACACTACATATTTTAGGTTGTTCAATATAATATTATAGGCATTTTCTTGATAAAAACCGAAGATCACTAACAATATATAAGTTTTGTGAAATCTTGAATTTCAAATCAACATTGTGAAACGGCCTTTTAAATTTAACACCAATAGATATTTATGTAGGCAAAAACTTATACACTGTGATAATTATTTGGATTTTTCTTCATTTGCATATCTTTAAACTTTTACTTTACGTACAAATAATTATCTAATATATATTTAAGACCACAATTTTATTAATAAATTTTTAAATATTTTATAAATTTTTTAAAATATTTTATTAATAAATTTTTAAATATTTTATAAATTTTTTAAAATGTCTTTAAAATATTCAGGAGGTATCTTGAAATCTATGAAATTAATAAAATCTATGAAACTAAGATATTTTTTGTCTAGATTGGTCGCTGCACTGCACAAACCAAATGATTGAAGAATTAATAAATTTTATAAAAAAAATATGAAATGAAATGAATTCCACAGTTTAATAATGTTATTTTTTATTTTAATCACAAACCCATTGGCCGGATTAAAAGTAGAGAATAAATATCGTGCCTAGACAGTGCAAAGACATGCAATATTAGAATGTCTATCTTCTTTGTCTAGCGAAAGCGAGGAATCTAAGGTTTTCACTTTACATCTTTATTCTAGGTTTGGATGGCTTGGGATTAGATGCTTAAGTGTGTTCAGGTTTTTCATAGTCATATTAATACTGATAAAATAAATTATTTTGCTGGAAAAAAAAAAAATCATTTCCATTTGTGTTTGATCTTTACTCATCAAACCATTCACTCACTTCCAACGAGAAAACAATGGCGGAGTCTTTTTTGTTCAATACTGCAGAAAGCATTCACTCACTTCCAACGAGAAAACAATGTCAGAGTCTTTTTTGTTCAATACTGCAGAAAGCGTTTTGGGCAAACTGACTGCTCTTGCTCTTCAAGAATTTTTCTTGGCATGGGGGCTTGAAGATGATCTAAAAGGAATTAAAAAGATGTTACTTGCTATCAAAGCTGTGCTTTATGACGCGGAGCAGCGTCAGTCGCAGAGTCAACGGATAGAGCATTGGCTCAGGATGCTTAAAGATGTTCTTTATGATACGGAAGATGTGATTGATGAGTTCGAATGTGAAGCTTTGCGAAGGCAAGTGGTGAAATCCGGAAGCACTACTAGGAAGGTACGCCGATTCTTTTCTACATCTAATCCACTTGCATTCCGCCTTAAATTGGGCCATGAGTTAAAGAACATTAGGAAGAGAGTAGCTGAAATTGCATCTCTCAAGTCTGATTTTGGTCTCAATGAGCGGATTAATGATAATTATGTCATCCATAGGGAGAGGGAAATGACCCACTCCTTTGTGGATGCTGCGAATGTCACTGGAAGAAACCAAGACGCAGAATTTATCATTAAAAATTTGTTGAGCGCTGCTGAAAATGACAATGTCTCCATTATTCCAATTGTTGGAATTGGAGGAAAATGTCTCCATTATTCCAATTGTTGGAATTGGAGGAATGGGGAAGACTACGCTTGCTCAATTGGTGTGTAATGATCCTAGAGTAGTTACTCATTTTGAGTTGAAATTATGGGTCTGTGTCTCTGATAACTTTCATTTGCAAACTGTGATAATTAAGATTCTCAACTGTGTAAGCACTGGTCAACGATATGTGGGTTTGGATATTGAGCAATTGCAAAGAGCCTTGCGAGAGGCTTTACAAAGAAGGAGATACTTACTCGTATTGGATGATGTTTGGAATGAGGATAGAAACAAATGGCTTGACTTGAAAACTTTATTAATGGTGGGTGCTAATGGAAGTACGATCATAGCCACCACACGAAGCAATGATGTTGCTAAAATTATGGGCACAGTTGCTTCATACGCTTTAGGTCGGCTTCCTGAACCAGATTGTTTGTCTTTGTTTTTTAGATGTGCATTCGGAGAAGTGCAGAACCAAAATCCAAACCTCATACACTATGGAGAACAAATTGTGAGTAAATGTAAGGGAGTTCCTTTAGCAGTAATAACCTTAGGAACCCTACTTTACTCTGTAACAGATGAACCCTACTTTACTCTGTAACAGATGAAAGTGCTTGGAAATTTGTAATGGACAGCGAGATATGGAAATTAAAGCAAAAGGATAATGATATTATGCCTGCTTTAAAATTGAGTTATGAACTCATGCCAGCCTACTTGAAGAGATGTTTTGCTTATTGTTCGATTTTTCCAAAAGATTATGTATTTGATGATCTTGAATTGGTTTATTTTTGGATGTCACATGGACTTGTTCAATCTTCAAATGAAAATGAAGAGTTGGAAAATGTTGGCTTGAGGTATTTCCAAGAGCTATGCTCTAGATGTTTTTTCCAAGAGTTCGATATATATTATGGTACTGTTAGATGTAAAATGCATGATCTAATACACGATCTTGCATTATCAGTCACTCAAATTGAATGCTTAAAGGTAATAAATGGCAATGAATCATTATCTGAAAGCATTCGACACTTTGTTGGATTTAATTTTCTATTGTGGGCTTAATATGTAAAATTAAATATGTACAGCAGTCCAATTGTAAAGTCAATTTCAAATGTGGTCTTGATTGAATGTGGTCTTGATTGTGAATACATTGACTATTGAGGTTATCAACTAATTATATATTAAGTGTAGAGACCTTATAATAATTCCCTATTTCGTTAAATGGACCGATATAGGAATTGTACTAACCCACAGGTAATATAAAGGTCGTGGTCCCAGAGGAGTTTTGAATACGATTCAGTTTTACGTTTTCCTTTCGTACTGTTTCCGCAATATCGATTCTTCAATCCTCTGGAAGGCTGGCAACCCTAATTTCTATAAACATCAAGAATTCGCGAAACAACGAGTCAGGATACGCAACCTTTCTTATTAAATCTATTTTGGTATGAATCAGATGGTTTGCCACGCCTCTAAGGGTTATTATGAATTATTTGAGTTTAATTCATAAGCAGTAGTAATCAGAGCCCTTGTGCATAATTGCTAGATTTTAGATTGGTTTTTCGTAATTTTTTTTTTTATTTATTTGTTTACCCTTCTGTTTATTAGATGAGGGTTTTGTATAAAAAAAAAAAAATGGTTATATATATTTTTTTGTTCTCACTGTTCTTCTTTCGGATTCCCAAGACAGGTAAGAGTTTTGAAAACTAACAGCCATTAAGATTAATTGTTCGTATTGGTATTTTTTTTTTTTTCTTGCTGGCTGGATCTTGTTAAAAAAAAAAAAAAAAAAAAACCTCCATTGTTGGCGGGGAAAGGGGCTGGAACCTGTTATTTTTCCGTCCCTTATCGTTTTGTTTTTAGGTTAGGGATGGAGAAATAAACAGTTTAGGTCCCTGGAAAATTTCATATTAGTCCTTAATTTTTTCTGTAATTTCATAATTGGTCTTAATTTTCTGTACTTCAGACTTAGGTCTTTTAATTTTCTGTAACTTCAGATAGGTCCTAATTTTCTGTACTTCAGATTAGGTCTAAATTTTCTGTAATTTCAGATTAAGGCCCTAAATTTTCTGTAATTCAGATTAGCTAAATTTTCTGTACTCCAATTTAGGCTTTCCATTTTCTGTTTTTCTTTCGATGTAGACCTGAACTTTTATTTATTATTATATTTAGTCCTATTTTATATAATTTTAGTCTCTAAATTTAGTGATCTAAGACTAGATTAATAATTTTTTTTTGGACTATAATTTTAGATTATTAAATAATTTAGACAATTCCAATTCATTTAATTGCAATGTTTTGTTTTAATTACAATTTAATGATTTAATTCTTGTCGACTTGCAGATTAAATTTTGGAGTGATTAGTCCCTATTCTGTTGATATTTTTAAAATAAATTGAATTTGATTCAATAAGTCACCAAAGTGAACTCTATTTCTTGAAATTGGATTTATTTTAGAATATTAGACAGGTGGTATTAGAATCGGTTGCGGATAGTTAATCGGCCCCAAGGAAGGTTGCTAACTCTTGGCTGAGTGTTTGAATACATGGTTTCAATAAGTATGTGATAATTGTTTGATTATTTTCCATGACAATGATATATCGGTCCAAAGGAAGATTTATTATTTGTCAGGACTATGTTATCAATATTTGATTGCTGCGTTGAGATACTAATTACAAGTGAATATTTTACATCCAAAGATGAGAATATTAATGTTGAGTCTGTATCTTATTTCCATTTTTATCTCTACTTATGTGAATTGTTTCATTTGTGAATTGTGAGCTTATACTTATCTATTTGTTTATTTTCTCTGATGTCAGCTAACATGTCATTTAATCCTGATTGTGTCCCTAAACTTAAGGGATCAAATTTTGAGTCTTGGAAATCAGACATTATGATCTTTCTGGGCTGTATGGATTTGGATCTTGCATTCAGGATGGACGAACCTGCTCCTCTTCTCCTCTTACTGATACGAGCACTGATGATTCAAAGGGTTCAGTAATGAGGAAGTGGGAGCGTCTAATCGCTTAGGTCTATGATCATGGCAGAAAGGAGTCCAGAACAGTTCGTTCGAGACTCTGTCTCAGCTGAAAAGAACAATGCTCAAAACTATCTTGCCGAGCTGGAGAGGGCTTATGTCAAGAATGACAAAGCCGAAGTGAGAACACTTTTAGGAAAATTAACCTCCATGAAGTTTGCTGGCAATGGTGGTGCTCGGGAGCATATTCTTAGCATGTCTCAGATTGCAAAGAGACTGAAGGTGCTGGGTATGGCTTTACCAGATGACCTTTTAGTCCATTTGGTTATGAATTCTCTTCCTTCTCAGTATGGACAAATTAGGACTTCCTATAATTGTCAGCCGAATGGACTCTTAACGAGCTCATTTCTCATTGTGTTGATGAGGAGGAAAAGATGAATTCTAACAAAAGAGAGAGTGCTCATTTTGTTTCTTCAGCTGAGAAGGGCAAGAACAAGAAAAGAAAGAGGCCTTCTGCAAAGACTGTTGAAAAGGCTATTGAGAAACCTGCTGTTGCTACTGCTGTAGATCCAGTACAAAAGAAGCCTTATGTGCCAAAATGCTTCTTTTGTGGAAAGACGGATCACTTGAGAAAGGACTGTCCTAAATTTGCTAATTGGCTTGCAAAGAGGGGTAAGTACCTTGTGGGGCAAGTACCTTGTTTTAGTCTGTTATGAAGTTAATTTAACTTCAGCTCCTAAAAACACTTATTGGATGGATTCTGGTGCTACCGCTCATATAAGTGTTTCATTGCAGGGCTGCCTTAACTACAGAAAGCCAACTGACGGTGAAAGAATGTAGGAAATGGCGATCCGGTTGAAGTAGAGGCAATTGGACATTTTAGATTATGTTTAAATAAATTATAAACGATACTGTGACATCCTACCGAGTCGAGTCTTAGAGTCGAGTCGAGTCGAGTCGAGTTGAACCAAACCCGGTTGGGGTAGAATGGGATTATAAGTGGACTTACTTGAGTGAGAGAAAACACTTTATCTATGAATTCAAAAGTTTTGAGTACTGGTTGCTTGAATGAATGTGATAATCTATATATGTTAGACATTGATACTAGTTATCATGAATCCCTACATGTTACTACAAGAGGTACCAAAAGAAAGCCAAAAGAAAATTGAATATTGATAACTCAGTTGTACTTTGGCATAGACGTTTGGGTCATGTATCCAAATCAAGGATTGAGCGTCTTGTTTCTGATGGTATCTTAGATACACTTGATTACACAGGTTTGGATTCTTGTATTGAGTGTATTAAAGGAAAACAGACTAAACAGAAGAGACTAGGTGCCATTCGGTCATCCAATGTTTTAGAACTGATTCATACAGATATTTGCGGTCCATTCCATATTGCAGCTAGAAATGGCCAAAGATAGATATTTTATATCATTCATTGATGACTATTCTCGTTATAGTTACTTATATCTCATTCATGAAAAATCTGAGTCTTTGGAAGTGTTCAAATCTTATAAAGCTGAAGTTGAAAATCAACTAGGAAAGAAGATTAAATCTTTTCGATCTGACCGTGGTGGTGAATATTATGGTAAATATGACGGTTCAGGCGAACAACGTCCAGGACCTTTTGCGCTTTTCCTACAGGAATGTGGAATTGATATACAATGCCTGGTACTCCCAGCATGAATGGTGTATCTGAGAGACGTAATAGGACTCTTATGTATGGATATGGTAGGAGTATTGATTAGTCATTCTTTTTTTTTTTTTTTTTTTTTTTTGGTTTTTTGATACAATAGGAAGAGAAAAATACTAACTATTGCACCATCTTGATTAATTGTCCCATAAGAATAATGAATTAACCACCGAACAATATGATCATGAAGGAACAAATTTGCCTACCAAGAATCAGCACAAAAGTTAGCTTTACGAAGCATGCGGCAGATTTGAACATTCCGATGAAATCGTCTTAATCTGCTAAATCAAAGAGCGAACAATGCTAGGAGGTTTTATGTCCCCCTTCATCATCTTCACTGCTACCAAGGTATTACATTCGCTAACAAGATTGTTAACCTTTTAGCCCTGGCTTGTTGGATGTTGATTTTGGAGGGAGAAATAAAGAAAGAAACATTGTCTTTGAAGAGGAACCAAGTAAGGATGATTCGGTTCTCATTCCTTTTGTTTCCTTTTGTTGTTTCTGATAGCGTACAGACTCCAGTTGCTCCTGTCACTATTCAAGATCCAATTCCAGACAATGCTATTCTTCCTTAAGAACAAATTCAACAACCTCAAGAATTAGAGTCTGTTCAAATGCCTTTGAGGAGATCTACTAGGGAGAGAAGAAGTGCCAGATGGATTATATAGTGTTTCTTCAGGAAACATGAGGGATACATGTAGACATGATAGATGATGATCCAGTAGTTTCTTATTATGCCAGCCAGGAGTTCTGGACTGTTCTACATAAGTGGTATTGAGAGCACATGAACGGAAGAGTTAAAGTCTATGGCAAGACCAATCAAGTTTGGGATCTTGTTCTGGGATCTTGTTCAATTACCTGAAGGAAAGAAACCCATTGGTTGCAAATGGATATTTAAAACCAAAAGGGATTCTCAAGGTAATGTGGAAAGATATAACGCACGTCTTGTAGCAAAAGGCTTTACTCAAAAGGAAGGGACTGACTATAAAGAAACCTTCTCTCCAGTTTCTTCGAAGGATTCTTTTAGGACAATCATGGACTTAGTTGCAAATCTTGATCTTGAGCTTCATCAAATAGATGTTAAGACTACGTTTCTCAATGGCAACATTGATGAAACAATATATATGGTGCAACCAGAAAATTTTGTAATTGGAGATCCAAAACATCTGGTATGCAAATTAAAGAAATCCATTTATGGACTCAAGCGAGCTTCTCGTCAATGGTACTTTAAGTTCAACTAAGTAATTGTCTCGTTTGGCTTTGAGGCAAATGTTGTTGAAAATTGTGTGCTACCATAAGTTCAGTGGGGGAGTTAGGTTTATCTTTTGGTCTATGATGTGGATGACATATTCTGCTTACTAATTGTTAAGTTTCTTGCTTGGATGAAACCAAAAGTTTTTCTTTCAAAGCATTTGAGATGAAAGATTTAGGTGAAGCTTTCTTTTTGTTTATAGGGATTCAGATACATCGAGACGTTCTCGAGGTATTCGTGGATTATCACAAAAAGAGCTATATTGATAAAGTGCCAAAGAGATTTTAGTATGCAGAATTCTAGAAGACCATTGGATACCCCTATTGCAAAAGGTGATAAATTTAGTAATCAACAATGTCCAAAGAGTGAACTTGAAATTTAGGAAATGCAAAAGGTTCCTTATACGTCAGCTATAGGAAGTCTTATGTATGTTAAAGTTTGTACTCGTCCAGACATTTCTTTTATAGTTGGCATGTTAGGTAGATATCTCAGCAATCTAGGAATGGATCATTGGAAAGCAGCCAAAAGAGCCATGAGATATCTTCAGAGGACTAAGGGACATATGCTCACATATAGGAGATCAGATCAGCTTGAGATCATTGGGTATACTGATTCTGATTTCGCTGGATCGTTGGATGCCAAGACAGAAGAAAATCCACATCTGGCTATGTTTTTCTATTGGCTGGTGGTGCTATTTCTTGGAAGAGTGTGAAACAAACTCTAGTGGCAACCTCCACCATGAAGCTGAATTTGTAGCATCTTATAAGGCATCCAATCAAGCTATTTGGCTGAGAAACCTTGTCAATGGGCTGCGTGTAGTAGGTGGAATAGAAAGACCACTGAAGTTGTATTGTGACAGCAGGTCAGCCGTTTTATTCTCCAACAACAACAGGAGCTCTTCTCTCTTCTCGATCAAAACACATTGACATTAAGTTCTTGGCTACGAAGGAGAGGGTACAGAGTGGACAGATATCCTTAGAGCATATTGGAACAAACTCTATGATTGCGGATCCGCTTACAAAGGCAGTGATACCGAAAGTTTTCATGAGCACACCGCTCATATGGGTATCGTTTTGTTTGAGACTGTCTAGTTTTAGTGGGAGTCTGCTCTTTATGTATACATTATGGTTTTGAATGCTCTATTTTGTTTTGGATATGTTTTATCATGAAATTTTGTTGAGTACTCATTTTGGTTGATGGTTACACTCTGTATTATTATTATTGTTATTATTGTTTTGCTTTGATCCTCACTTTTGTTGGTGGGACCAGTTGAAACAACATGATGATCACCCAAATTTTTAACATTGTAGTTTTTCATCTACACTTCTTATAATGAATCTATGTCATTTAGGGATATTGGTAATGTAGTTGATGATTGAACTTAGTCATGAGATCTATGGCGAATGTTTCTTCAGTTCTTTATCAATATAATTAATGGACGAGATTGTTTTTGGATACCTTGTATGACTGCGTTTGTTGAGCTCATTTTGGTGTATGTATTTTATTTAACATAATGTCGCCCAAGTGGGAGATTGTTGGATTTAATTTTCTATTGTGGGCTTAATATGTAAAATTAAATATGTACAGCAGTCTAATTATAAAGTCAATTTTAAATGCGGTCTTGATTGTGAATAATTGACTATTGAGGTATCAACTAATTATAGATATTAAGTGTAGAGACCATTATATAATTCCTATTTCTTTAAAGGACCGAAATAGGAATTGTACTAACATTGTACTAACCCTCAGTATATTAAAGGTCGTGTAGGTCCCCAGAGGAGTTGAATACGAATTCAGTTTTACGGTTCCTTTCGTACTTGCTCCGCAAAATCGATTCTCAATTCTCTGGAAGGCTTGCCAAACCTATATTTCTATACATCAAGATCGGAGGTTGTGACGAACAACATGTTCAGGTACGCAACCTTTTCTTTATTCAAATCTATTTGGTACGCAACCTTTTCTTATTCAATCTATTTTGTTGAATCTAGTGGTTTGCACGATCTAGGTTATTATTGAATTATTTGAGTTTAATTCATAACACACTTATCATTTCCCTACCCTGAATTACTTCCACAGGATCTTCCTACACCCTTACAAGACCTACATTCTGTAAGAACTGTTTCCTTTTTAAATGAAAGAAGCAGGGGTGTTGCTAGTGAAATTTTCATTGAGACATGTATCTCAAAATTCCAATACTTGAGGGCCTTGGATTTGGATTTTTCCAGGGTGGCTGTACTCCCTAAAAGGATAGCCAAATTGAAGCATTTGAAATATTTTAGTTTGTGTGGGAATCTTCTTATTGAAAGACTGCCTGAGTCCATATGCAAACTACAAAGCCTGCAAACTCTACTGCTTGGTGATTGTTATAGTCTTAGAGAGTTGCCCAAAGATATAAAGTACTTGATTAGCCTTAGATGGCTTTGGATAACTACACGGCAAAGGTATTTACCAAATGGTGGAATTGGGTGCCTCTGGTCTCTTCGATATTTGTTCATCACCGGTTGTAAAAATTTGGAGTATTTGTTTGGAGATATCCAAGGTCTGAAAAAACTTCAAACTTTGGTTATCCTTCATTGTGACAGCTTGGTCTCTTTGCCACCAAGTGTGAAATTTCTAGCTGCTTTGAAGACTCTTGTTGTTGCGGATTGCGAAAATCTTGATTTGATAATGGAGGAAGGAATAGATAGTCAAGACTCGACAAGCCAATTATTTAGCCTTTGCAAACTGGAGATTGAAGGCTTACCAAAGTTAGTGGATTTTCCGCAATGGCTTCTTCACATATCTAATACCGGTTTAAAAGTTATCAAAGTTGGACGTTGTAACAACTTCAGGAACTTTCCAAACTACATGCACAACATACCATCGCTTGAATTAAGCATCACTGATTGCCCCCAATATCAAGGTGAGGATATTATTATATGAAATAAAAGGTAATTTGGAATGATGGAGATAAATTATTTCCTCAATCTTCATGTAAAAATTTTAAACTACTTGTATTTTGGAATGATGGAGAGAGTATGTTATTAATCAACTTATTTAATTTTCGTTTGATCTAAAAACATAATTTTACTTGTGGTCAAATGTTTTTTCATATATTTAACTAATTAAAATTAAAATACAATATGATTAGAAAATTTACCATTTCTTAAGAGAACATTATATTTTATGTATGTATATATGTTAATTTGACAATTCTTATGTATCTGGATTAATAGGTCAAAACTTCAATTGTTGAGTTGCGTTTACATGTGGGCTTTCCTGAGCCCACATGTAAACGCAACTCAACAATAGCTTGATTGCTGGTAAGACATTATACATATTAATAGTCTCCTACATTATTTTTCAAATTTTGAATAATTATGTTACTAAAAATATTTGTAGTATAACATGAAAAAAAAAAACTATTGATTTAAACCTTTGATATTATTGATAACACATTTTTCAAAACAGAAAAAAAAAACATATTCATGCTGGTTTAGTTTGAGTGTTTGGAAGATGAAAATTATATGAGGTTGCTAGGTGCAGTGAATTGCCCCAGAGGTAAATATTTCGCTTTTTAAAGACAATATCTAATTTTTTTTCCCTTTATATTTGCTAATTTCCTTTTTCTATATATTCACACACTTTGTAAAATTTATACACATTATGTAATTATATTTTATAGACGAACTTGTGAACCAAAAAAAAAATAATTATTATTTTATAGACGAACTTGTGAACCAAAAAAAAAAAAAAAAAGATAAAAATTGAAATTTGTTAGAGAATGAACACTGTCACCTATTAGCTAGGGTTTTTGAATTGAAATTTTGAGTAGACTGGTTTTTGAACTTGGTTATATATGCAGGTGTTGTGGCCTTTCAACAAGAAAAATTATCAGCCAATGATAAAACATAAATGTTAAATGTTCAATTAGTTGGGCCTTTTTTTTTTTTTTTTTTTTTCATACAACCAGGAGTGTAATTTCTTTAGATCGTAGAGTGTAAATGTTTTTTGCTCTTTCAGTAAAGTGTGTTTTTTCAAGGAATGAAATTTGTGTTTTCACCCTTACGGGAGTTGAAATCACTTACCATTGTAACTATCACGTTGCTGGTTCCATTTCCTTCCTTGTTGTGTTATTGTTTACGATTTTCCGTGGTTTGTGGATTTGAGTATTTTATGTTTGTCTAGTGTAATTGTATTAATGTTGTACTACATACTTGTAATATTGTACTTGTATTAATGTTTGTCATTAATTTTTAAGTCGGTAATCTACTCGCTACCATCCTTATATGTGCCCTTTTATGGATTTGATATTTGATTGTTGAGGATTTGATATTTGATTGTTGATTCTTGATACCCTTCAAATAAAACTGAAAATAGATATCCGGTTGATCTTTTAAATTTGAAATCTTCTTTCTAAAGTGATAATCGGTTTTGTATTTAAAATTGACTTTAAAAAGTCTTGCTATGACTATTATTGTAAATAAGTCAATCTACTCGTGAAATGCTTGAGGCTCTGTTTGAAAAAAGCTCGCTTCAACTTGTTCTATAAGCTTAACGAGTTGACTTGAGCTGAACTATCAAGCTCGTTTAATAAATACATTAATAACTTATCAAGCTCAACTAGATATGTGTTAATTTTATAAAATTATATATTAATTTTGCTATAATTTGGAAACTTGAAAAATATTATTTGTCTTTTTATATAAATTGACAGACAAATGACCAAATTTTAAAACTGATGGATGTATGTATTAGTTTTGTTAGAGAAATTTGGCTATAATTTGGAGATTTAAAATTTTCTATTTTTCTTTAAACAAGATTATTTTAATCTTTTTATAGAAATTAACGGATAAAAGATCAACTTTTAGAACTGAAAGATATATGTATTAGTTTCGTTATTAGTTTCCTAATAGGAATTTCGCTAGCAACGCAGAAAATTATTTTTTCTTACTATTATTATATACACAGACAGGCCTGCCAAACTAGGAGGAAAACTTTGAGGCCCATTGGATGGATGAGACTATCTAGTTCTTCTCTGGATTCTTCTCCTTCTCCAATAATATAGGATGTGCATTTTTCTCAAGTCTTAAAATATTCCCCTTTTTTTTTAAAAAAAAAAAGTCGTCCAATGTATGTTTGACACCTCATTTATTTATTTTTAAATGTTTCACCGAATTCATTGTAGTCTTAAAAAAAACATAAAAATTTGTAACTTCGTAGAGAATAAAAGAGAACGAAAAACTTTAGTTTAGAGTTTATGTCTATGTATATTTAAAGCGTATATAATATTTTCCAATAGTTATTCTTTTGTCTATTTTGGTCATCTACTCCTTATCATTATTCATTGTAGTTTTATTTTATTGATTTAAATAAATTCAATTTAAATGACTATCATTTATGTATTTTAATGAATATCTCAATTTAATTTATGCGTGATTCGAAATTATTTTCGAAAAATTTCTTTTTTCGAATAAATTTAAGAGTATAGTGTTTTTATATTTTTACGAAAATAAATTAGATTAGAAGTGGAAAATAAAGAGCCGTGATATATTGAATTTTAACAATAAATAGAAAATATAATTTCATTTTCATTCAATGCACTAAATCAATACAAATCAAATCAATGTACAAATCAAATCAATGTGAGACACTAAATCCCTATATATCCATTCAAATACAAAGAAGTCAATTTCATATTTTAAATATTGATATTGATATTTAATGGATATAATATAAAATAAATCTGTTTTTTTTATTTATTTTTTCTTCGTTTTATAAACAAATATATTATAGAAAAAAAAAAATCAATCAATCTACGAGATAATCAAAGTAGCATGTTTGTTCAAAAGGTTACCCAAATCCCAAGATATACATTAAATGATGTTACCACTCACCATACCATACATTAAAAAAAAAAAAAAAATGTAGGTGAATCTTCAATCCCACTGTTGAAATGAAAACCCTCTCTATGAAGGTTTTGGATTTTATTGGCCAAAAAAGACATTGAGATAATGAGATATGTTAACATCAATTAATGTTATTATATAATGTTATTATATAATTTTTTCTTCAAAAAAAAAAAAATGTTATTATATAATTTTCATTTGCATCGATAGGTCACTCTCACACACCCAAGTCTTAATACATTCACAAACACTTGACACCAATCTTTATTACTTAACAGTGGACACATGTTACTTGGAGAATGCTAGCTACAATCTCTTAATTACATTTTCTTTCCAACACTTATTGTTTATTTGTTCTTACTTATCTTTTTTTTTTTTTTTTTTATTAACCACCTGTTTTCTAAGTGTATTGGATTAAAATTAAATCTGCTCGTACTGAAATGGCTCCATTAAAGAATAAAGTGCTCCAATGAGTATTTGTTCCGTACATGAGAATCGAATTTAATATGATACGTAGATTTAAATTATCCTTATCAGATCAAGCGACAAATAAGAACTAATTTGAGACTATAAGTGGTGTGAAACCATAGAGCTATAGATGATTTACTTTTAAATTAAATATAAATATAGATTAATTAAATGATAATTATTGAAAGAGAATACTATTATTAAGTATTAAATATTAATATCAATGTCGGTTGCTAGCATTTCTATATGTTACATTCCACCGCTACTAATTACATCATAGAATAGAAACAAAAAAGAAAAGAAAAAAAAAATTACATCATAGGATAGCTCCAAAATTAGGGAAGAGTACATTTGTGCATTTTTCATTGGACAAGCAATGCTTAAAATAAATTAATTACTATTTAAACCCATTTAAAAATATATTTTGTATAGTATGTAATCTTTAAGTTTGCATCTACCCCTATAAAGTTAAAATATCTTTTTTAATAATTAAATATATATAAATTATCATAAACACATTTGCTCCATAAATTTAACTATTTTGATAATATATTTAGTTTTAGTTTTTTAATTTAATATTAAAATATTTCCTAATACTTAATTCTTAGTTCTTCCTATAAATATTTTAATATCATGCAAAGAATGAAAGCAACTAATATTTCAAAGAAACAGATCTAGCCAAGTAATGTATGCAATTTTTTTTTTTTACTTATTGTTTCTCTATATATTTTTTTATTTCTCTATTAGATATATTAAATTCATCTCTATATATAACTTAAGATATATTTTACAGCAAACTATTTTATTATTTTGTGTTTTCACGTAATTTTTTTAAAGATTTTTTTTTCCAGAAATTATAATTATGTTAACGAAATTTCTTTAATTTTTAACATTTATACTAAAATATTTTTGCATATTATTGCTGAAGTTTTTCATTTAACGGTAACAATTTTGTATAATAATTACTTTTATTATACTATTAGGTCACAGTTACCAGCACCTTTCCATATTTTATTCCACCACTCCCAGTTACATCATAGGATAGCTCCAAAATTGGTAATAGTGTATTCGTGGATTTCTCGATGCACGAGCAATAAATTAATTACTATTTACACGCCGAAATATAATTTAATGATAAATATATATACTATTTAACAATAGATTCAGATTTAAATTTCTTCTCCGGATACTCAAGAAAAAAAACACTATTTAAGCCCACATAAAAATATAATATATATTAGTCTGTATCTTTAAAGTCTTGATTTTTCCTATTTAAGAGTCTTTATAAATACAGAAATATATATTTTTAATATTATACAGGTATTTAAATAAGTATTCAGATGAAAGCTTAGATATATTATTTTCTTCTTTATTTATTGTTTTAATATATAATTTTATATTATCACATTCTATATTATCACAAAGGCCATACCCACGAAATTTCTTTAATTTTGAGCCATACCCACGAAATTTCTTTAATTTTGAAAGGAAATTTTGAGTATTTAATGTTCAACTAAAATTTTCATATTTTTATTGAAGGTTTTTCATTTGAATGTATATCGAATTTTATATAATAATTACACTCTTATTTTATTAAAATTCAAATGAATCATATTTTTAATAATTTTACTATATCCATAATAATTTTATTCAATATTTAAATTTATTAAAATGTGCTAATATAAAAGTGATAAAAAGATTAGTTATCATAAAAGTAGAAAAAGAAAAAAAAAAAAAAAGAAAAGAAAACATTGTGAAGGTTTGATTTTTATTCTCTAATCACTAAACCGCGTATTATAGTTTAATGACATCTCTAAGATAACATTAATTTATCATGTGAGACGTGGGCATCTTGCAAACCCAAGAGGATTAGAGAGCGAGCGGAAAGGAAAATCCAAAAACACGTGGCAAAAATATAGTGGATTAGGCCAGCGTTTGCATGGAAGGAACATATGTAGGTCCCAGTGACGAGTCCTTATCGGACTGAAGTTTTGCCACGTGTCCACCCTCTACAGAAACTTGATTGATACCCTACGACGCGTGTGTACTGGTTCACCACCACTGACCTAATCCTGGTGGGGTGGGGTCAAGCCAATTAACTTTATGGCCGACACCTTACTCACCAAAATGGGAAAGTCTATCTTTTGCATGAACGTCCTCTAATTTCCCGAATTTAAACTTTTGGCGCTTAAAATAAACTAAACTTTAGGCATTCGATCCCCCCCAATACTATTTAATAATTATAAATTTAGCGATTTTGAAAGTAGCCCTTTTCAAAGGAATCCTTTGTTAGGTTAGTAGCTCAACTAAATATCAACTCTTATAGAATTTAGTTACATCTTAGATGACGGCCTCATATGGTAATGTAAAAAAAAAAAAAACATTTCTCTAACTTTGATAGTAAGGGTTAGATGATCTAATATCTATAGATTATTAGGGAAACAAAAATAGAAAAAGTGAAATTTTATGTTAGATTTTGAGATCAACCTAACAATTAATTGTTGGATTTAGGGTTACATCATGAGATATGTCACATTCAAAAGAATTAAAAAGAAGAAAAAAAAAAGATTCTCTAAGTCATTTATAAATGATATAGTAATTTATTTATGTTTATGATATTCATTGCTAAGGATATTTTTCTTTAATATATTATTTCTTAAAATATCCTCTAATCTTATTTTATTAGATAAATTATTGAATATATTCATTGCTAAGGATATTTTTCTTTAATATATTATTTCTTAAAATATCCTCTAATCTTATTTTATTAGATAAATTATTGAATATGAGGTAGTTTTTTTAAAAAAAAAAGTTTAAACTCGATGTTTTTTAAAACATAAATGTGTAACTTAAGGGTTTCTTAAAATATCCTCTATAAAAAATAGCATTAGTGTTTTAACTGATCAAAACTCTAAAAGTTACTTAAAAAGTTGTTATAAAATACTATTTTGAAAGCCGTAAAAAGATTATAATCTCTAAAAGAAAAAATTACAATCTATAAATGATATTTGCAATAAATATATAAATATATTCATGGCTCTAAGAGCCTCCCAATTCAATCTAATTCGAGTAAAGAATTTTAAATTTAGTTAGTTAGGGATTTTATTTCAAGCTATGTCTCAAATTCACCTAATTAATAAAATATTAATATTTTATATATACTTTATTGTTATGAGTAAGATTTAAATAAATTTATAAACTCTATATTAGCTAGGTCTAGATAGGCTAGACTCAAATTTAGAATAAAACATCTTAATCTATCTTAGGCTAAACTTTTTTTTTTTTTTTTTTATAACCAAGAGAGCGAAAAAGTGCAAAAATTACCTTTCTCGACGATTGAACTTGTGTTTTTACCTTTAAAAAAGTTGAAGTTGCTTACTACCTCAACCAATACCTTGTTTGTTTAGGCTAAACTTATTTAAGAATTCATAAATTAGCAAATTTTATCAAATTAAAATTTAATAATTCATTGAATAAATATTGTGTCTAGACTTGACTAGACTCATTAAGCCAGAGAAATTGTAATTAAATTTATTTTTGTTTCAATTTAAACCTATACACACTATACACAATTATAAAATAAAGTAAAATAAGAGGAATACAAACAAAATATGGAAACTATGAGGACTAACACAAATAGCACTTTGAAAAGTCATTAAAAAAAAATCCAAAAGAAGAAAAAATAGAAGGGGCAAAAATAAACCTTGAATCCTATAGGGCCATTTATGGACCTTTATAATTTTGGAATTAAAGCTTATTCCAAAGAATTATGTTTGTGGTTCATGTTGCTAAATTATTACCACTCATAACCAAGACCATAACGATATCCCAATCTTTAACTCTTTTTTCTCACTAACAAAATCCCACTTCTCCTTCATCACTATCTTGTCCTTCCCACTTCTCCTTCATCACTATCTTGTCCACTTCTTGCACACATAGTAATAATCAACTTAATAAAACCAGAAAGAAATACTCTTTCTCTATGTTAAGTGCTCAAAGACCTACCACCAGCACCTCCACAAGCCATGGAGAAACCGATCACGACCAAGAACATGAAGATATCCGCGATATCCATGCCTTAACCCCACCCCCGCCGCCTTCGGTGCCTCGAGGCCGTTGGGAAACGGGTAGTAGCCATCGCTCAATATCCATGAGTAGTGAAGGGGCTGCAAGTGAGAACTTCACCTCCATGAGTAGAGAGTTCAATGCTTTGGTTCTTGCTGGTTCTGCAATAGGAACTAGCATGAACAACAACAATAGCGGTTCTGATCATAATGAAGATAGCAACTTAAACAACCTGTTGGCTAGGATTGGGGAAGATGAAGTTCCTGAAGAGACTAACCCTTTGGCTATTGTGCCTGATACTCCGCCCTTGGACCCAGAACCCAGCTCAAGCTCAAGAAGGGTTGGGTCCAATCAGGTGGTTGTTGGTGCTGGTGGTGGTGGTGCTGATGTGTCAGTGCAGAGAGTGAAGAAAGAAGAGATAGAAACCAAGATATCTGCATGGCAAAACGCAAAGATTGCTAAGATCAGTAATAGGTTCAAAAGAGAGGATGCCATAATTAATGGCTGGGAAAGTGAGCAAGTGCAAAAGTCTTGGATGAAGAAAGTTGAGGTATGTATAGAAAGAAATTAATTATTAGTCTAGTATATTAATTATTTATTAATTTGCCTGTTAATTAAATTTTTGAATTGATGATCCAAAGCTAATATGTTTCCCTTCTCATATAGATTTTTTCATGATTATACTAAGGACTTGTTAATTAATTACTCAATTGAGAAACAGATAACAATCATAATTTCTTTGTTGAATTTTTTGAACCATATTGATTAGAGAGAGTCTTGATGATGTAGGTGAAGTTACGTTGATACTTTACCTATATGACAAGAGTTAATATAGACCACTAGTTTATGATCAAACAATGGAATTTCTTGGATTTGTATTTTATCTATTGCTAGTTAGTGAGCTAATTTTAGCTCAAGTTTCAATTTCAGTAATTATTGCTTCCACAAAAGATAATAACTAACTTTCAACAAGAAAAGTATTTTCATGCTTCAAGCACTACTCAAGACAGAAAAGTACATATGAGAATTATACCTTTACACATTTTCATATCGGCTTATATCTAAAGCATGTATATGTCTTTTACTGTTTCTTCTTCTTCTTTTTTTTTTTTTTCTTGTATCAACTAGAAAATTAATGTTGTCTCTGTTTTTAACACTGTTTATAACTCTTTTTTGTTCTAACTTATATGAGCTTGTATTTAGAGGAAGCTGGAGGAGAAAAGAGCAAGAGCACTAGAGAAGATGCAGAATGAAGTAGCAAAAGCACACAAGAAAGCAGAGGATAGAAGGGCATCAGCTAAGGCTAAAAGAGGAACAAAAGTTGCTAGAGTTCTTGAAACAGCCAATTTGATGAGAGCTGTTGGAAGAGCTCCTGCTAAAAGGTCCTTCTTTGAACCTTATAGTACTATACAATATAATCTACTATAATCATATAGAACATATTTTACTTAAAAAGACAAAAAAAAAAAAAAAAAAAAAAAAAAAAAAAAAGAATGGGTGGATCTCTAATAAATAATTGTCCCAAAACTATTAGGGTTTCCTACCATCTTTTGAACTATAGGAAACCCATGTCTGAAGGGCAGTTGAGGAATTTTGCACTCAAAACTAAGGATTGAAACTAAGTCTCAATTAAATCTTCAGTATTTTCCATTTTCCATCCCAAATTAAGCTTTTCCAACAGTCTCATCAAATTAAGCTTTCCACAGTCTCCAATAACCAAAGTTTCTAATGCAGATAGATTCCTTATACCGCGAGGTAAGGATGCTAGACTCCCGCAAGAAGTTATAACCAATGTTCGAAAGGATGTCAGAGCCTGCATATCATCAAACAATTTTTCCAAATTTCCACATTCAAACAAAGACAGATATCTTAGAGAACTGACACATCCTATACCATTTTCTGGTAAGGAAGTCCGTTTTGTAGTTATCTCCAAAAACCTGAGGCGAGTCATCTGCTTGATATCTCTAGGAATTTCTTCAAGCTTCTCACATTCTTCAAGTCTTAAGGTCTGCAAATTCTGCAGCCTGCAAATGGAATTAGGGAGTTTTCGAAGCTTCCGATTCCTATAAAGGTCAAGATATCTCAAATTCTTCAATGTACCAATTGAATTTGGCAATGTCTCAAAGCATGAATCGCTAAGATTAAGCACTCGTAAGTGCTTGAATCTTGACATGCAGGTGTCAATAAATGTTCCGGTACTAGGCCCCATCCCCCTAACTGGGAAAAATATAGTTCTTACCTTCTCTAACTTGTGCAAGAACTTAGGAACTTGTTGACTTGGCAAATTACAGTTGAGCACTCGCTTTGCGCAACTGATATAGCTAGATCATGTACAAGATCATGCATTTTGCAGGTAAAAAAGAAACCGTGATCCTCAATATCTTGGAGAAAAGATCTCGACCATAGTTCTTTCACAAAACGCAACCCATTCTCTTCCAATGCTTCATCTTCATCAGGCGATTCAAGAAGTCCATAAGCCATCCAAAATTGAATCAATTCAAAACTGTACAACACATAATTTTTGGGAAAGAGGGAACAATAAGCAAAACATCGTTTCAAGTAAGATGGCATGTGATCATAGCTCAACTTCAGCACCGGTAGGATGTCATTTTTTTGATGTTGTAATTTCCATATCTCATTGTCTCTGATGGACACCCAAGTTTTTTCTTCGGTTGATGAATAAAGTAGACTTCCTAATGTTCTCACTGCTAAAGGAACCCCTCTGCTAAAGGAACCCCTCCACATTTCCTTACAATCTCATTCCCAATATCTATGAGATTCGGATATTGCTTCTCTTGTCCTGGATTAAATGCCCATTTCCAAAACAAAGACAAACAATCCTTATGGGAAAGACAGGCAAATTGTATGCAAAATCATTGCCTACAACAGAAGCAACTTTTGAACTCCTTGTAGTTACAATAATTTTACTTCCCAAAGCACAATCCTCCAACAAACCTCTAAATTCAACCCATTTAACCAGATTTTCATTCCAAACATCATCCAAAACAAGCAAAAACTTTCTACCACCTAAACTCCTCCGCAATCGTGCTTGCAATTGATCCATTGTCAGGTCACCATAACTCCTACCAGTAGCAGAACTAGTAATCTCCTTAGCCAACCTCCTTAGCCAACCTAGTAACATTCAAATTCCTTGAGACACACAAACCCCACATCTTCAATGAAAATTTCTTGTCTACCCTTTCATTCATTTATACACCATTTTTAGCTAATGTAACGTCTTTCCCTTGGCCGACCAATTCAAAATTATTACGAACAACTGAAAGATTTTCATTCCTTACTATGAATCAACAAAAAGTCGATAATTTTATCTCTATCAAAAATCTCTTCCCAATAACATCTGAAGCTTGAACAATGAGTGAGGTCATCTCTCTCCTCCTATATTCAACTTTCTCATCTACAAATCTTTATTTTAAATGAAACTTATGTTAGATTATTAATAATCTGTATGTAGCCCATGTGATTAAAGGGCTTGGTTCTATTAGGTGGCCCAAGATGATGGTTTATTGGGCTTATGGATAAGAGTCAGTTAGGGTTTTAAATACCCTTCCTTCTTGCCTTATAAAAGATAAAGGAATCACAGATTAGAGTTAACACAGAACAAGAGAGTGTTGATGGATACCTTCAAACACATACGGGAGGATAGTAAGCAGTCACCAAGGGCACAAACCATAAACTTACACTTGAATCAATCTAGAATACATCAATTCGTACTTTCGCTAAATCTCTCATTCTACTTCTGCTAAATCTCCCATTAGTTCCAAAGAATACCTTGCTTCATTTAAAGAGATGCATAAGGTTATGATTAAAGATTAGACCCGTAATCTCAATAAGCAAGGCGAATTTCTACAATGTTGCTGTCCTAAATTTGCAAGCTCAACAATGACACATCAATATACAAGTCGATTCGCATTCACGCATTGGCATATCATAGTAGATGTAGTAGATAACTGAACTAATTAACAAGAATCCAAATCCAATATACACCAAAGTCTTTAACTTTTTAGTTAACGAACTCAGACCATAAATCCATAAATCATCTTTGGCACAGTAATCCAAATATGAGGATCAAAACTTAGGTCAAAATATCTATCAAAATCACATGAAAGATTTTTTTTTTTTTCTGTAAGGCTAAGTAGTAGTTGTGGTTGTATTGACAAACAGCAAGAAAAAAATTCAAAATTCAATAACATTTCAAAACCAACAATAAAATTACTCCAAGATAACAAAAGTCAGCATTCAGCAACGAAAGGGAATGTACTGTAACAGAGGGATTACCTTTTTATGCAGAGCTCAAAACGCTTTTACTTGTACTAGGCTTGGGGCAAAGAAATAGGTAGAGGCGGTTGCGCTATTAGGGAAGAGATTGGAGAATTTGGGAATTAGGGGTTTCTTTTCCCCAGGCCAGTTACAAGAAGAGGCGGTTGCGCTATTAGCCGTGGAGTGGCTATAATTGCAATTTGCAGGGTTTTAGTTGGTAGATTAACTAACAGAGTGGCTATAATTGCAATTTGCAGGGTTTTAGTTGGTAGATTAACTAACATAAGCTTATCAAATCTTGAGGGTTTTATTGTTGTTATTTTATTTTAGGAATAAAGTTAAAAATATTAAATTCAATATTTTGAGTCAATTAAATCTTTGAATTTGTTTAAAATAATCAAAAAAAAATCAGATTAACATTTTAGATCAATTTAGTTGTTGATTCTTCTATGTATTTTCAGGCATATAAGACTATAATTAGAATTAACTTGTATAATTTGTTAAAATTAATTAATTAATTATTGAATGGAAGAAAACTATCTATGAAGTATATTGTAGCCGTCTTTATCTTGATCAATGATTTTGAGTTCATAAATATATATATTAATTTGAATATTTTAAAATGAGGTAATTACAAATTTAGTTTCTAAACTTTTGAAAAATTTTTATTCAATATCTCAACGAAAAAACGTTTACAATCAAATTTCTTACCAAATAAATTTTTTTCGATTAGGTGTATTCATTTTACGTGGCTTGTTGAAAATAAGAATAGGATTCATGAGACCCACTTAATATTCAAAATATTGCTAAGTAGGACGGCATATAGCTTAACACGTCGGATTTAACATTTATAGTATAAAAAATGTATTAGTTAATGCAAATTTAGTACTATTAACTAAATAAAATAATGAAAACTTTTAATTATCTTGTTACCAGTTTTATAAAATGGATCACGTACGAAACACCAACAATAATCTTTTATAAAATTTAAATCAATGCATATATCAATTTGGATAACTCAAATCTATAAATGTTTTAATATATGATATTAATTAAGATCATTTTATAAAATTTTATAGAAAAAATTATTTATCTTGGTTAAATATTTCCAAAAATTTTAATATTCATATTAAGACTTTTTATTCATTTATTTTTTATGTGAAATCATATCATTTTCATATAAATTACGTGATATGTAAAATTTTCTTAAATACATATATAATCACAAAAATACATATATAATCACAAAAATTTTCAAATTAGTTTTTTAAAAAAAGATATTTGAAAAGGAAAAAGAAAAAGTACGTACATAATCAATTAGATTTACCTGCTACGATAAGTTAGCATGCCAAATGACACAAAAAGAAAGTACATGTACTAGTAAATTATTTACTGTAGTAGAAGCCAAAAATAATATTCAATCAAATTAAGTTTATTTTGGGTCAAAGTTAAAGATAAGTAATATAGCTGAAGATTTCTTAATTAACAGTTACTAAAACAGTTAATTTTGAAAAACAAAGCACGATAATGATAAGATTTGGAGGTTTGGAGAAATTTTTCACTGCTAATTACGTAAATAAATACCCTCTTATGATTTCATTCCATAATTTAGTTAATAAAATATCTCATCGTTTTTTTTTTTTTTTTTTTTTTTTTTTTTTTTTTTTTTTTGGTTGTTAAGTGTACCTAACTTCAATACCCACGACGGAATCATATGTGGACTAGCTCGAAAATAAATGTTCAAGGTTTGTTAGGAAATAACTTTCACATTAGAGATATGAAATAAATTATACAGTAGAGTAATATATTATCTTAATGATAATTTTAAAAAGTGGGTATAAGAAGTTGTTTTTGCTTAGTTATATGATATGGACTATTGTTGACCTAGTTTATTAAAACTAGATTATAAACATCATCATGCCTAGATAGAGTAAAGAAATTAAATAAATTCTGCAGTATAATAGCACACCGAGGCATCGTCCAATGATAAATGTATATACGATCTGTCAATAGATTCAATTATTTACTGACTGTAAATAATTTTTTGCGGTGGGCACACTAACACTAGAGACCCTTTCAACATCGGCTCTTTGCTTTTTCACTGGAGATAACTTCCTCCATTGTAGTCTCTCCATTTCTCGTGTTTCCTACAAAAAGCAATCTTCTGCATAAGCTATTCAGGAACTTTCTACTCCTCTATATCTCTTCAATATACGACTCTCTATGACTTCCAAAAATATCTCTCTTGCTAACAAAATTGATTCTTTTTCCAAAATTTCAAATAAAAATTTGTATTATATAAGTTATCCATCAAATAATGTGATTTTCACCTTGTATTACTTGTATATGTTTCATTTTATCAATTTCTCCTTCAATCTAGATTTTTCTTTAAAACTATTTCATTTTATCAATTTCTCCTTCAATCTAGATTTTTCTTTAAAACTATATATTTGGGACTTGAAAAGAAAGTGAACAGTAATTATATGGTTTTAGATTTGGATCCAAAACAATTCTATATTTGATTTGATAAACATTGTATTTGACCATTCAACACCTCAACTTGTAAACAACACTTATTATATAGTTAAAAATGTAAAAAATATTGTTCCAAAAGTTGCATTAACCACGTATCAAATCAATATTTTGTAAATAAAAATAAAAAACCTTAAAAAATGTTGCTCTTAATTAAGGAGGTGTGAGATTATTACAAAAAGTGAAATTCAATGTATCACAAGGTTACTTTTAAATTTAAAATGCCATAAAATTTTGAAAAATTAATTATTTAGTCCCTAAAATACGATGAAATTATCTAAGAAATTCCTTCGTTTTGAATAAATACTCAAAGCATCCCTGACATTTGCATCTGTCACCTGAATAATCTCTTCGTCCACTTTTAATGGTGTTTTCCCTTAAATATAGAAAAAAGTAAAAGAGAGGAGAGAGAACATATATAAAATTGATAAAATTACCCTTCTCTTGTTTTTCCTCAATGGGAAAGCCTTCACGCATCTACAGGTGAACTAGCCTTTTAGATATTTGGTAAAATTACTTCACTAGTATTGCAATGAGCATGATTAATTAAAAAAATTCCTAATGAAGAGGATGTAATTTCTCCAAAACCGATACTTTTTTTCAACTAATTTCCTCTTGTTATCTAATAGAAAGTAAATTCAAGTTAAAGAAGCCAAAAGCGCGTGGCGAGAGAGCAAATGAGTCTGTGCATAATAAGCCAATAAACAAAGCCAACACTGTATCTGCGATCTCCTTAGTCCGTAATGCGTCCACATGGACAAGCTGGACCTCCAGGTCGACAGAAAGAGCCGAGTCGACGGTGAGGCATAGGATAGCTAGTAAGGACGAAATCGACACTGAGCAACACGAGGAAGGTAAGCAAGAGAGTGGAGATTTTGGGTTTGGAGGCGAGGGGGTTTGTGTGGAGAGGTTGGGAAGAGAGTTTGAAGATGGCGAAGATGAAAGGGGTGGGGATATTGATGGCAGAGAAGCCGATGGTGGAGGAGCAGTGCAGGGGAGATGGCGGGGAGGGAGAGAATGGATCTGTCACTTTCATATGGCCAAAGGGTGTTTTCGTCCTTTCCATGTCACTTAAGAAAAAAACGGAGGGACTAACGACGGATGTAAACGTTATTGACACAATAAATATTTATTTAAAACGAACGAATTACTTAAATAATTTCGTCGGCTAAATAATTAATTTTTTTAAATTTGTTTATCAAAATTCAATAATTAAATTATGTATAAAAAAAGAACACGGCACGCTTAGACATGCTATGCTTAGACATGCTATGCTAATTGAATATAATTAAAGATTATTAAAAAAAAATACAAACAAAGAAAAAGATGATCCATAATACACGATGAACATAAAATAAAAAAAATTACTTAAATTTTCTACTTAATATTTCTTAATTAAAATTTTCAATCTTAACATCATTTATTAAAATAGGGCCTCTATCTTTGATTTGTTTAGAGGAAAAATTAGCAATTTGATGTAAGAATTTCAATAGATGAAGAATTTCAATATTTTTAGAAGTTTCAAATTCATCACTAAAACACTACATATTTTAGGTTGTTCAATATAATATTATAGGCATTTTCTTGATAAAAACCGAAGATCACTAACAATATATAAGTTTTGTGAAATCTTGAATTTCAATCGACATTGTGAAACGGCCTTCTAAAGTTAACACCACTAGATATTTATGTAGTAAAAAACTTATAAACTGTGATAATTATTTGAATTTTTTTTCATTTGTATATCTTTAAACTTTTACTTTACGTACGAATAATTATCTAATATATATTTAAGACCACAATTTTATTAATAAATTTTTAAATATTTTATAAATTTTTTAAAATAATGTTTAAAAAAATATTCAGGAGGTATCTTGAAATCTAAAAAATTAATAAAATTTATAAAAAAAATATGAAAAATTTTTTTTCCTAGATTGGTCGCTGCACTGCACAAAGCAAATAAATGAAATGAATTCCACAGTTTAATAATGTTATTTTTTATTTTAATCACAAACCCATTGGCCCGAGAGTATAAATATCGTGCCCAGACAGAGCACAAACTTGCAATGTTAGAAAGTCAATCTTCTTTGTCTAGCAAAGAATCTAAGGTTAAACTAGGTTTGGATGGCTTGGGATTAGATGTTTGAGTTTGTTTAGGTTTTTCATATGGGATTAGATGTTTGAGTTTGTTTAGGTTTTTCATAGTCATATTAATACTGATAAAATAAATTATTTTACTGGAAAAAAAAAATCATTTCCATCTGTGTTTGATCTTTGCTCATCAAACCATTCACTCACTTCCAACGAGAAAACAATGGTAGAGTCTTTTTTGTTCATTACTGCAGAAAGCGTTTTGGGCAAACTGACTGCTCTTGCTCTTCAAGAATTTTTCTTGGCATGGGGGCTTGAAGATGACCTTGAAAAAATTAAAGAGATGTTACTTGCTATCAAAGCTGTGCTTTCTGATGCAGAGAAGCGTCAATCCCAGGATCACCGGATAGAGTTTTGGCTTGGAAAGCTTAAAGAAGTTCTTTATGATACGGAAGATGTGATTGATGAGTTCGAATGTGAAGCTTTGCGAAGGCAAGTGGTGAAATCCGGAAGCACTACTAGGAAGGTACGCCGATTCTTTTCTACATGTAATCCACTTGCATTCCGCCTTAAATTGGGCCATGAATTAAAGAACATTAGGAAGAGAGTAGCTGAAATTGCATCTCTCAAGTCTGATTTTGGTCTCAATGAGCAGATTAATGATAATTATGTCATCCATACGGAGAAGCCCATGACCCACTCCTTTGTGGATCCTGCAACTGTCACTGGAAGAGACCAAGACACATAATTTATCATTAAAAATTTGTTGAATGCTGCTGAAAATGACAATGTCTCCATTATTCCAATTGTTGGAATTGGAGGAATGGGGAAGACTACGCTTGCTCAATTGGTGTATAATGATCCTAGAGTAGTTACTCATTTTGAGTTGAAATTATGGGTCTGTGTCTCTGATAACTTTCATTTGCAAACTGTGATAATTAAGATTCTCAACTGTGTAAGCACTGGTCAAAGATATGTGGGTTTGGATATTGAGCAATTGCAAAGAGCCTTGCGAGAGGCTTTACAAAGAAAGAGATACTTACTCGTATTGGATGATATTTGGAATGAGGATAGAAAAAAATGGGTTGACTTGAAAACTTTATTAATGGTGGGTGCTAATGGAAGTACGATCATAGCCACCACACGAAGCAATGATGTTGCTACAATTATGGGCACAGTTGCTCCATACGCTTTAGGTCGGCTTCCTGAACCAGATTGTTTGTCTTTGTTTTTTAGATGTGCATTCGGAGAAGTGCAGAACCAAAATCCAAACCTCATACACTATGGAGAACAAATTGTGAGTAAATGTAAGGGAGTTCCTTTAGCAGTAATAACCAGTAATAACTTTGGAACCCCTACTTTACTCCCCTACTTTACTCTGTAACAGATGACAGTGCTTGGAAATTTGTAATGGAGAGTGAGATATGGAAATTAAAGCAAAAGGATAATTATATTATGCCTGCTTTAAAATTGAGTTATGAACTGATGCCAGCCTACTTGAAGAGATGTTTTGCTTATTGTTCGATTTTTCCAAAAGATTATCCATTTGATGATGTTGAATTGGTTTATTTTTGGATGTCACATGGACTTATTCAATCTTCAAATGAAAATGAAGAGTTGGAAAATGTGGGCTTGAGCTATTTCCAAGAGCTATGCTCTAGATGTTTTTTCCAAGAGTTCTATATAATAGATGGCCATGTTAAATGTAAAATGCATGATCTAATTCACGATCTAGCATTATCAGTCACTCAAAATGAATGCTTAACGGTAATAAATGGCAATGAACCATTATCTGACAGCATTCGACACTTATCATTTCCCTACCCTCAATTACTTCCACAGGATCTTCCAACACCCTTACAAGACCTAGATTCTGTAAGAACTGTTTCCATTTTAAATGAAAGAAACGGGGGTGTTGCAAGTGAAGTTTTCATTGAGACATGTATCTCAAAATTCAAATACTTGAGGACCTTGGATTTGGGTTTTTCCAGGGTGGCTGTACTCCCTAGAGGGATAGCCAAATTGAAGCATTTGAGATATCTTAGTTTGTATGGGAATATTCGCATCAAAAGACTGCCTGAGTCCATATGCAAACTACAAAGCTTGCAAACTCTACTGCTTGGTGATTGTGATGGTCTTAGAGAGTTGCCCAAAGATATAAAGTACTTGATTAGCCTTAGAATGCTTTGGATAACTACACAGCAAAGGTATTTACCAAATGGTGGAATTGGGTGCCTCGGATCTCTTCGATATTTGTTCATCATCGGTTGTGAAAATTTGGAGTATTTGTTTGGAGATATCCAAGGTCTGAAAAAACTTCAAACTTTGGTTATCCGTCATTGTCACAGCTTGGTCTCTTTGCCACCAAGTGTGAAATTTCTAGCTGCTTTGAAGACTCAGCTGCTTTTGAAGACTCTTTGTTGTTGCGATTGCGAAAATCTTGATTTGACAATGGAGGAATGGAGGAAGGAATAGATAGTCAAGACTCGACAAGCCAATTATTTAGCCTTTGCAAACTGGAGATTGAAGGCTTACCAAAGTTAGTGGATTTTCCGCAATGGCTTCTTCACAGATCTAATACCGGTTTAAAAGTTATCAAAGTTGCATGTTGTTGCAACTTCAGGAACTTTCCAAACTACATGCACGGCATACCATCGCTTGAGTTACGTATCACTGGTTGCCCCCAATATCAAGGTGAGGATATTATTATATGAAATAAAGGGTAATTTTAAACGACTTGTATTTTGGAGGAATGATTTTGGAGGAATGATGTAGAGAGTATGTTATTAATCAACTTATTTAATTTTCTTTTCATCTAAAAAATAATTTTACTTGTGGTCAAATGTTTTTTTTCATATATTTAACTAATTAAAATTAAAATACAATATGCTTAGAAAATTTACCATTTCGTAAGAGAACATTATATTTTATGTATGTATATATGTTAATTTGACAATTCTTATGTCTCTGGATTAATAGGTCAAGACCTCAATAACTCACTCGGTTTAGTTTGAGTGTTTGGAAGATGGAAATTATATGAGGTTGCTAGGTGCAGTGAATTGCCTTATATGAGGTAAATATTTCGCTTTTTAAAGACAATATCTTTTTTTTTTCCCTTTATATTTGTTAATTTCCTCTTTGTATATATTCACACACTTTGATAAAATTGAATTTGTTAGAGAAAATGGACACTTGTCACCTATTCACTTGTCACCTATTAGCTAAGGTTTTTGAATTGAATTTGAGTAGACTGTGTTTTTGAATTGAATTTGAGTAGACTGTTTTTGACTTGGATTATATATTGCAGGTGTTGTGGCCTTTCAACAAAAATTATCGGCCAATGATAAACATAAATGTTAAATGTTCAATTAGTTGGGCTTTTTTTTTTTTTTCATACAACCAGGAGGAGTAATTTCTTTGGATCGTAGAGCGTAAATATTTTTTAAAATCATTTACCATTCTAACCATCACTTTGTTGGTTCCATTTCCTTCCTTGTTGTGTTATTATTTACAATTTTCCGTGGTTTGTGGATTTGAGTATTTTATGTTTGTCTAGTGTAATTGTATTAATGTTGTACTACATATTTGTAATATTGTACTTGTATAAAAGAAGTCCTTTAAAACTTAAGTGCATGTCATTAATTTTTAAGCGGGCGATCTACTCGCTGCCATCTTTTTATGTGCCCTGTTATGGATTTGATATTTGATCGTTGATTCTTAATACCCTTCAAATAAAACTGAAAATAGATATCGGTTGATCCTTTAAATTTGAAATCTTCTTTCTAAAGTGATAGTCAGTTTTGTATTTAAAATTGACTTAAAAAAGTCTCGCTATGAGTATTATTGTAAATAAGTCAATCTATATATGAAAATGCTCGAGGCTCTGTTTAAAAAAAGCTCGCTTGAACTTGTTCGATAAGTTTAACGAGTTGACTCAAGCTGAACTATCAAGTTCATTTAATAAATACATTAATGACTTATCAAGCTCAACTAGATATGTGTTAATTTTATAAAATTATATATTAATTTCGCTATAATTTGGAAACTCTAAATTTTATATTTTTCTTTAAAAAATATTATTTGTCTTTTCATATAAATTGACGGATAAATGACCAACTTTTAAAACTGACGGATGTATGTATTAGTTTCGTTATAGAAATTTCGCTATAATTTGGAGATTTAAAATTGTCTTTTTTTTTTTTTTTAAACAAGATTATTTTAATCTTTTTATAGAAATTAATGGATAAAAGATCAACTTTTCGAACCGAAAGATGTATGTATTAGTTTCGTTATAGGAATTTCGCTAGCAACGCAAAAATTTATTTTTTTCTTACTATTATTGTACGCACACAGGCCTGCCAAACTAGGAGGAAAACTTTGAGGCCCATTGGATGGCAGAGACTATCTAGTTCTTCTCTGGATTCTTCTCCTTCTCCAATAATATAGGATGTGCATTTTTCTCAAGTCTTAAAATATTCCTTTTTAAAAAAAAAAATTCGTCCAATGTATGTTTGACACCTCATTTATTTTTTAAATGTTTCACCGAATTCATTGTATTCTTAAAAAAAACATAAAAATTTGTAACTTCGTGGAGAATAAAAGAGAACGAAAAACCTTAGTTCAAAGTTTATGTCTAGGGTGTATAATATTTTGCAATAGTTATTCTTTTTATCTATTATGGTCATCTACTCCATATTATTTTTCATTTTAGTTTAATTTTATTGATTTAAATTACTTCAATTTAAATGACTATCATTTATGTATTTTAATGGATATCTCAATTTAATTCATGCGTGAATGGAAATTATTTCTTTTTTCGAATAAATTTAAGAGTACAGTTCTTATATTTTATGGAAATAAATTAGATTAGGAGTGAAAAATAAAGAGCCACGAGATTGAATTTTAACAATAAATAGAAAATATAAATTCATTTTCATTCAATGCACTAAATCAATACAAATCAAATCAATGCCAGACACTAAATCTCTATATATCCATTTAAATACAAAAAAGTCAATTTCATATTTTAAATATTGATATTGATATTTAATGGATATAATATAAAATAAATCTGTTATTTATTTATTTTTTATTGGTTTTTATAAACAAATATATTATTAAAAAAAAATCAATCAATCTACGAGATAATCAAAGTAGCATGTTTGTTCAAAGGGTTACCCAAATCCCAAGATATGCATTAAATGATGTTACAACTTACCTTACCATACATAAACAAAAAAAAAAAAAAAAAAAAAAAATTAATCATAAAATAAAATACTATGCAAGCCATTTTCATTTGCATCGATAGGTCACTCTCACACACCCAAGTCTCAATACATTCTAAGACACTTGACACCAATCTTTATTACTAAACAGTGGACACATGTTACTTGGAGAATACTATGTACAATCTCTTAATTAAATTTTCTTTCAAACACTTATTGTTTATTTGTTGAAACTCATCTGTTTTTTTTTTTTTCTTAACCACCTATTTTCTTGGCATATTGGATTAGAATTAAATCTGCTCATACTAGATTGGCTCCACTCAATAATAAAGTGCTCCAGCCAGTATTTATTCCGTATATGAAAATCGAATTTAATATAATACGTAGATTTAAATTATCCTTATCAGATCAAGCGGCGTATAAAAACTGATTTGAAACTATAAGTGATGTGAAACCATAGAGTTATAGGTGACTTACTTTTAAATTAAATATAAATATAGATTAATTAAATGATAATTATTGAAAGAGAATACTATTATTAAATATTAAATATTAATATCAATGTCGGTTGCTAGCATTTCTATACGTTACAGTCCACCACTACTAATTACATCATAGGATAGCTCCAAAATTAGGGAAGAGTACATTTGTGCATTTCTCATTGGACAAGCAATGCTTAAAACAAATTAATTACTATTTAAACCCGTTTAAAAATATATTTTGTATAGTATGTAATCTTTAAGTTTGCATCTACCCCTATAAAGTTAAAATATCTTTTTTAATAATTAAATATATATAAATTATCATAAACATTCGCTTCATAAATTTAACTATTTTGATAATATATTTAGTTTTTTAATTAATATAAAATATTTCCTAATACTATATTCTTAGTTCTTCCTATAAATATTTTAATATCATGCATAGCCAAGTATATGTATGCAATTTTTTTTTTTTACTTATTGTTTTAATATATATTTTTTTATTATCACTATTAGATATATTAAATTCATCTCTATGTATAACTATTAAGATATATTTTTACAGCAAACTATTTTATATTTTGTGTTTTCACGTTAATTTTTTTTAAAATTTTTCCAGAAATTATGTTAACGAAATTTCTTTAATTTTTAACATTTATACTAAAATATTTTTGCATATTATTGCTGAAGTTTTTCATTTAACGGTAACAATTTTGTATAATAATTACTTTTATTATACTATTAGATCGCAGTTGCCAGCACCTTTCCATATTTTATTCCCCAGTTACATCATAGGATAGCTCCAAAATTGGTAATAGTATATTTCTGGATTTCTCATTGGATGAGCAATAAATTAATTACTATTTGCACACCGAAACATAATTTAATGATAAATATATATACTACCTGATAATAAATTCAGATTTAAATTTTTTCTCCCGGTACTCAAGAAAAAAAGCACTATTTAAGCTCACATAAAAATATAATATATATTAGTATGTATCTTTAAGGTCTTGATTTTCCTATTTAAGAGTCTTTATAAATACAAGTCAGTGGTTGTTATATACTTTTTTTTCTTTATTTATTGTTTTAATATATAAATTTTATATTAATTCACAATTCTATATTATCAACAAAGGCCCATACCCAGAAAATTTCTTAATTTTGAATTTTTTTTGAAAAGGGAAATTTTGACTATTCAACGTTCAAACTAAAATTTTCATGTTTTATTGAAGGTTTTTTCATTTGAATGTATATGATTTTATATAATAATTACACTCTTAATTTTATTAAAATTCAAATTGAATCATATTTTTAAATAATTTTACAATATGCATAATAATTATATTCAATAATTTAAATTTATTAAAAATTGTGCTAATATAAAAGTTCATAAGATTAGTCATCATAAAAGTAGAAAAGAAAAAAAAAAAGAAAACATTGTGAAGGTTTGATTTTTATTCTCTAATCACTAAACCGCGTATTATAGTTGATTAATGACATCTCTAAGATAACATTAATTTATCATGTGAGACGTGGGCATCTTGCAAACCCAAGAGGATTAGAGAGCGAGCGGAAAGGAAAATCCAAAAACACGTGGCAAAAATATAGTGGATTAGGCCAGCGTTTGCATGGAAGGAACATATGTAGGTCCCAGTGACGAGTCCTTATCGGACTGAAGTTTTGCCACGTGTCCACCCTCTACAGAAACTTGATTGATACCCTACGATCTACAGAAACTTGATTGATACCCTACGACGCGTGTGTACTGGTTCACCACCACTGACCTAATCCTGGTGGGGTCAAGCCAATTAACTTTATGGCCGACACTTACTCACCAAAATGGGAAAAGTCTATCTTTTGCATAAACGTCATCATAATTTCCCGAATTTAAAATTGTGACCTAAAATAAACTAAATTTAGCAATTTATCCCCAATACTTATTTAATAATTATAAATTTAGCAACTTGAAAGTAGCCCTTTTCAAGGAATCCCTTTTTAGGTTAGTAGCTCAACTAAATATCAACTCTAATAGATTTAGTTAAATCTTAGATGAGGCCTCATATGGGTAATGTAAAAAAAAAAAAAAAAAAAAAAAAACATTTCTCTAAACTTTGTAGTACGGGTTAGCATGAGTCTAATATCTTGATTTTAGGGAACAAAAATAGAAGAAAGTGAAATTTTTGTTACGATTTTTAGATCAACCTAACAAATTAATTGTTTGGATTTTTAGGGTTAATCATGAGATATGTTCACATTCCAAAAGAAATAAAAAGAAGAAAAAAAAGATTCTTTTAAGTCATTTATAAATGAATTATAGTAATTTATTTATGTTTATGATATTCATTGCTAAGGATTCATTGCTAAGGATATTTTTCTTTAATATATTATTTCTTAAAATATCCTCTAATCTTATTTTATTAGATAAATTATTGAATATGAGGTAGCTTTTTTTCTGTAAAAGTTTAAACTCGATGTTTTTTAAAACATAAATGTGTAACTTAAGGGTTTATTCGGCAAAATTAGCTATTTTAGTAGCATTTAGTTATTAGCTTTTATTTAGCTTTTTATGAAACTGAAAATCTAAACCTTATATGAATTAACTTTTCATAAAATGCTACCTTAACATTTAAAACTTAATTCCAACGGTATGTTACCTGACCACTATAAAAAATAGCATTAGTGTTTTGGCTGATCAAAACTCTAAACGTTACTTAAAAAATTATTATAAAATACTATTTTTGAAAGTCGTAAAAAGATTATAATCTCTAAAAGAAAAAATTACAATCTATAAATGATATTTGCAATAAATATATAAATATATTCATGGCTCTAAAAACCTCCCAATTCAATCTAATTCGAGTAAAGAATTTTAAATTTAGTTAGTTAGGGATTTTATTTCAAGCTATGTCAAATTCACCTAATTAATAAAACATTAATATTTTATATATACTTTATTGTTATGAGTAAGATTTAAATAAATTTCTAAACTCCATATTAGCTAGGTCTAGATAGGCTAGACCCAAATTTAGAATAAAACATCTTAATCTATCTTAGGCTAAACCTTTTTTTTTTTTTTTTAACCAAGAGAGCGAAAAAGTGCAAAAATTACCTTTCTCGACGATTGAACTTGTGTTTTTACCTTTAAAAAAGTTGAAGTTGCTTACTACCTCAACCAATACCTTGTTTGTTTAGGCTAAACTTATTTAAGAATTCATAAATTAGCAAATTTTATCAAATTAAAATTTAATAATTCATTGAATAAATATTGTGTCTAGACTTGACTAGACTCATTAAGCCAGAGAAATTGTAATTAAATTTATTTTTGTTTCAATTTAAACCTATACACAAACCTATACAATTATAAATAAAGTAAAATAAGAGGAAATACAACAATATGGAACTATGAGGACTAACACCAAATAGACTTTGAAAAGTCATTAGTCATTAAAAAAATCCAAAAGAAGAAAAAAAGAGAAGGGGCAAAAATAAACCTTGAATCCTATAGGCTCATTTATGCACCTTTATAATTTTGGAATTAAAGCTTATTCCAAAGAATTATGTTTGTGGTTCATGTTGCTAAATTATTGCCACTCATAACCAAGACCATAACGATATCCCAATCTTTAACTCTTTTTTCTCACTAACAAATTCCCACTTCTCCTTCATCACTATCTTGTCCACTTCTTGCACACATAGTAATAATCAACTTAATAAAACCAGAAAGAAATACTCTTTCTCTATGTTAAGTGCTCAAAGACCTACCACCAGCACCTCCACAAGCCATGGAGAAACCGATCACGACCAAGAACATGAAGATATCCGCGATATCCATGCCTTAACCCCACCCCCGCCGCCTTCGGTGCCTCGAGGCCGTTGGGAAACGGGTAGCCATCGCTCAATATCCATGAGTAGTGAAGGGGCTGCAAGTGAGAACTTCACCTCCATGAGTAGAGAGTTCAATGCTTTGGTTCTTGCTGGTTCTGCAATAGGAACTAGCATGAACAACAACAATAGCGGTTCTGATCATAATGAAGATAGTAACTTAAACAACCTGTTGGCTAGGATTGGAGAAGATGAAGTTCCTGAAGAGACTAACCCTTTGGCTATTGTGCCTGATACTCGCCCCTTGGACCCAGAACCCAGCTCAAGCTCAAGAAGGGTTGGGTCCAATCAGGTGGTTGCTGTTGGTGGTGGTGGTGCTGATGTGTCAGTGCAGAGAGTGAAGAAAGAAGAGATAGAAACCAAGATATCTGCATGGCAAAACGCAAAGATTGCTAAGATCAATAATAGGTTCAAAAGAGAGGATGCCATAATTAATGGCTGGGAAAGTGAGCAAGTGCAAAAGGCTTCTTCTTGGATGAAGAAAGTTGAGGTATGTATAGAAAGAAATTAATTATTAGTCTAGTATATTAATTATTTATTAATTTGCCTGTTAATTAAATTTTTGAATTGATGATCCAAAGCTAATATGTTTCCCTTCTCATATAGATTTTTTCATGATTATACTAAGGACTTGTTAATTAATTACTCAATTGAGAAACAGATAACAATCATAATTTCTTTGTTGAATTTTTTGAACCATATTGATTAGAGAGAGTCTTGATGATGTAGGTGAAGTTACGTTGATACTTTACCTATATGACAAGAGTTAATATAGACCACTAGTTTATGATCAAACAATGGAATTTCTTGGATTTGTATTTTATCTATTGCTAGTTAGTGAGCTAATTTTAGCTCAAGTTTCAATTTCAGTAATTATTGCTTCCACAAAAGATAATAACTAACTTTCAACAAGAAAAGTATTTTCATGCTTCAAGCACTACTCAAGACAGAAAAGTACATATGAGAATTATACCTTTACACATTTTCATATCGGCTTATATCTAAAGCATGTATATGTCTTTTACTGTTTCTTCTTCTTCTTTTTTTTTTTTTTCTTGTATCAACTAGAAAATTAATGTTGTCTCTGTTTTTAACACTGTTTATAACTCTTTTTTGTTCTAACTTATATGAGCTTGTTTTTTGTTCTAACTTATATGAGCTTGATTTATTTAGAGGAAGCTGGAAGAGAAAAGAGCAAGAGCACTAGAGAAGATGCAGAATGAAGTAGCAAAAGCACACAAGAAAGCAGAGGATAGAAGGGCATCAGCTGAGGCTAAAAGAGGAACAAAAGTTGCTAGAGTTCTTGAAATAGCCAATTTGATGAGAGCTGTTGGAAGAGCTCCTGCTAAAAGGTCCTTCTTTTGAACCTTATAGTACTATACAGTATAATCTACTATAATCATATAGAACATATTTTACTTAAAAAGACAAAAAAAAAAAAAAAAAAAAAAAAAAAAAGAGCAAAAAAAAAAAAAAAAAAACAACATAGAACTGGTGGCACAAAAATAATTGTTCCAAACTCTTAAGAAAAAAAAAAAAAAAAAAAAAAAAAAAAAAATAGAATGGTGGACAAAAATAATTGTCCCAAACTATTAGGGTTCCTACATCTTTTGAACTATAGGAAACCCATGTATGAAATGGGGCAGTGAGGAATTGCACTCAAAAACTAAGGAATGTTACTGTTTGAGTGTTTGAAGTTTCAAGTGTGTTTTAGTTAGTGTTTGTTGGTGAAAGTGGTGGAACAACTATTTTGTCTTGTACAGTTATACTGCTTCTTATTGAAAGAAACTTTTGGTGCTTAAATTAATGCCAATACTTGTTTAAAGATAATTAAGATGTGTTCAGTTTGGTGCATCTACAAGTGGTATAGAATGTTGTTTTATATGTATGCACTATCTTCATGTGAATGTGTTCAAGGAAGTGGAGATGCGGTTTTTGCAATTATAAGTTCACTATGGCAAGGAACCAATGGAAGATCACATGCTAGAGGACAAGAATCAAATTATTTCTGCCAAGTTGCATGCACAATTTAATATTTTGGTCATTACTTCCAATCAATCACATAGTTATATATATAAACTGTCTCTATCAATATCATCAATTATATCCCAAAACTTGGAATTTTGTTATGGGATTATAGTCATTTCTGTGTCAGTCTTATTTGGACATCAATTATGCTTTCATAGCATCATTCTCATATACAGATATGATATAATGAAAATGTTTAAAGAACTTTGAAAATAGACAATGATGCATTATTATTGATAAAAGAAAAGAAGAAAAAACCGAAAACTTTCTGGGTTAATAACAACCATCACAGTAAAAGTGACCACAACTTGGTTGGCAAAAGGAAGAAGAATACCAAGAAGACGACATTCCCAGTCTTCATTCAAAAAATAAAAGCAAAATGCACCGAAGAGCTTTTCAGCATTCTTAACAAGAAGTAATCACCCACATATCATTTCCTTCCTTGTTTCAGGGTAATAGACCCTGTCCATAAACATACAGGTTATGATAAATTAGTCTAAAAGACAGAAATGCAGGCCTTCTAAGATGAATGTGTGATATACATTATACACAATAGATAGATCAAACACCATAGAGAATTGGCTAGTAAAGATAAAATCCCAAGGATTATGTGTTGTTCAAATGAAAATTGATTACAGTATCTTTAAGCACCAAAAATCTGAAAAAATATGTTTCAATCTATCAACTGCAAGAAATCGGAACTTCAAAGCTATATATTTTTTACAATTATGAAAGGACTTTCACATTAAGTGTCGCCTTCAGTCTTAAAGTAACGAAGATATACACAGTGAAAGGCATGCTATAAGTCTTTAAAGACCGTGATTTACGATCCATTGTCTCCCAATTAGAAGAAAAAGGTTGGACTATGATATTTTTAATTGACATGCATCATTTTAGAAATCTCAGTACCTGCTCACTATCTCCCAATAATGACCATTGATGCACGTAAGTACAATGTTATTGGGCTAAGAAGCTCCCTTATTTAGTCTTGAGTGGAAATCCTGCAGTGTTATACATCACAAAGTCAGAAACGAGAAGATATTATTATCTTGGTGAAAATTGAGATCTATGAAGAATCCAACCTTATTATTTTATGCAAATGAAGGTACTAAAAGAACTTGAAAAGCTAATGATATACTTCTTATACAACAAAAACCACTAGGATGATGGCAGACAAATTAGTGGACCTTGATGATAAATAGATCGGCCTGTGGTTATTTAATACATCAAATGGGAAAGGAGACTCAATTAGTGACTGCACAGATGTAAGTTGGTACTAAAACAGGGTGGATTTGCCAGTTTTATTTCCATGAATATTTCTGTTTTGTTCAGAACAGTTGAAGGCACAAAACCATTCAAACAAGTGCCTTGCAGTTTTGAGACTTCCACGCTTGCATATGATTGAGGCCAGAATGCCAAATATACCAAGCAATAATGCTTCAAGCTGCACCCTTTAGTATGCACAGCTTTCAAATATCCTTTTGTTGTACTTGAGCACAGTGATACAAGTTATCATTACTTCTACGACAATAGTGAATACAGAATTTTTAGCCCACAATGGACCACTGCACGTAAATAAATACATCTGAGACATTGACTTTTTTTTTTCTGTTTTTTTGCCACCTTATCTCTCAAATGGTGAAACAGAATCGCAATATAGACAACTGCAGTACAGTGCTTGCCTTTTCTCAAGTTAACAAATTAGCACGAAACATAATCTGGACTAATTGGCATTTATTTCTGCATTTGAAAAGTGTTACTACGATGGGAAGTTTTCTCGACGATGTTGTCCTCTACTTCTATTCTTGACCCATAATCTGACTAGTTGGTCCAAAAGAGAATCATTAAATTAGTTCTTTAAGCACAAAAAAAAAGTACTTGAAGAGCACACACCATACCAAACAGTGGGTTGGAAATGAATTACAAATACTCCGAAGCACAAATATTCTTCTCTTTTTATTATAAAAGACTCCAAATCAGATTAAAATTAGCTACATCATATCTCCATCTCATGTCATCCCTTAATAGATCCAATTCCGCATAAATTTCATTACTTTCTGGATGATCTTTGCCACTTGCTACAAAATGATGCACCTTGTCATCTATCTCAATCCAGCTAGTACCTGCTTCTTTACTTAACTTTAAGTCATTCATAACTGTTCTAACCTTTGCTGCCTCATCTAACATTCTTTCTCCAGCATACATATTTGAAACAAGTATGTAAGATCCAGCCTCAACAGGTGACAACTCAAGTAAATATTTTGAAGCCAACTTTCCAAAATTCCGATCACCGCATAACTTGCAAACGTTGACCAAAGTCCTCCAAAGCAGGGTTGACTTTGAAAAAGGGCTTTTGTTAATTATATCCATTGCTTCTGACAGGTGGCCAGCCCGACCCAAAAGATCAACCATACAAGCATAATGCTCAAGTAACGGTTTAATTCCATATTTTGGCTCCATTACATTGAATAAGCTTATTCCATCTCTAAATAGACCAGAGTAAGTGCAAGCCTGAAGAATGGACAATATCGTGATCTCATCGGGAGCGAATTCTTTTTTTATCATTTCTTCAAATAGCAACAGAACCTTTGCACCTTGGCCATGAAGAGCATAAGCAGAAATCATAGCATTCCAAGATATGGAATCATGGTCATTCATAACATTAAACATTCGATGAGCTTCTTCAATGCTTCCACATTTGGCATACATTGTAATCACAGCATTAGCCACAGACAAATCAGCTTCAAATCCAGTCTTAATAGCATAAGCATGATAACATCTTCCTCTTCCTAATGTACTGTGATTAGCTGATAAACTAAGGAGTCGTGAAAAAGTCACCATATCTGGTTTAATACCATCTAATCTAAAGTGATTAAACAAAACAATGGGGTCTTCTTCACCATCTCTGCTATTTTCCATAAACCCTGCCAGAATGGCATTGAAAGAAGCAATTCTCTTACTGGAAAGACCATCAAAAACCATTCTTGCAGACATTAGGTTACCACATTTAGCATATAAATCTACTAAAGCTGTCCCAATATTAACAGCACAGGCATAACCAAGCTTTATCACAAGTCCATGAATTTGAAGTCCCAATTCCAAGTTTCTGCACTCCGAGCAGCCATCAAGAATGGTAGTTAACAAACTAGAGTCGAAGTTAACACCACACAAATGCAACTCCATGAATGTATCAACAGCTTTTTTCCCATCCCCGCTCCTTGTGTAGCCAGATATAAGCGCAGTCCATGAGATCAGATTCCTGTCAGTCATTGCAGAAAACATTCTCTCAGCCTCTCTAGCCATTCCCTTCTTTCCATACATGTTAATAATTGCATTTCCAATTGAAGTTTCATTCAGAAAACCGTACTTAAAAGAAAGCCCCAGAAATTGCTCACCTTCCTCTATACCCAGATCCCCATCGCACGCGCTAATGATGTTAGTGAATGTATAATCGTTTGGCTGGAGACCAGCATTTAGCATATTTATGAAAACTCGTATAGCCTTTTCCCCATTTCCAGCCCTAGCATACTCTAAAATCATAAAATTGAAACACCGAACATCTTTACAAGCCATGCTATCAAACACTTTCTCTGCATCACCAAACAATTTACTTCTTGTGTACATGGCAATCAACGAAGTTCCAACAACAACATTCTCATCAAACCCACATTTTATAACAAAACAATGAAACTGTTGCCCAAATATCCGATAATCCGGAGAGCTACATGCTTGCAGAATTACACTACAAGTATGCTCATTTAGCGCCTCTCCAGATTTATGCATTTCAGAGGCAATATTAAGTGCAGATTCAAATTCATTATCATCCAAATACCCCTTTATTAGTGAAGTCCAAGTAATTGTGTTTCTAACAAGCATTCCTTCATACACCTTTTGTGCTAAATCCAATCTACTAAATTTTACATAAAGGTTGACAAGATTATTCCTTTCAAATGGATCACCTTGAAAGCCTGATTTAACTAAATAAGCATGAATTGCCTGACCCAACAAGAAATCTCTTGAGCCAATTGAAATCTTTAGGAGCTTAGGCCAGTTGCTGAAGAGAAGAGTGTCTTCTTCACAAGGAAATGCACCCGATATGGTAGAGTATTGGGTTATTTGTGGATTTGGGTATTGTACACTGCTGTTGCGTATTTGTTTAAAAGCAGAGCAGGTAAAGATGGGCCTTGTTTTCAGTGGAGGAAATGAACGTTGGGGTTTTGAAAGAGAAGGAAACCAGGTGGCGGGAATAAGGATAGTCATTGCAGAACTTTCAATTGGAAAACACACCCAGACATGGAAAAATCAAACAAACATAACATGTGACTCTGGAGAATTTCTGAAATTTTCTTGGTCACATATACACGTGAATAGCAGTAGAACAAGATATTTTTCTTACATCAAATTGGCAAAATTACGTTCTTTTCAAGCTAAATATAATTCCCTACCATGAGCAAAATAGCGCTCTCCCAGCAAACTGCTTTTCACGTGGATAAAACTTGTGTTATTCTCTTTATAAAAAATTGAGATAGTTAACTACCTCAATTACTCAATTAATATCTTGTCCGTCAATCTTAGCAAAATATTTTATTAATATTAAAATTGAGCAAATTATCTTTTAGAATTAAATAATTAAATGATTTCCTTTTTTTCTCTTTATTTCCATTAAAACTTTTCTAATTATTTTTTTAAAAACTCCGTCATTCTTTTAAATCAATATGCCAAACTTATAAAAGTTAGAGCAAAAACTGATTTAGGAAATTAATTGATGACTCTTGCACTAAAAAGATGTAAAAACTAAAATTTTATTACATTTCCATAAGGCTAATATTAACAAAAAAAAAAAAATTAAATTTTTAGTTTCTTCATTTGTTTATGAATGAAGAAAATATGAAAGGAAAAATAAATTATGAAACCTACATGCCATTTTCTCTCTAATTTACAAGGAAAATTAGATGGAAATCATTAAATTTACAATTTTACCTCTATTTGTTTTATTTAGATTAAACTTATAATATTTCTATTCATGAAATCATTTTCTCTCCTTATTTTCTTCTTAAACATTCCAACATCAAAAGAACAAAAAAATTTTACATTTTTCACTTTTATTTTCCTTTAATATTTTCTTTCCTTCCGGAATTGTTATCCAAAAGCTCTCTAAGGGTGACTGGCTGAGGTTAATAAAGCTTTAAACTTTTGGGCTTTTTTTGATGATTATGGCAGCCAACTCTATGGACTCGTATACACGGGACGTGGTAGAACCTGGGCTTATCACCCTATCGTAGAAAAGCGACCCCCTTCTTTTAGTTTTAGTAGCAAGTTGCAACCTTTCATTTTTTAATCTTCAGTTTCAATAATAGCCTCATTCGCCAAATCCATCTTCTCCCTCTCTTTCTGTCTCTTGCTCGTAGAAGGGAGTAAGCAATGGAAATGGCAATTAGCTTCAACAACTCTTCCTTCTGTATGATAAATCCTAACCCTGTTATCAGAAAGACAGCTTCTTCTTCTCTGCTCAATAAGCAACTACTTGGTTTCAGCTTATCTTCTTCCCCAAACACTAGAACATCGCTCATGTGTCGTTCAAAAAATCAATTTAATGGTCTTATCAAATGCTCTGTTTCTCAAGCTACAGAAACAGCTACTGGTAATTCAATTTCTTCTTCAATATGGCACATAATTGATTTTAAAAAAATTCGGTTACTACTATGAATTTTTTTTATTGGTAAATGCTATTTAGAATTTCTGGTATAGCTTAATCTTGTTATATTGACTCAGAAAAGAAGGCCCAAATGATGAGGAGAAGCGATATAAGGAATATAGCTATAGTTGCTCATGTTGATCATGGAAAGACAACTTTGGTTGATGCCATGTTGAGGCAATCAAAGGTAACAGTTATGAAATTCATGTGTACAATGGTTCGTTATTGTGTAAATGAAACATGCTATATAGCTTCCTCATAGACTGCATCGAATAGCTTGCTGCTTGATAAAAGTTGAGCACTTTGGGTGCTAACTCACAACCTCATGGCACTGGAGATGACTCAATTTCCACTGAGCCATAGCAAATTAGTTGGAGTGTTTCGTTTTTAACTATTGATTGCTAATGAGGTTGAAATTTGGCCTCTTTTTGGACTTTGGATGTGCAAGAAAGAGTTTTTCAAATTCAAACTAAAGAAAAGAAAATGAAAAGGTAAAAATTTATTCAGATTGATGCAAGAACACTTAAGAACCATAGGTTGAATGCATCTTTATTAATTTGGAGAATCCCAAATAAATAAAATTCAATTGAAAATTCTTATATCATAATAAATTGTGGCCACTGGTCAGATTTAATTTAGCTATCTGATAATTATATCATTTGGAAGAGAGCAATGAATAGATATTAATACTTATGACCAATATTGTTATGCAGGTATTTCGTGATAACCAATTCGTACAAGAAAGGATAATGGACTCAAATGATCTAGAGCGTGAACGAGGGATTACGATACTGAGCAAAAATACGTCAATTACTTATAAGGATACCAAAATTAATATAATAGATACTCCAGGACACTCTGACTTTGGTGGTGAAGTGGAGCGCATCCTCAATATGGTGGAAGGAGTCCTTCTAGTGGTACTAATTTGTACCTTTAATTATATGGCTTATCATACATTTAACCTAATAATTTTAAGCAAATCATTCTGTTATCAACATTGATTTTTTGATTTTTATTGTTATTTCTGCATTTTGCTGAAAGAAGTCCTCCAGGCAACATAAGTGCCTTCATTCTCAAAAGTTAAAGTGAACATGAAATGGTGTTATATTCGTGAAGGATATATATTAAGGGATGTTAATATCTAAACAAATGTCCATGGCATTTTGGTCGGGTTCAGGGGGTGTTGAAAGGTGAAAGATTAGTTTTCTGGAACTAAACCAGTACAAAGGATTTATTCAATGTGCCTGATGCACAACATGCACGTGTAAATAAACAGCAAATATGTGAGGTCCTCCCATGAAAATAGGCTGTTTCAGAGGGGAAGGTACACTAAATTTCTTCCAGACCTGGTGCACTAAGTAATTCTCCTATGAGTCTGTTATTTTTGACTGACCTTAAATGTCAACAATGAACTTGTAGTTTCCCATCAAAGTCCTTTTAGCATGAGAATCATTTGTTCGATCTGAAATACTATGTTTTTGTGAATGGTACTTGTTGTGCTAACCTTGTTTAACTATTATTGTATGTCCTTTGCCAATTATCAACAAACAGGCTGTATATGTTGATATTTTTAGCTAGATAAATTGCTTTGAAGAGCAACACGAGGAAGAAGTGTCAATGTGCTGAGTTCAGGTCAACTGGGCAGGGCTTATTCTTTCCATATTCAGTTTGGCTTACTGCTGAAAGCATCTGTTATTTTGTTATTTTAATTGTTTCTAGCCTTGAAGAAATGTCAACTGATGACAGCATATCGACCCATAAATCCCCAGCCTAAATGCTTTTAATCTACTTAAACCTTATTTTAACTCTACCAATTATACTCTGGAATTTTGGACCAAGGCATTTTTTGGATACTTAAAACTTTTCTCTTCGTACCTGCCACCTTTCATAATATTTCAAGGTGCTAGCTCTAGAATTTGGTGAACATTTCAAGAAAGGGTTTGAGTGGATCTTTTGTTGATTAGCCATTGCATGAGGTTCTACTGTATTTGAATTCACCTTCTACTACATAGAAATTAGTTTGACTCTTCATTTATAAAACTACAGGACTATAATTTCAGTCATTAGACGCCTCTACTATTTCTGGATGTGTTCCTCTCTGTTTCTTATTAAACTTGCAATGTTTCCTCTTGGTGCTTATCTTAGATCAAGTAGGCAATATTCTCTTCTTTTTATCCAATTGTCTGATTGGTGATTGATGCAGCTCTTTTATTTGTAGGTAGATTCTGTTGAAGGACCAATGCCACAGACAAGGTTTGTTTTGAAGAAGGCTTTACAGTTTGGCCATGCTGTAGTTGTTGTTGTCAATAAGATTGATAGACCTTCAGCTCGTCCAGATTATGTCATCAATTCGACTTTTGAATTATTCATTGAACTAAATGCAACAGATGAACAGGTACTTAAGTGATATGGTCTAAGGATTTGCAAAATTGCAAATATGTTCTGTTATAACTTTGACATTGCTAATTAATTGTTACATAGACTGAAACTAAGAAATCTTTTCCAAAACTCGAATGCTAATTAGTGGTCAACAATTAATGAACTTCCCATTGCATATATAGCCTCTTCATGCTTCCTGTTTTCTGTTCCTGAAGTTTGACAGATTTATAGATGCTTCAAAATATTCAGAAGATAGTATCTAAAATCTCATCTCAGTGTCTTACCTTTTACATGCAGTGTGATTTTCAAGTGATATATGCAAGCGGTATACAAGGAAAGGCTGGATTATCTCCTGATGATTTGGCTGAAGATCTTGGGCCGCTTTTCGAGTCTGTAATCAGATGCATACCTGGACCACGCATTGACAAAGATGGTGCACTACAAATGCTTGTTAGTGGTTGTCCATTATATAACTGTTTAATCTTTTTTTACTCTTTGCTTTTATATTGTTTGTCCATGAATTTGGCTTTCTTCAACTCAATATGTTCACTGTGACTTACACTGGCACAAGTTTTCATATTCTTGGAGCGTGGTATGGGGCTTAGTATTTGAAGCCACGACCCAAAGCTTAAGGAGTAGCATCATCTTTATTAATAGGATCAGAAGTGATAACTAATACATGGATATTGATCTCAACGATCACCAACTTCCATGTGGTTTCATATGAATCAATCCTTCATGAGTTATCTTCAATTAAAACTATAGGGTGTAGGACCATAGAACACAAAAAAAAAAAAAAGAATGACCACAATGATGGAACTTCCATAACTGGGAGATAGTAAATTATGGTTAGGTATCCCACAGCACCATTTAGTATTCCGTCGAATGCATCTGTGATCTGCTGTAAAGGTGAATTTCCTTTTTCATCCTTCGGACTTGTGCTTAGCTAAACTTACTCCTTGTAGATTGAATGTAAAGATTGCCTTACTAATTATCACGTGTTTGCATTCACACAAAACATTTTACCTATGGTTAAAACTCCTCGCCAATTAGGTGAAGCAGATGCCAAGATTTAGAATTCTAAAGGTGATTTTAGTTTTTTGTGCCTAGGTCAATTGGTCATGTTTAAATTCTTATATTTGGCCCATATTTTCTTTCAACTATTATTTTATCTTTTGTTTTAATCTTGTGTTCCTTTATGAAAATATTATAACCTCGATATCTGTATTAACTGTCATTGACATATTTTAGGCAACAAATATTGAATATGATGAACATAAAGGACGAATAGCTATTGGGCGCCTGCATGCAGGAGTTCTGCGGAAAGGAATGGATGTGCGGGTGGGTTATCTTCTATTCTGAATTTCTTTTGTCTACTTTTCTCTGTTGGTTGCTTTGTCATGAGTTTGGTTATCTGAACTATGTTGGTTCTTTTGCCATCATTGGTGATATGTGCATTTCTTACCTAATCATTTTTGGTGCCTGATTTCTTTAATTTTTGGATAAATCAACTTGCTGATATTAATGCACAATCTATATGTAAGTCCCATTTAGCTTGAAAATCCTGAAAAAAAAATATGGTAGTGTTATGCATCTTAAAGACCATGGCATCTGTAATATGATATCCATGTGTTTCTGAACTGCAGCTGTAGGCATTGTTGCTGATGGCACTGCACAGAGTGCTATAAATTATTAGTTGCCGACTTGCAGCAGATACTCTGTAGATAACTTTGTAGTAATTGAAAATATAGGAGAATGTATTCGTTGTTGTTGGATTTCTGTACTGACGAAGGAGGTTGAGATATCCAGTTTGAACCTTTTATTTTCCTTAAAAGAAATATATTTCTAATTTCTTTTTGAAAAATAGAATCAAATTTATCCTTGAATATAGTCATTGCTAAATCTCATAAACGAAGAATAGATGTACAAGAAATTTTTTTTTTCCCCATGCATGCAATATAAATGATATCAATGTGCGCCTGTGGTCATGAATGCACTTGATGGGCCTTTGTGTTATATTAAGAGTAGTGTGAAGTGGTGACATTCTGTTATTATTACATACTCATTAGGCATATGGAAGTGTTCTGAATTTGAGCTAGTATGTAAGACAAATGGACTATCCTGTTTTATGATATAACATGAAGCATATGTAAAGTGATTGAGGATTTACCAGGGGATAAGTCCAATTTTTAGATCAAAATCAATGATTACCAACAGGTGATAACCTCCAGCTGTACATTTTAATAATTTCCAAAAATAAACATAAACTTCCTTCCCCCCTTCCTTTTCGGTTGTGATTATTTCAAGTTGGAGAATGTTTTGGCATCTACAAGTTAATTCTTTTTTCCAAATCATGGTTTCAACTTCCCAGGTATGTACATCAGAAGATTTCTGCAGATATGCAAGAGTTAGTGAGCTTTTTGTGTATGAGAAGTTTATTAGGGTTCCAGCAGAAAGTGTGGAAGCTGGTGACATCTGTGCAGTTTGTGGAATTGATGACATTCAAGTAAGCTTTACTCTTTCCATTCATTTTTGTTGATTCAACAAGGGAATACCATTTATTGTTTTGTGTCAAGTATATAATTTGAAAACTACTATTTCATGGTCAGTGCAATTTGTCTCACAAAGTAAGAAACCGCGATGTTGGAAGTGAAATAATTTATGTTCTGAAATTGGACAAAAGGAACATATCATAACGAGTAGGTTGCTAACAAAAGAGACAAATAGGCTTTCCTCTCTTTTGCATGGATCAACTATTGTTCCTATCATGAGGCTGCCTCATTTACCATATAACCTTAATATGATATGTTTAATGAAATTTGCTTTGCTTTTTTCAGTATCACTTTCTGATTGATTTAATTTTCATTAATCAGATTGGGGAGACAATTGCTGATAAAGTATCTGGGAAGCCATTACCTTCTATCAAAGTCGAAGAACCAACTGTGAAAATGGCTTTCTCTATAAACACTTCACCATTTGTTGGCCGGGAGGTATGACCATTAGGCAATAACCTAAAATAGTGAAATCATTAAGTATATTATTTGGCGTTTTTAGTTTCTTTCTATTCTCCCACAAAACCCATGCCTATATAGACAAGTTTGTAAGTTAGTTGAGAGTGTTGGTTTGCTCTTTGTCTGGTATTTTATTATGTCCTTGCATAGGTTGCTAAAAATATTATGATGACGGGATTCATTAGTACTTTTGTTGGCATCATAAACTCTTTTTTTTTTTAAATATTTTTCTCCATCCATTGTGAAAATTTTAATTCATCAAATAATCATGCTTAATAATGTGCACATAGTATTTGCATTTGTTAGCATGACCACTTTCATGTTTCCGTCCATTTAAACTTTGATGTTTCTTCGCTCCATTTCAGGGAAAATATGTGACTAGCAGGAATTTACGAGATCGACTCTACCGTGAGATAGAAAGAAATTTGGCTATGAAAGTTGAAGATGGTGAAACTGCAGATACATTTGCTGTTAGTGGGCGTGGCACTTTACATATCACCATATTGATTGAGAACATGTAAGTGAAAGCTATTTGCTGCTGTTCCATTTCTTCATTTTGCTTATGTATATTATGTTTCTTGTTTGTCAGGAGAAGAGAAGGATATGAATTCATGGTGGGACCTCCCAAGGTCATTAACAAAACAGTGGACGGCAAAGTGTTGGAACCATTTGAGGTGGTTTCCCTAATTGGATTTTCATTCCTTTTTTGAGGGGAAAACATGGGCATAGGATATGTAACTAAATGCATGATTGACTTTGGTATGGATGTGCTTTAAGATTCCTGTTATTAACATGTCTCTGTCTCTCTTTTTTGTTCTCTTTCTTGTGGCTTATTTGCCGTTTCCTCACATGCATGTAAATTTAGGAACAGTTAAACTGGTTTAGCTAAGCCTATGGAAAGATGCTTACATTTCACAAAATAATGCATCCAATCAACTTTTTGGTTTTGCTTTTGATATACACCCACTGGATGAGAGAACTTTATCCTCTAATTGTTTTATTCATTAATACAATACTTTATACAGCCATATACATGCATACATGCAGGAGATATATGCATACATATATGTGTATTGGTATATGGTAATGGCATACAACATTATCACATTATATATATACCATTGCATAGCTGAATTTCCCTGATTTCCTCTTAGTTCCTTTAAAACCAGTTTGTCCAACTGGTGCATGTGTAAATGGATAAGTAAAATTGCACGACAAAAAAATGGACAAGGTGATCTACATTAAATTACACAATAGCCACTATTTTTTTTTTTTTTTTTTTTTTTTATGAGATATATGGCATTTACCATATATGTGAGTTATTGGTGGTATTATGATGTAATAGTGGCCAATTCGTGTTTACAACATGTAAACTTCATCAACATATAATTCATAGATATACCTATTGCACTAACTTGCATTTCCCATGATTTCATCTTAGTTCTTTTAAAACCAGTTGTGGTGCCACTGCAGTGCATTTGTTGTAAACTGGCCGATTTTTACGTTAAAATTATCGACACCACGACAAAAAAATGGACCAAGGTTGATTACATTTAAATTACACAATAGCCACTATTTTTTTTTTTTTTTTTTTTTTATTTTGGAGGATGCCATAGTTGGCATTTTTTTTTTTTTTTTTTTTTTGTGAGATGCCATAGTGGCAACTTAGTGCAGCATTTGTTAAAAGCTTTGCATTGATATTTTGGTACTAGATGATAATTACAGCATAAATGCTTAAGAAAGTAACAATAACCAAATGCTTATCTTGGAAGAGAACACTATAACATATGTTTCTGGCAAAATGCTATGTTTTTCCATTTGCCCTGTATTTATCACTAGCTAACATGGGAAGTGCTTGCAGATTGCCACTGTGGAGGTACCAGAACAATATATGGGGCCTGTGGTTGAACTTCTTGGCAAAAGGCGTGGACTGATGTTTGATACGCAAGGTGTTGGGTACGTAGAATGTTATGTGTTCTTTAATTAAGTTCATGTTTAATTAACAACTTTAAGTAGAGGATTCAAGAAATAATGGAATTTAGTGACAAACAAAAACAGAAAAGAGAAGAGTGCATGATATTTAGGTGCTGTGATACAAACATTGGACCATTTGATGTGCAAAGGCCAATCATGTAAGAAGTATAGATTCTTACGTTAGCAAACATTTGGATGAATCATGTTCTAAAAGAAACTGCTCATGATGACTTTTTAAAGAAGAAAGCCTGTACCACTGATATCTGTGTTTATGCATATTCTGATCCCAAGATCTATTAGTTATAGTTTTTATCGGATGCTGATTATGATTCATAATATTGTCTTCTTAATCTTCCACCGAAAAAAAAAAAAGATCCTTTTAGTCGCTTATAAAGACAGCAACCATTGCAAATATCTTCTCACTTGAGAAGTTAACACGTTTGATGGAATCTGAATTTTACAAATAAATTAAATTGAGTCTGTATACTTTGATGATTCTCACATTTTACCACTTCTATAGAAATGGTGCTCCATAGTTCCATACTTCCACTACTGAGTTGCCATTTTGCTCACATCACTGTACTTTTATTAGCATCAGTTTTAGTTAAGCTGCATCTTGTTGTGTCAATGATGCTATTTATGGACTTTTTATGTGCTTTAGGTCAGAGGGAACAACACTGCTAAGGTATAAGATCCCTACCCGTGGCCTTCTTGGACTAAGGAATGCAATTTTGACGGCTTCTCGTGGCACCGCAATTCTTAACACGATATTTGATGACTATGGTCCTTGGGCTGGAGACATATCTACCCGAGATCAGGGTTCATTGGTAATCACTAATTTTTCTGCTTGTTATCAAGCTGGTTTTTTATGATGTCATGTCCTTTACACATGAACCATATTATGCTTGATGAAATTGCATAGTCTGTCTGATAAGAACTTTTAAACATCAAAGCAATTTCAAAATTGTCTTTGTTCCTTAATTTTTAGAAGTATGATTCTTTTGGTGTTCTATTCAACAGTAAAGGGGGAAAAAAGATACTTTCAAATGGCTTTCTAGAAACTTTTGAACTTATCTTTCAATTATTTTGATCCCCACTTTGTAAACTTTATAAGAAAATCAAATAAAAATGAAAGTAACATTCAATAACTCACCAATATGTACACTGAGAACTAACAAATATAAGTGACATGTTTCTGTCTGTATCTTGTGATGTTTGTACCTCTCTGTTCTGCATTTGTTTAATTTGATAATGGGGGGAAAAAAAAAATCCATGTGTACAACCATTCGAGAGATCTATTTAAGACTCTCTTTTGTCTACAGCACCACATAAATGCATTCCAAATATATATGCTATTGAAACAGTAATTACATCTTGTTGAGATTTCAAACTTTTGAAAAGGTAAATAACTCTTGCTTCGGTCAATCTGAAAATTGTATAACAAAGAGAGTGATTTTCAGGTTGCCTTTGAGGAAGGAACATCTACTTCTTATGCCCTTGCTAGTTCCCAGGAGAGGGGGCAGATGTTCATTGGTCCTGGAGTGGATGTTTATAAAGGTCAAATTGTTGGTATCCATCAACGACCAGGGGACTTATCACTGAATGTGTGTAAGAAAAAGGCTGCTACAAATGTTCGTTCAAATAAAGAACAAACAGGTGAAAAGCTACTCTCACTGTTACCTTAATTTCTCTATTCATAAAAAAAGAATTCAATTGCCTGCATAGTTTTTTGGAAAATGTTAATCATTACTAAATGATTGTTATTACTATTAAGTAACTAAGAGGTGTGGTTTTGCAAATCCTTTATTAGTACAATAAAAAGCTGAATATATTTCTCTAGAAGCTGAATTTTCTTTATTTTCGGTCATCAAGCAAAGCTGCAATTCTATACTAGAGAAATAATCCTTTTCCGGTATGGAGGTCTATTTTTGCTGTACTGCTGGACATCTATACCTGGGAATGCAATAATCATTGAACTTATAATTCATATATCTATGACGCATATACCTCGTTCATGGCATTTTTTATTATCCAAGTTGTGTGTACATTTGCTAGTATCCGTTATTGAGGTTTCTATTCTTGTATGTAATGGTCCCTATTTTATTTCTCTATGCAGTGGTTCTTGATACCCCCTTGGATTATAGTCTGGATGACTGCATCGAGTATATTCAAGAAGATGAACTCGTGGAGGTTACTCCCTTGAGCATCCGAATGTGCAAAAATCCAAAGCTGGCAAAAAAGACAAGATGAACGATTTAGACTTTACATCGAAAGCCGGCAGATCGAACATCCTTGCTGACTGCTCTGAATACAAAGCCTTATACTTGCATTTAAATTCATACCTCATTAGCCACACCATCTCATTCCCTTTTCTCTTTCATCGCTCCCTTTCCCTCTCTCTTGCACCAAAACCATTTTGAAGCTCCCTGCCATATTTACATTAATGATTTATGTAGAATGAATTTAGGAATACCAAGGCATATCAAGTTTTGCTTCCATGGAGATGATATTCCGTTGAACCATCATCCGTGGAGACGTCATTAGTTATTTGTATTGCTAGGAAATAAGCAAGTGAAGGTTCTCAGGAACTGTAATACAGAAAGAAGCAATCTTTCTCTGAGACCGGACAGATGAAGATATTTTTTGTTTAATATAATGAAATTATTGGGTGAAGCAGAATTCTTACGAGTGATATACAATATTAGAATGCTCCAAGATGGCTCCTAAGTCCTAACACTTTGACAAATGTGTCGATGCATAGTTACTTATAAAGTCCATCATTTTTTATTTTTTGCAAGGTGTTCCTTTGATTGAGTCAATGGCTGTCATTAATGACTAATCCACTACCCTCCTCCCCTATCTCCTAACCATTGACTTTTTCTTGCATGTCATTTTCCTCTAGACAATATATATATTATTACACAAACAAAACAAAACATAGTAAGCGAGGTAGGTATCTTTTAACCGCATAACAGTTAAGACAAGTGGACTTTAGAAGGGTATAGAATAGAATTTGGATTTATATTTCATGTTATAGAAGGTTCAGTTGAGAACCCTAATCTCATTTGCCAACTATGAAAAGATTCTTCATATTATTACATTCCATTATTGACCTAATTCCAACCTTGCCAACAAGAAGAGATTCATTTTCTATGGACTGCATGTAAAATGAGGAACTCCACAAAAAGAGAAGATGATCAGCATTTGACCTTATTCTTTTTATTTTGAAATTGTGATTCTATCTTTTGAATAAAAATGAGTATTTACAATTTTTTTTTTTTTACTTCCCTAAAATAAAAAATAATAATCAAGCCGAAATAAATCAATTGAATATTAATATAATCGAGCTACATATTTTGGTTATACATCTGATTATAACTAAAATTATATAATATATGACATCTATTATTAATTAAATTTTTTATAATATATTATTAATAAAAATGATATTAAAATAATAGTTAAAACATGTACCAAAAAAGTTTGAGTCTTTGTATCCATCTTTTTATATATATAAAATTTGAACTGAACTACTATTAGCTCAAATAAAATAAATATTTTTCCATGATATAATACCCATAATAAAATAAAATAATATCATTTTAATTTAAAGTTCTTGCAATTGGATTAGCAAATCAATGGGAGTAAGGTCAAGAATAGGTCATGGTCTGAAAAAGAAGACTTAACTAGAGAAATCTCAAGGATAAGTTTCCTATATATAAAAAAAGAATAAGGAATATGCAAATCCATCAAACCAATTAACCATTCAACATAAATAATAAACTAATTCTTTAAGAACCATTATTATATTTTTACTCCTGTCATGAAATAAAAATTTAAGTAATAAGAAAAACAAGCATTCTTTTCTAGTCCAAGTGTCGTTTTGCAGGATTTGAATGGTGCTACTTGTTATAGAATATGCTTACTTTAATTTATTATTATTAATTATTGTTATTTAAAGGCTTACTCTTGGTTGTAATTAGGAATTAATAAATAAATAATTTTAAAATTAAAAAAAAAAAAGAAAAATTAATTGGTTATTTTAAGAGAAGTTTCTTTAGGTGCATTGATTTTTATATATTCATAACTTTCACATGTAAAAGCTGAGAATAATATTAATATTTAAATACTAAATTAAATAACCAAATTAATGAATATTAACTTACTATCTTTGACCAAGTTGAATAGCTTTATTCTCTTCCTCCTTATTTATACCAAATCAATAATTGTTCCTTCCTACCCCAACAACAATGGTGCTTTTATCTTTTATATTCCACACCTTCAAATCCTTTTTGTTTCCATTGGTATTAAAAAGTAATACCATTTTTTTTATTCTATTTAAAAAAAATAAAAAATAAAAAATTACATTTTTTATTCTATTTAAATCTATTGTAAAAATTCCATAATTCGTCCAAAAACTCTCTTTATAAACAGCATCCATGTTCCATAATTAGATAGTTCTTGCCTTTGAAAAACCATTGCTTCTATTTTAAGCAAAAAGCTCTTCCTTGGTGGTATGTGGTTTGATTTCTTGCATTTAAGTTTTTATTTAAAATATATTTTTTAATTTATAAGTTAATTTAAATATTTAATAAATAACTTGTTACTTGTTAACTAATACTACAGGTAAGACTTATTAATGTGTAAAACAAAAAGTAAAAAATATAAATTTCGAAAAAATATCCATTAATTATTTCAAACACTAAAAATTGAGTAAAATAATATTTCATTAAATATTCCTTTGACCTTTAAAAATTACTATATAGATTATGTTACCGAAAATTATAATTAATAAAAGAATATTTTTAGTTCTAAATTAGTAACTTTGTTTTATGAAGATTGCAATTGCGTTGTAAACTTAATCTTCAATATTTTTCTTCCGAGAAAAAAATATTAAATATTTAATTACTTTCTTTATTTTGTAAATTGTAATATAAATTATTTAATTTAACAAAAAAAATACGTGCACTGAACTGGAGATATATTTTTATGAGCAATGGCACACGGTATATACATGTTCAAAACGTTAACGTTTACAAGTCAAAACCGTCAAGTTTGACCTGGCCCAGAAGCTTTAAAAATAAATAAACAAAAAAAAGTTAGGCTTAAGTTAAGAGTGCCTTCAAATACCCTTTTCAATTTCAATTTCAATTTGACGAAAATACCCTTTTCTATCCTTTAATGTGAATTGCGACAGATACCGACTTTTGTTTCTTTGGGACCAGTAAGGCAGTAACACCTACTGAAATGATTGGGGAAGGGCAATCGTGTCATTTAATGTTTTCCTACGGATTATGAATTTTTAATTCAATATAATAAATTTATTATTTATTGAAAGTATTTAATAAATAAAAAGATTTTTATAAATTACATAAATTCTAAAATCCACTTGGAACCTTGCCCACTCAAATTTTATTTTTCTTTTTTTAACCTATGGATAGATTTTTGTTCTGATCTTTCCTTTTTGTAATTTTTAATTTGACCCCACACTTTTCTTTTATTTTTAAAACATAACAAAATTCTCTCTTTATTCATTTTTTCCGCTTGTCTTAGTTCTATTATGCTAAAATTTTCATTTTAGCATATAAGAATTTTTATTAAGTGATATTGAGATTTTATCTAATATTACTTAGTGCTTACGTAATACTTTATCAATAATATTTCTTTTAATTTCAATATATAAAGCAATAAATTCTCTCTTATATGTTATTTGATAAAAATGAGTATTAAGTTAAAAATTTATGTAAGAGTTAAAGATTTAAGTATTAAATGATATGTGCTAATATTTATTTAAATATAAAATTGTTCAAATTCCACTAATTTAATGCAAATTTTTAAATAAATATTTTAATTTATCATTTTAATAATTTTTTAAAATTTTTATACATAAAATACATAATTTAAATTAAAATGATGGACACTTTAATATTAATGTCCATAAATTAAAGTTTTTGAGTTGATTTTGTGTGGTAAATTTTTTCATTTTTATTTTCTTTTCAATTTTTAAAGATGAAAATTGAATATTAGACATTCATTTATATAGATCACAGACATGTGATTGAAAAAATTTAAGCAGTGTAAATACTTAATTTTTCTGCTCAGACGGTAAAATAAAAAATTTTGAAAAAGTTCCAACAATAAATTTGTAATTTTCCCAAAACATTTTCCAATAGGTGAGCTTTGGCATTGGGGATAGTTTGGGAAATATGACGGGAATGGCTGCCTTCTAGAAGAACGCGTCCAAACTTACTTAAGGTAAAAGCAGTAAAGCACCACCGTGTCGCTGAGGACGTTGACCTTTAAAAAGCAAGGCATAACGCGTTTTAATTTACATAACTACCCTTGGTATGGGAAGAAAATGAGGAAGGAAAATTGTTTAGTTACGAGGAGAGAATTAGTTTTTTCTTTCATTATTCGTTTATTTAATTATTTTCTCCAAATTAGAAAAACAAGAAAAGTAAAGTTTTTTTTATTTCCTCTTTTTTCAAATAAAAAATCATTTATTTTTCGCTTCTTATTTTCTTTATTTATTTATTTATTTTATTATTTACATTAAATGTTAAAATACATAACTAAATATATTGTTGACAAGTAAGATTATTACTAGTATCTTATAAAAGAATGCAAATGATTCAAATTATTTATAAATACTAGAATATATTATTGACAATTAATATTTTTACTTTAGAAGTTGCACTAATTTGGTGATATTATAAAATGGAGTGTTAACTGTACTGTAATTCTGTTCATTTTTGAACTCCAATGAATAAAAAAATAAAATCTATAAAAACCTAAAATCAAACCAAAATGAAATTTTAGAAAATTAAACTAAAAAAATAAAAAGTTTTGGTTTGGGCATTCTTCCAAGTGCTCAACCCTACCAAATGATGTGCGTAATGTAGATGATGTTATTGTTGACTTGGGTGAAATTAATGATGGCTATGTGAGGATGATGATTCATGATAGAAAGTTAGGATTATAAATAAATATAGAAATAACCTATTGTTTTTTCTAGTCAAAATACAATAAATTGCAAATCTTATGTTTGTGACATGTTGCCATTATTATTATTCTTTTTTTTTTTGTTTTTTACTTGTATTAATTTACTCTCATCTATAATTTGCAAATTGCAAGCCAGCAAATTAATATTTAATTCATATTTGCTTGAATTAAAATAATTTCAATTGTATATTTATGTGTATTGTTCGTGCATTTAACCTTCTGAATGCGCTGTCAAGATATAAATTAGTCTTTAAATGTTTAAATGATTGTAAATTAATTTTAGTAAAACATTCATTAATTTCAATTGTGATTGTAACTTGATTATTTTTTTTATTTTGACCATATATCCTTTTTTTCTAAAAAAAAAATCAAATAGAAGTGAATCTGAATAGTTTATTTAACTGGTAATTATAAATTAATTCTAATTATAAAAACTTGAGGGAAAGAATAATTTTTTAATCTGATTCAATTCAAAATTGATACTTGCGATTTCAATTTAATCCAATTTTAATATGAACTATTACAACCCTAAATTTCCCCTTTCAATTGGATTCTCTTGCGAAATTAGGTAATATAATAAATTATTTATACTGTTCAAGAAAGGGGGAAATCTATATTTTAACCTATTCAAACAATTTTCATGTATTTTTTAGTTGTATAAAACAATTATACACACATTTTATTTACCTTACAAATATTTAAATTTTGTTTTGTTTTGTTTCTAAAAATTCTTGTGATATTTTTAGAAATAAAATAAATTATTTCAGTTCATACATACAAGTATTCACAGTTTTTTCCACATTGACTGAATTATTATTGAATTTGGCTATATTTAGACAGAACTTTTAGTTATAAAGCAAGAAGAGAATTGAAAGATTAAATCCAATTAAGTCAAGAGTAATTTTTGTAGAATTCAATTTTAACCTAATAACCAAAAAAAAAAAAAAAAAAAAAAAAAAAAAAAATTATTTCAGTTCAATACATACCAAAGTTTCAAACAGTTTTTTTTCCACATTGACCTGAATTATTATTGAATTTGGCTATATTTAGACAGAACTTTTAGTTATTAAAGCAAGAAGAGAATTGGAAAGATTAAATCCCAATTAAAGTCAAGAGTAATTTTTTGTAGAATTCAATTTAACTAATAAACCCAAAAAAAAAAAAAAAAAGAACTAAGAAGAAGAATTCTTGTATTTTGTTTGGATATTTTGGGAAAAAGGCAACGGATTAAAAAAAAAAAAAAAAAAAAAAGAAATAAGAAGAAGAAAACTTGTATTTTGTTTGGATATTTTGGGAAAGCAACGGATTATCAATCCTCCCCCTTTCTTTCTTCCAAGAAAGGGGGAAGAGCAAAACAAAAATAAAATCAAAACAAAAAAACCAAAAAAAAAAAAACAAAAACCAAACAGCAAATTGTCAAGAGAGAGGAAGGGCAAATTGTCAGGAGAGAGAAAGGAAAGAGGTTAGGAGGGAAGTCTCTGGGAAAGAGCTTTGACCTTTCTCTCTCTCCCTTCCTTCTCTTGTTGAACCAATCCAGCCCAATCTATCTTTCTTTTGAATTCTTGTTCTTCGTTATAATGCTCTCCTTCCTTGTCTTCTCTTAGAACCTCATCACTCAACCTCTCTTCCTTTATTTCCCACATCTTCATCCTTCAAATTTCTACTCTTTGATCTAATTTTTCTGGGAAATCAAAAACTTTCCCCCGAGAATTTTATGTTCGTACTGATATCTTATGATTCATAGCTGGATCTTGGATCTTTAATCTCAACGGTAGACACCCTTTTCTTATTTTGTCCAAAATCTCAGGTTTTGACTAAAAAGATCAAATTTTGATCGATCTGAATCCATTTTTCTCTTCAAATCCGAATACCCGTTACAACAACAGCCCAAAAGTTCAATTTTTTTTTTGTTATCCCTTTTACCTTTTTGTTTTCTGATTCATGGGTAATTGTTGTGTAACTCCATCAGCAGTTCCTTCCCCTGACAATAAGAAGCACAAGAAGAAGCAAAACCCATTTGCCATCGATTATGGCCAAAACAATGGAGTCCACCACAAGCTTACGGTGTTAAAAGAGCCAACAGGACGAGAAATCGAGCAGAGATATGAGCTAGGCGGAGAGCTAGGTAGAGGTGAATTTGGGATTACATATTTATGTACGGACAAGGAGACTGCTGAGAAGTACGCTTGTAAATCCATCTCAAAGAAGAAGCTAAGGACGGCAGTGGATATAGAGGATGTAAGGAGAGAAGTGCAGATCATGAGGCATTTGCCTAAGCATCCTAATATTGTGAGTTTGAAGGATACTTATGAGGATGATAACGCAGTGCATTTGGTTATGGAGTTGTGTGAGGGTGGAGAGTTGTTTGATAGGATTGTTGCTCGAGGTCATTACACAGAAAGAGCTGCTGCTGCTGTTACAAAGACCATTGTAGAGGTTGTTCAGGTAAGAATTTTTATATGTTTTTGATTGGGTCTTTTATTTCTTTTATCAAATAATATTTAACTTATGTGTGTATCGGTCAAATAAGAGAAAGAGAGAGAATTTGATATTTGATCTTCATGAATATAGGGATTCAGGACCCATCCATAAATTCAATTGATCAAAATATGAATTCTTTGAAGTGATTAATAAATAGTATTAGTATTCTTATTGACTTATGAACTTTGTGGAGATGATTAGTTTTGAGAAATATAAATGGCCGAGGCAGATGGTGACTCTGAATGGAGAAAATTTTCTTACTGTATAGATTCCCTTTGCTGGTTGTGCTTCTTTTATGTAACCCCAACTTCTCCTATGTATAAACAGAAACACATCTGGTTTGGCCTATTTCCTCTTGTTTTCTTTTTTTATTTTATTTTTTTTAACTATTGATAGTTCATGAGAGCCTTTTGGTAGCAAGATGTACTTGACTAAAATTCCAGAAAATGGTCTAATTTTCTGTAAGAAGTTAGTTTCTTGATAATATATTCTGTTCTATGCTGGAGGCAGGAGTTAATTGGGGTCAATTCCTTCGGTATTTAGCCTGCTAATACTAAACTTATAGACAATTCCAACTGAAAAAATTTGATTTGGTTTGCAATGAGTTTAACTAGCTCTGTTTTCTTGCAGATGTGCCACAAGCAGGGGGTGATGCATCGGGATCTAAAACCTGAGAACTTTTTGTTTGCAAACAAGAAGGAAACTGCTGCTTTGAAGGCAATTGATTTTGGACTGTCGGTGTTTTTCAAACCTGGTAATGCCTCAATGTTATCTATTGTATTTTGTAATTATGCTTTTTAGTCACCATTAATGGCTTCTTTCTTTTCCATTTACATCTGCTGAAGTTTGGTTGCTTCCTGCAGGTGAAAGATTTAATGAGATTGTTGGAAGTCCATACTATATGGCTCCTGAGGTGCTAAAGAGGAATTACGGCCCAGAAGTAGATGTTTGGAGTGCTGGAGTCATACTTTACATCTTACTTTGTGGTGTTCCACCCTTTTGGGCAGGTTTGTAGTTTGTGTTTTTGGTTAGGGTAAAATAAAATCATCGAAACACATGATATTCTTTGCATTATGTGCATGAGCAAAAATGCTTATACATGAATATTAAATTATGAATTTAGTCAAACGGGAGAAACTATCTTCATGTTGATAATTAAACAACATCAAAGCAATAATGTTTCTAATCATATAATTTTTCTCATGTTGTGTTTATATCCAAAATAATGCTTCTATATGTCATTTCTTCCCTCATTTCCTTAAATTTATTTATCTGTTCTGGTACTTGATTTCATAATTTTCTCCCCCTTTCTATGCAGAAACTGAACAGGGAGTTGCACAAGCAATCATTAGGTCTGTTATAGATTTTAAAAGGGATCCTTGGCCCAAGGTTTCAGATAATGCAAAAGATCTCGTGAAAAAGATGCTTGATCCTGACCCAAATCGTCGGCTTACAGCACAGCAAGTTCTAGGTAATGTTGGGTTCTGATGAAATTGTTGTTTCATGTTCATGGAGCTTTTATTGTATGCTTAATTAATAGATGCTTGTTCTCTTTTAATGTAGATCATCCCTGGTTGCAAAATGCAAAGAAGGCTCCTAATGTATCTTTAGGTGAAACAGTGAAAGCAAGGCTCAAGCAATTCTCTCTAATGAACAAACTCAAGAAAAGAGCTCTGAGGGTAACATCTTTAATCCTTGTTTTTGACTTGACAAACTCTCTGTTTTGGACTCTTGATTTGGCGTCTGAGGTTAGTTGGAGTTCTATCTTACATGCTACGCTTATATTGCTAATGCTTTTTGATTTGAAATTAACAGGTCATAGCTGAGCATTTGTCCGTAGAGGAAGTTGCTGGCATAAAGGAGGGCTTCCAAGTGATGGATACTAGTAATAAGGGGAAAATTAACATTGATGACCTAAGAATTGGGCTGCAGAAGCTAGGTCATCAAATCACGGAAACTGATCTTCAATTTCTAATGGAAGCTGTAAGTGCTGAATACTGCCCTTAAAATCTCTTAGCCTTGTTAAGATGCTGATCTTAGTTAGAGAAACTTGAAAACCCATTGCCTGTATATTCATTGCTGAATAGATTCTCAAACAGAAACATGAAAACTGCAATTTCTGAAAACAGTGAATAAATATTTCAATGTGCTATTAACGTGCCATTTTTGGTTGTGGTCCTAATAAATTTGTTTTATTTGTTTTTACAGGGTGATCTAGATCGAGATGGGCATTTGGACTATGGAGAATTTGTGACCATTTCTGTTCACCTAAGAAAGATGGGTAATGATGAACACCTCCGAAAAGCATTCGAATTCTTTGATAGGAACCAAAGTGGGTACATAGAAATTGAGGAGCTAAGACATGCTTTGGCTGATGAAGTTGTTGAAAACATCGAAGACGTCATTAACGCAATTATTCATGATGTGGACACAGACAAGGTTAGTCCTATTTTCTTCTCTTTTTGTCTCTTTCAGTTTTAAAATTATCATCAGTTCCACTTCCATGTGAGATATTGTGATGGCACAAAATGCTGAGAGATTATTCAGTGATTTTGGTGTATATGCACCCTCTCTCATATTCACGTGGGATCCATCTTCCACAGTTCAAGTGATCCCTCAAGAATGTTTTTGCAGGGTGCACTATATACCCTATAGAAGAGATTACTCTGCTACTTTTCCCTTGCTTGCATAAATGGCACACTCATTTAGTGTTTTATTAGCCTTGGAAATCTCATTCTTTCTTGTAGCCTGTAAAATTTGTCTCCATTTAGAGTCCTCCTGAATCATTTTCTGGAAACTTGCAGGATGGAAGAATAAGCTATGATGAATTTGCAACAATGATGAAGGCCGGTACAGATTGGCGAAAAGCATCAAGGCAGTATTCACGAGAACGGTTCAGTAATCTGAGTCTCAAATTAATGAAGGATGGTTCATTACAGTTGAACAATGAGGTCAGATGACTCAACAAGAGAGAATCATGACAATTATCAAAAGGCTAAGAGCTCACTCAAGTATTTTTTTTTTTCTTTTCTTTCATTCAGATTCTCTTAAAAATTTTTTGGTAACTAGGATTTGAGCCCTGGTTGATATTTTTTTTTCTTGAATTTGTAATGTTCATTGTGTTTGTTGTGAGAGATTGGTGGGGAAAAAAGGAAGTGGAGTAGTAAAACTTGAAGGGGAGGGCTGTTATTTGTGCTTGTAAATAATTTTAATGTTATTTGTTCCATCAAAGTAATCACCTGGCTATTGTTACGTGTAACTTACATGAACAATGTGAATTTTATTCGTACGTTGATTGAGATTAAGGGCCTGTTTGACAATATTAGCCGTTAATTGTGTTTTAATATTGTTAAATGTGTAAGCAGCGGCTGCCAAAATGTAATGTTAGTTGATAATTGTTTAAGCAGCAGTAAAAACAACTGTTTGATCGGTAATTATATTTAAAATGATAAAAAAATCCATTAAAATTTTCACTTAGTCATAGGTTTAAATTGATTATAAAAAAATGATGATTTCACTAAAATTGAATTTTCAAAATTTAAGGGAACAAAAATTGAAAAATTTTAATATTTTAAAGAATCAATGTTTTTAATTTTTAATATTTGCTTGAGTTCAAATTCAAATATATAAATAATATATTTTTTTTCTTTTAATGATAATGAAAAACAAAAGACAAGGATAAGGAAAAACATAAAAAAACAAAAAGACAAAATGATAATGAAGGGATTAAATTAACCGAGGATAAGGAAAGGAGGGATTTTAAATTAATTAAGGATAAGGTCGTAAAAAATTCCAGTAAGAAGGCATTAAATTAATTAAGTATAAGGAAAAGAGAGATTTTAAATTAATTAAGGATAATGTTGTAAAAAATTTTAGTAAGAAGGCATAAAATGTTATACATTAGGGGGATAACGTTTTAGAAGGCTCTCTAATCCTCTAAAAATTAATTCTCTAAATGTTGTACACTAAGACATAAATTAGTGGTAAGTACATATACAACTTGTCAATAGATTTAGTTCGAATCTCTTTCCCCCATTGCTAAAAAACAAAAAAAACCTCTAAACGCTCATAATCCTCTTATATCTCACATTACTAAAAGCTACTAGTTCCACTTCAACAGTAAAATTTTATTTTTTCATAATAATTAAGAACATGATTGAAATACATTAATTTTCTAAAAATACATAACATAATGTCTAAATTACCCTTGTTAAAGTTAAAAATTCTTCATTTAATTTTACTACCAAATCAATACTAATTTTATCTCGTATTAAAGCACTACTATTAAAGTAGTCCTTCCATTTCATTTTTCAAGTGTTGATATAATAAAAAACTTCTAGTGATGTGTGAGATCAAAAATTTAATTTAATTACAATTACAGTAATGATAAAAAAATACATATAAACATAAAAATAAATTGCAGTTAATAAATATAGGTAAAATTGAAAAAAAAAATATTAAAACACTCTTAAGATTCTAAACTGCACTTAAATAAAATAAAATATCTATTTGTTGTTATTAAAATGGAACGGAGGAAGTAACATTTTAGTATTGATTTTTGAAATTATAAATTTACTATACACTTTAGTGCTTGAAATTAAATTTACATAACACATTGGTCCCTAAAACATATGGAATTAGGTTTACAATGAAATTGTGACATTGGTTGGATATTTACTTGGATACAAAAATTCCTGAAATTGAGAATACTTAACACTCCAAAGGCGGTGTTTTGTCTCTTTGGTAGTTGCAATATTGACAATAATGATATAAGCTACACTTAGGTTGGGCCTCCCATTTCCATACTTTTCTTCACCCATTAAAGCTCACTGCCTAACTTTTAAATAACGGTAATTGAAAACAAAACATGAACATCATAGGACCTAAATTGTCAATTCTGTTCTATCGACTTTTTTTTTTTCATTTGTTTATTTTTTAAAGTATAAAAATTAATTTCTTAATTGAAAAATATGATTTCATTTCTACATTTCGGCACAATTAACTAATTTATTAATGCCTGTAAAAATACCATTAGGATGGCCCATTAACTTGTTGGATTGGTTTGTCTTTGTCCACTCCATTTGGAGGGCTTATGGCCCATTTAATTGGATCTTTAAGAGATTGTAAATATTCAAATATTTATATGTTGGATTTGAAATCTCATTTTCTGCATTTAAAAAGTGGACATTACACTGCTAAGCTATATCATGCCAACAATCTAAATTGTAATTATTAAATTTTTTTTTTTTCAAATCATGAATTGATAGGTTTAAATTGGTTTTTTGAAAGCCTAATTGATGGGAATTTTTTAAAAACATGCCTATGACAATTTCTTTTTATATATTTTTATGTAGTATATATAACATTTTCTTGAGTTTGTTTATCTAATATATAATATAATGTCTTCTTTTGCTTATAATAATCTCAAAATGCTTTATTTCTGATTTGAATAATCAATACCATGCTCCTACCTCATAAAAAAAAAAATCAAAAGAAAACTGCATCTTTCTTTTTCTCTTATTGCAATAATAAGAGTATGGCCTTTAAAAATTTTTTCATTGGGAGACCAATGGCCGAAATAACACGGTGGACTATACAATCATTGGCTCACTATTTGGTGAAAATAAATGTAGTTGAGAGAATTCAAATTCAAGACCTTTTACTTTTCACATACGTGAAAAGACCGACCAAACTACCGCTTGATTAATGATCTTGTATATCCCATTAGTATATATATACACACGTATATATATCCTTGTCATCTAAAACAACAATGCCTTCCTTTTTTTGCATTATGACTCCAATCAACAAGAAACAATCATACACATGGATTTTACCACGTCCACATGTTGGCATATAGATTCATGAGTCAATCCTTACCCATTACAAATAATAATTTTGATGGTGACCCATGTAGTTTTTACGTTATATATAGATAGATGTACATCTCCTTTTCTTGTAAGATTGAATTTATTTGGTAGTTTTCCTCCAAAGTACAACTCATACTTAAGGACAAATCATCATATATATCACAAACCTATGTTGATGAATATTGAAATGAACTTGCTTGGATTGGCATTATAAAATTCAATCATACGATGATGCGTTATTTTCAAACCAATAATTCAAAATGGGATGTCTTCTCTATGATGCATATACATACATACATACATACACACATCTAATTCGAAGAATGGGAAACCCTCCATTATCATTATACTTTTCTCCATTATATTTTGCAAAAACATAAAATATAAAGGTTATTTATAAGAAATGGCATTCCTCCACAAAACAAGATGTTCATAATAATAATAATATTATTATTATTATTAGACATAAGAGAACAATATAATCCTACATGCTAAAATTAGATGCTCGTATGCTAATTATGCTAAAAATATTGATAATTTTTCGTTAATACAAAAAGGTGGAGCAGCAAATCATCATATGCCGGAGAATATTTGCTTGTGACCCAACACGTGGTAGGAAATCATTGATCAAGATGTCGAATGGTTAATTTCTATCAGCTGATGTCAGAACAAATCTTGCTTATACTACGTGCCGCCAGGTGCAGAATCCTTGCATACGTGTCAAAATCAGACTGGGATTATACAACTGGACAAAATCCAATCACTACAATTGATAATATTGTAATCTCTCTATTTTACAAAAAAACAATATAATTTGTGAAAATTAAAAAGGACTTAGTTTTCCTTTGACATTACCTAAGACAAGTTATTTTCGAAGCAATAACGATGGCCATGGTTAATTAAATGTCTGATGTTTACTTAATTTTGTGTAAGCAAAAGCATTCGTGTGTACCAGAAATGTTGATTTATTTATTTTTGGACAGAGACGTGTGCTGCTGCTGTTATTTATAGTATTTTCTAACCAAAATAAATAATTTAAACAATTGGAAGATATTACATAGTTCTGGAATATTAAATTTTTATTGAATTAATAATTGCTTGGTAAGTATTATATTATATTTTAATTAATCTCCAAATCATTGATTATCCTCTTCATAGTCAAAGATACTTAGATAGTCACCAATTTTATAAAGTGGTGCTGCTTTTATTTTTATATCTGTAATAAAAATTAATCAATTACTTTTATTTAATTATTTATGTTCACCGTATATTTATATGAGAGAGAAGACTTTTTAAACTGAAAAGGGTAGTTTTTGTATGTGATTGTCTCATAATTGTATCTATGTGGACCCTTTTTCTTTTTTTTTTCTGAATTCAAACTAATTTCTTTAATCTTTGAGAATGTTACTCATGATATTTCCTGAATTTTCAGGAAATTTCTGGTTCCTTGTCAATGTTACAGATTTTTTTTCTGAATTATCTGGAATTTTCTTTTTCCTTAACAATGTTATACTGTTGAACAAATTCCTTGTGATTGAATTTACCAAGCTTATTATCATATTTTCAAATGCATAATAATTAAATTTTTATTATTAAATGTATCATATATGTATAAAATTTAGGCAACCATCATGAAGGTTGTAGAAAATTAATGGTTTTTTTTTTTTTTAATGAGAGTAACGGAAAACTTGAATTGAGCCGCGGATTATTTGAATTCCAACTTGACTCTTTTCAAATGAGTAGAGCTCGAAATCAAATACATTTTTAACAAGCTATATTGAAATTTAATAACAGTTTATGAATTATAAAAATATTTTTATATAAAAATGACTTTTTAAGCTATTAAATTTAAAGTTACATTAATCGCGATATAAATATATTAATAACAACTACAATTATCTCGATACAAATTATCGACCAACCGTTAGAACAATCATTCCTAGAGAAGAAAAATTTTTCATAACATAGATCCCACTGGATTATATTGAATTCAGCTTGATTTGTAGACAGGAGGCTGCGATTTGATTTAATTTTTCATGTCGTTTTCAGTAAGAGGTTGCTTGTTAGGTTTGGTTGGTAACTTTTATTCTCCAAATTTTGTAGTGTCATATCGTAGTCAAAAGAAGTTAAAAAAATTATAATTCCAATACCAATTATTTTGGGTTACAGATCATATCAATAACATGGACATTAAACAGAAACTTGATGCCAGATATAATTTTGATAATCAGCAATAATTTTAGAAAATGCCAGCAATTATTGACTCATAAACCATCATTTTAGTGCAACTTGTAAAGGTTGTCACTTGCATTATTTCATGCACAAAATATATAAGATCCAAAAATAATATCTTACCAAATCATTTTGAATTATTGCTTCAAAGTAGTAATAAAAAATTAATCTATGAACCAATAATACATCGGAGTATAATTCAAATAATTAATTACCGCGTTCATTTCATTGACTTTTATTTCCATAGTTATTAAACTAATTTCCACCTAATGAGTCAACCTAGAAAAATTGATGAACTGGCTTCAAAATCGGTCCTTTTTGCTTTGAACCATTTAAGAAAAAGAACCGAATTGAACCAACTAACTCATGGTTGAATTGGTCGACTAGCATAGACTCGAAATGGTTTTTTTATATTTTTTAATTATTTTCATTATATTATAATTACTTTAAATTAATATATATTATTAATATTTTTATGACCCATTAATTAAATCGTTGATCCATTAATTAATCCAATAATTCATCCATCCGGTTCTTTAACTGGGTCAATGTTTGGGTAAGATTTAATAAATTATTTATCTCTCTTAATTACAAAAACCGAATTAAATGATAATTTATTCAATTACTCTTATTTTCGTTCAGAATTAAGGTGATTCAGGTTTTTTTTTTTTACTTACATGAAAAGTTAAAAGTGTTAAAATTATGTACGCGAAACTAGTATTAATTAAGAAAAATGAAATTCAATGGAATTGATGTTAATCATTTCATCGTTACAAAGCAATTTCGTAGTGAAGAAATTAAGAAAAATAAATAACTGAATAAATATCCTACCAATAGTTTGGTAATTATATTTATAATCAACTCTAATTAACTAAAATCAATGATAAAAAACAAACAAAACATGCATAAGATATCATATGACAAAGACCAGAACTTATTTGATTAATCTCGTCATAACTCAGATTTATATATATTGTTTTACAGTCAGAGCTGACGCATAATAGGCCCAACCATCTCTATCGTGATTATTATTTTACTCATATATCCAGGTTTGATAGGCTTTTCTGTGCAGATACGCAGCTGACATGGCAAAGTCGACCACGGAAACGATATTTACGTTGATCTGACGTGGAACTCGTACGTGTTGGGTTTTAAGTGGGACACGCATATGAGCACCGGATGCAACATTTTTGTTACTTGCGATTTGTATATATTTTTATGACCATAACAAGCCTCTCAAATCATTCACTTATATATTTCCATTTTTTATAAAACAAATCTCTATCGCATTTTCCTCGGGTCAATTTTTTTTTTTTATACATAAAAAGTCCGATGAATCAAAATAATATTATGGACATTGTACGCTACACAGATATAGAAGACTTAAATATGAAACCTTTCACTCTTCATATTTTCTCTAAGAGATTAGAAGACCTATCAAACCACATCTGATTGATAATTATACACGTTATTTGTAATTTTATTTGGCATTAAGATAACATTTATTATTATTTTTTTACTTTATGCTATTTGAAGAGTGAAGGCAAAAATGATGAATTTTTGTGGAGAGAATATTGGTAGGTAAAATGGGATTAAGACAAAGGTTGGTGGCATTCATAGAAATCAATTCCACTTTACCCAAAATAATATGGGCATCTTTAACATGTGTTTTTAGTTCATACTATAAACCTTGTTAAGTGCAATTTATTTTCAGCATATATCCATTATAAGTAAGATGGAATATATGCTACTTTATGCATGTTTAGTCCTAATTTCTTGATATAATGCCAACAATTAATGTCATTTTTGAGCATAAATTTTATAATGAAAATTCTTCTTGATCGGATATCGAGAATCAAATTATCAAAAATGATATGATCGAATATCACGAATGATAATTCTTTTCATTTCAGATTGAATAATTACTTTTTAATAGAAAAAATTGCGAAAATTATTAGTTCAGTCAATAAATAAGCTTCTTATATCTATAAATTATAGAGCTAAGGATTTTCACAATAACAAATCTTTTAATCTCAACATTAATAATAGTCTACATTTAATAATATATAGAAAAAATTGATTAAATAAGTATTTGACTTCTAATTAAGTGTTTGTGAGAGGTTATTTAATTAGTTTTTCTATTATTTTCTTAATTTTAGAATGAATATTTGTTTATAAATATACTTAAAATGAATTACATAAATTATTTGTGTTTTTGCATACTTGTTTTCGGAGGCAATTTTATCAAGTCATTATTACAAGGGCTTGACTTGTTAGAGCAAGTGATTACAGAAGCTCGAATCTCATTGGCAACAAGTTTATTAGCTATTAGATTTTTATATTTATTTTTATAAATCAAATATATTAATAATCATTACATTTATTTTAATATAATTTTAAATTTTAATGATTGATAAATTCATTATTATATAATTATTTTTTTTTTAAAAAAAGCCAATTAATAAATTAAATTGATTAAAAACTTATTAATAGTTAAAATTTATAAAAATTATTACTTTAAAAATTTATTAATATTTTAGATATAGTCGAAGTATCGTGTTCGAGTTATCTCGACCACAGAAATTTCAATTGTATATTATTTTCAGTATAATTTATATTTATTCGAAATTATTGATCTAAAAATATGCTTCTTACTTAATTTATATTTAGAAACTATCTTCTTGGTATTGATTTCAAGAATAACATCACGATAAATAAATTGATTTATGAATTAAATTAATACTATATATGTATATAAAAATATAAATATGTGAGGCTTGACCCTGCAGCAGCTGTCTAGAGCAGCGAGTCACCGAACTGCAGCATCATGAAAAGTTTCGGTGCATTTAACATACAGATACAGTTATTGTTGTATATGTATACACATAAAAAAGAATGAAAACGTTTATTGTTGTACAACGTCGGTCGTTTTTAGCACGCTGCACTGCAGGATTCAGTTCAAAAGTCAGAAACTTGGAATTCAACTTGCAACATGGAACTGCGTGCCTTCAATTTTTGATGGCAGAATCCACCGATGAATTTTAGATACCAGTGTTTATCCCTAAATGATTGATTATTTCTGATTGGAGCAAACCAAAATATAACATGTGAAGTCATAACAACAGCAAACGTACCGCAGCAACTGACATGCAATTTGCACTTTTTCTTCCTGGATTTTACGCGATAACTCTTAACTGGTCTTTATTCATCTCCTCCTTTTGCAATTTGCATTTCCAATCCATTAAATAAATATTTATATTTTTTTATTACATAAATATTCAATCATTTAGTAAAATAAAAAATAAAAAACAAGTAGCCGACAAGACCTTCCACGTGTAATGATCTGGAAAGATCCAGTTTCGTTAACATGTTCGACTTTTAACGCCAACTTTGCTATAAAAGCCCACCCGCCTTGTGCGACCTTCCTCACCGATTTGTTGTTGCGTGTTTGCACATCCTGTTTACATATTTGAGCTTTGCTTATACTTTCCCTCGTCTCTCTCGTAGGAGGAACATTTTCTCCTATTGAGTTGAAATTTACAGAGAAAATTCTCGTTAAGCTTATTCTTCAAGCTTAAGCTCGAGCTTGTTCAACTAGTGATTTTGCTGGTGAGTTTCTTGGTGGAGAAACATTTTGATGAATTCTTTACTGTTAGTAGCATATTTGAAACTTTCTTCTTTCTTTGAGCTCTGTTTTGATGGAGATTAAGTTCTGTTGGATTTTGGTGTGGTATTTCTTGTGGTGGACTAGCGGCGATGGTGAGATCCTGTAGTTGATGGAAAATATGAAGCTGTACTTGGTCATGGTTAAAAGAGAACTGAAATTTAAGTTGCCGAGATCTTTGGAATTTCTGTGTAGATCTGGTTAATTTTGGTGGAAATAACTAAAACTAGTCACTAATAGCGAAAAATTAACTTAAATTAAGGTTAATTTACACGCACAGTTTGAATCTGCCGTTTTGAAGCTTTTATAGCTGTATCTATCTTTTTCTTTTCTTCTTTTTTTCCTCTCTCAATCACGGCCTTTTCTTTCTCTCTTACTTTTTGAAGATGTAACTCGAAATTCTTTTTTACCCTTTCCGTGGCAGAAGTCCCTATAATTTGTCAGTTTCATTGATATTTTCATTTTTCAGTCCTGCTAACAGTGGAAAATCACGAGCGGATCGTGATCGTGGTCCAACCGCCTAAGTAGAGCAGCTTGTTCCGTTTCTATAATTTTCTGCTTTTCTCAAGTCCTTTTCGTAAATTTCCTAAAGTCGCCTGGCCCGCCTCAAGTTTTCAAATTTAGCATAAACGCCTTCAATGTTCCCTCTCTTTTTTTTTTTTTTTTTTTTTTTTTTTTTTTTGTTTTCAAATTTCAGCATAAACGCCCTTCAATGTTCCCTCTGCTTTTTTTTTTTTTTTTTTTTTTTTTTTTTTTTTTCCAAAATCAGTTTCCAATCTTTTTCTTCTTCAAAAGAGCCTATTTTCCCGGTTAACTACGCACCTGGTTATCGACTTTTTAAGCAAAAACTGTTCCAAATGGTCAGATCCCAATTTGGTTTGGATTTTTGGCATTTTTTTTTTTTTTTTTTTTTTTTTTTTTTTCCAAAATCAGTTTCCAATTTTTTTCTCTCAAAAGAAGCCTATTTTCCGTTACTACGGCACCTGTACTCGACTAAGCAAAACTGTCCAAAATTTTCAGATCCAATTTGGTTTGGATTTTTGGCATAACAATCGGTTTATTTTTTTAATATTAACTGTGGAATTTGATTTCAACTGTTAGTTTTTGGAAGATTGAAGGCATATTTTCGTTTTAATTCTTTTGTCTTTGGATACGTATGCCGAAGAGGGCGGCAAAAAAAATGATTTTTTACTTTTTCTTTTGTTTGCTTTATTTCTCCATTTTTTTCCGGTAGGTAAGCGAAAAAATGCTAAGGATTTCAGGAGCTCAACAACAATTGAAGTGGGTTAGTCGTTGGTGGTGGAAGTCTCTTGGCGATTATCGCAATGCTCGCTCGAATTCCTCGAATTCTCAAATTTCCTTACGCAGATATTATTCTAATCCTCCTCGGATTAGCTTCCGCAGAAGAAATCATAGACACTTAGGTTAATGTTGATGTTAAAAAATTTCTATTTGTTGTTATTGAAAATCCAGTCCGGTCACCTAAGCTGAAACTTTACTGAATGTAGTCTGTTTTGTTATGTTTCTCAATTTTATTTACCGAGTTTCATTTGCTTTATTGATTTTGGTTTTGTAACTTTGTAATTTGCTGGCTGGCAGTTACTCGGTGCTCAACATCAACAATGACGATCACGCCAAAGATTTCAATCAATGATGGCAGCCTTGTTGTTCATGGAAAGACTATATTAACTGGAGTGCCAGATAACATTGTCTTAACTCCTGGGTCGGGTGCTGGGCTCGTCGCTGGTGCTTTCATTGGTGCCAGTGCTTCCCATAGCAAAAGTCTGCATGTCTTTCCCGTTGGGGTCTTAGAGTAAGTTTCAACTTACCATTTTGATTATTTATTGCCCTGCAGCCATGGATTAATTTTTTATGTGGTATATTACCTTATTAAATTAAGAATTTATTTATTAAAATTTCATGTAAAAATTTGGAATATTAGGTTCTATACTAGTAGCTTGTCGTCTTGAACTGCTAGTTGTTGTGTTTGTTTCACAATATAATTTGTTTAATATAGATTTCGTGGTTCTTATAATCAACGGCGGGGTGGCTGGCAGTGGCCACCGGCCCCCTAATTTTAATATTTTTCTAAAATTTTCCTTACATTTTATCTATAAAATAGTGAATATTTTTTATTTTGACACCTAAATTTTGAAAAAGAATTTTCTCCCCTAATTATTTTTTCTGGTTTCACCACTGCATATAATATTGCTTTGTAATATAATATGAAACTTGGTATGAGATTATACTGTTACTCGTCGATATGTTTTTCTGTTTAGTAATTAGTAGCATCTTTTAGTGCACAACATAATTTTGGGTGCTTGGATTGATTAAAAGAAAATATTTTGATGATATATTTGCGAACATGTTCACAATAGTGAGAATTGTTACTTCTCATCTTTGGCAGGGGTCTCCGTTTTATGTGTTGTTTCCGATTCAAGTTATGGTGGATGACCCAGAGGATGGGCAAGTGTGGTAAAGACATTCCTTTGGAGACCCAATTCATGCTAGTGGAGAGCAGGGATGGTGGTGAAGGAGTTGATCAAGATGATGCTCAGACCATTTACACTGTCTTCCTTCCTCTCCTTGAAGGCCAATTCCGTGCTGTTCTGCAAGGCAACGAAAATAATGAGATGGAGATCTGCCTTGAGAGTGGTGAGTTGATCATAGCCATCATAGAATGTTTGGTTTGGTTTGGTGTAGGCTATATGCACCCAACTTGCCCACGAGCCATTATGTTCGTTAATTCCAGTTTCATCTTGCTGGCTGTTAGTAATGGAGACTAACAGTACAACTGTGAGTGGAGCTGTCATTAATGAGCCCATTATATAGGGCCAAGTCAACTGTTAATTCATTCCATCATATCGCGTCTAGTGAAGGAGACTAAATTGCTGAAATATTGGGTGGAGCTGTCATTGATGCCAACACAAATATGCTGGAGAAGCAGTCAATGACTGTCCCATTCAAATGGATCCAATTTATGGAGTTCATATCAATTGGGGAAGAAATAGATAGGAGGTTCGAGTTCAAAAGAACCGAAGCGATTTGTGTTTTTTTTGGTCTGATTTGGTTTTGCAGGGGATAATGCTGTTGAAACCAACCAAGGCCTTCACCTTGTCTACATGCATGCTGGGACCAATCCCTTTGAAGTAATCAATCAGGCTGTAAAGTGAGTTCTCCTCTTCAGTTAGAAATTAACTGCAAATATTTATTCATAGGAGATCTGTGTAATAAGATATATTTATAAACTTCAGTGTTATTGGGAACTAACGAGTTATTTCACTTGAAAACAGGGCTGTGGAAAAATATATGCAAACTTTTCTTCATCGTGAGAAGAAAAAGGTAAGAATTTCTATACTCTCTGCTCGTTTTTTCACCAACTTTCTACCATAAAAGATGGTGATGTTTACAGTGCGTGAATCTAATGTTTCATTTTGTTGGTCTTGTGTAGTTGCCCTCTTTCCTTGATTGGTTTGGCTGGTGCACGTGGGATGCATTTTACACTGATGTTACAGCTGAGGGTGTTGAGGAAGGCCTTAAAAGGTACTTCAGAAATGCTGTTGGAGAGTGAACTAACTCCTAGTTTTTTCACAGAATTTGGCATCAATGAGCAATTATAACTTACAAGATTGAATGAATGACTTGTGTTTTATAATAATTGCAGCTTATCAGAAGGAGGAACTCCTGCACGATTTTTGATCATAGATGATGGCTGGCAACAGATTGAAAGCAAACCTAAGGAAGATTCTAATGTTGTTGTACAAGAAGGAGCACAGTATGAATCTCTATCACTCTTTCTTTCATGTTGAACCTGTGATCATGAATCTCCCATGTTTGATTATCCTTGTATGAAACTGATGGTACAATTTGTAAGAATGCTACACCAGGAGCCAATGATAATAAGTATTTTATGCTTTTTATAGTATCACTTTATATGCTTATTCTTCTATTTATGCATTGGAGATGGCATTATTAACTAATTACCCTCCTATACGTTGACAAATTTAGAACAGAAGTCTAAATATCTGGACAAAAGTTTCCAGTTCTATTCAAACTTCACAGTTAGCATTTTGTCAGTTGAAGTAATAAATGTTTTGAGTTGTAAACTTTTATGTCTGCAGATTTGCAAGCAGACTCACTGGAATAAAAGAGAATGAAAAATTTCAGAAGAATGATAAAAAGAACGAGGAATCCACTGGACTAAAGTATGTGGTGGAACATGCCAAGAAGGACTACAACGTGAAGTAAGTCATCTCGATTGTTTGGTTCCCTTGAAAATAATATAGTTTTGTACTGCAGCTGGTTGTGTGTTATCATTTAACTTTAGTCATATTGATAAAAGGTTAAGGTGTTGTAATAAGGCCGTAGCTTAGAACTGATATTTCTCCTCATTCTGTTCTATCATCTATTTCAGGTATGTGTATGTGTGGCACGCTTTAGCGGGCTACTGGGGAGGAGTAAAACCAGCTGCTGCTGGTATGGAACATTATGACACTTTGTTGGCATATCCAGTTCAATCACCAGGTGTATTAGGCAACCAACCAGACATTGTAATGGACAGTCTTTCTGTTCATGGCCTTGGTTTGGTGCATCCCAAAAAGGTTTTCGACTTCTACAATGAGCTTCATGCCTACTTGGCCTCTTGTGGAGTAGATGGAGTAAAAGTTGATGTTCAGAACATTATTGAGACCCTTGGTGCTGGCCATGGTGGAAGAGTTTCCCTCACCCGCAGTTATCACCAAGCTCTTGAGGCTTCAATTGCACGAAACTTCCCCGACAATGGATGTATTGCTTGCATGTGCCATAACACTGATGGACTATATAGTGCCAAGCAGACTGCTGTTGTCAGAGCTTCTGATGACTTCTATCCTAGAGACCCTGCTTCTCACACCGTTCATATTTCTTCTGTGGCTTACAACACTCTTTTCCTTGGAGAATTTATGCAACCAGACTGGGATATGTTCCATGTAAGCAAACAAAGGATTTTATCCTGCTTTTTTGTTGGAAGTATTATATTATTTGTTAACAATTTATGTGTCAACTTTATTTGCAGAGTTTACACCCTGCTGCAGATTATCACGCTGCAGGACGTGCTGTTGGTGGCTGTCCGATATATGTCAGGTAAAATCAAATTACCCACCAAGAGTAATAATGAAAGAGGAATTATTAACAAGATTCTCATGTGGAAACTTTGTTTTTATCTTCCTTTTTTTTCACTTTTTCAGTGACAAGCCTGGCAACCACAATTTTGAGCTATTGAAAAAGCTGGTCCTTCCTGACGGATCAGTTCTGCGTGCCCAACTTCCTGGCAGGCCAACACGCGACTGTCTTTTTGTTGATCCAGCAAGAGATGGGACAAGTTTGCTGAAGATTTGGAACGTGAACAAATGCACTGGTGTGGTTGGTGTGTTCAACTGCCAAGGTGCGGGATGGTGCAAGGTTGAAAAGAAGACCCGTATTCACGATGCTTCTCCTGGTACCCTCACAGCCTCTGTTCGTGCTACTGATGTTGACTGCATTGCTCAAATTGCTGGTACTGATTGGAACGGAGAAACAGTAGTATATGCCTATAGATCAGGTAATTTACTATTGTTACTTCCCTTTTCTAATACAAATGAATTTTAGACCTCCCTGCAAAAGATAGATTTAAAATGCCCGTTTGTTGTGCTTCCTTTTATATATATTCACATTTATATTTTTCAGTCTTGGATTTACACTACGTTGCTTCTTTCAAGGAAAAAATTAGATAATCCTTAAGAAGGATTAAGGTTCAATATTCTCCCGTTGTCAGCTTCTGGATTTAAAAGATGTTAACCAAAACCGGTATTCTTTTATTTCTGAATTTCAGGTGAGTTAATTCGATTACCAAAGGGTGCTTCAGTGCCAGTGACGCTGAAAGTTCTTGAGTATGAACTCTTCCATTTCTGCCCAATCAAGGTATATTTCAGTTTCTTTTTTTTTCCCCCCTTTCTTTCTTTATCTATCACCCATTAATTACACAACTGAACTGTTTGCTCAATGATATTACCACTGATTAAACAGCAGATCGCTTGCAACATTTCATTTGCACCAATAGGGTTGCTTGACATGTTCAACGCCAGTGGTGCTGTTGACAAGTTTGAAATCCACAGTGCTTCTGACAAGAAGCCAGAGCTCTTCGATGGTGAGGTTTCATCCGAGCTGACTACTTCACTTGGTGAGAATCGATCCCCAACTGCAACAATCACTCTGAAAGTCCGGGGATGTGGACGGTTTGGGGCTTACTGTTCCCAACGCCCGCTGAAATGCATTGTGGGTGATGCTGAGACCGACTTCAACTATGACTTGGATACTGGACTAGTGTCCTTGACTCTGCCTGTTCCAGAGGAAGAAATGTATAGATGGCCTGTCGAGATCCAGATATAAATTGTAGCTTACCTAGATTTAGCTTGAGAGATTGTATCGAGTACCATCTATACTAGAATATCAACGTCTTTAGGCGGGTGACACAGACTTCTCACCATCTTTAGTAGGGGCATGAGAGCTTTTAAGTAATAAAAGCTTTGTGCATGTGGGTGCTTCAAGTGATGATGGGTTGTGAGATCGCTCTGTAAATTGTTATGGGGTGGAGGTGGGGCTAGGGGTGTAGCTCTATCATGTATCCCATCTTATTGGTAATGAAGTGCTTTTATTAGAAATTTTCTCTTTCTGAGTTCCATTTTTTCCGTTTCCGTTGCAGGTCGAAAAAGTTATTGTCAGCTCATTTTGATTGTTGGAAACATGTCATAAAGATATGGGAAAATATTTTTAAAATGTTATAACATCTAAATATAACATTTTAGGATAGGATCTTAATGATGCCTAACAAAATTAACTACTAATTGACTTGAGAAAAACTAGGATGATAACGTGTTTCTCCCTATTTTCATTTCAACTATAAATTGCAAAACAAAATGAAAGGTTGCCAATAGTTATTAAGGATTTGATAAATTCATATCCATTTCTACAATTTGAAATATTGTTGGAATTAGAAAGTGAGCTTTCTGTATCACTTTGGTTGGCTATTAACCTCTCTCTCTCTCTCTCTCTCTCTCTCTCTCTCTAACATTTGGCTACTTCTATGAACTAAGATTTGAATCATATTATTCATGTTCCTTTTGAATCATTCCAAGCATTTTGCAAATAATATTAAGTTTTCTTTTGTTCCGCCATACGTCTGCAGAGGAGAAAATAAATTCTTCCTTTGCCTTTCCTATTTTCAACATCTTTTCTTTTCTTCATGTGAGGTAGGCCTGAATAGTAGTTGGAACTTTCATCTGGTGATCTTGCAGAGAAGATACTATTAAGCGACATGAATGAATATTATTTTGTTTTTCTAAGTAATATCAACAGCTTTCAGATAGATAGGAACTGATTTCATAGATACTCGGAGGTATTAAAATGGAATCCATTAGTTCTGAAAATGGCAAGTACTAGAAAAGAACTACTACTGCAAAGAAGAACGTAATATGGTAGCTGAGTGTTTCTATTGCATCAATTAATACACGAGCTAAAAAAATTGCAAGCACAAAGGAATGAATTACATGAAGCAAAATTGTATTCTCAAGAGGAAAAAGGGAAAAAGTTCACTACAATTCCTAAAGTTCAGACCAAAGAACAACGGTTGCTTGATATATGGCAAAACTTTGATCGAACCAATTATACTAATGGTGAGGTGAGAATCATAATGTTGGCATTTACCAGTAATCTTTGCATGAACACGTGCCGTTGACGAATTTGTGGAAACGAACCCGATCCCTGACAATAATTTCCCTATCATAAATTTTACTGATAATTTTTGTTACTTCATGACAGTCTCCACAAACTCTCAGATTCTTTACAATTCTAATAGTTGCTGGTGCCTTTGTTTTCATCAAGCCATAAGCAATGGCCAGCCTCTCACTATGCTCGTATAGAACATTCTCTTTCTCTTCATCATTCACGAGGTGCAGTACAACAGAAACAAACGGTTTATACCCACTAATAAGAATCTTCAGAGCGACATCCCTTAGAGTTTTTTTTATTTCCTCTGCCTCAGGATGCGACCAGTCACCCGTTACAAAGTTGTGCACAAAGCCATCAACCTCAATAGATGTGCATCCTGGCAATGCCTTGATGCCGTTCTCCTTCATCATCTTTCTTACATGGCTCACCTTCTCCAACTGTGAAACAGAAGCATACAAATTTGCAAGAATGATATAGTTTTCTGCTTTCCATGGTTCTAATTCAAGGAGCTTCCCAGCAACCATTTCAGCTTTCTGTAACATCCGATTTTTCGTGTAAGCCACAAGCAATGTTCGCCAAATTACTGGATCTGGTGTGGGAATGATTAGTGCAAAATCATAGGCCTCATCAATAAGGCCTCCACGGCATAGTAAATCAACCATACAACCATAATGCTCCATTGAAGGTTCTATTCCTAATTCAAGCATGCTCGACCAATATCTCTTTCCATCTGAAACTAGTCCACCATGGGCACATGCAGATAAAATACCAATGAAAGTTACATGGTTCGGCTTGGCCTGAAAAGAATTAACTTAGATTATTTGTGACATTTATGAAAATTTATATCAATAATTTGACCCATTAAAAGGACAGGTTGATCTTTCATAACTCAAAAGTATTTGCCTATATAAAATATACTCTGAACTAACCAGGAAAAGTTTATATTTTTAATTTGTAGCTATTGCATCCCTAGATTTTTATTTTTCTACGTAAAAGTATTTGCATATCTCAGCAATAGATAATATGATAAAATGTAATTTTATATCTTTCCTTTAATTTATAGATAATCATTTGTTAAATTACCCATTGATCAGCAATTAAAGGTAACTTACGAGTTACAAAATGGGAAACTTGAAAGGGTCCAATAAGTCAAAAACAAAAATTTAAGAGTACAACAGCTCAACAAGTGTAAATAAAAAGGTCAAGGGTGCAGTAGACTTTCTCCAAATAGTTCAAGGGAGAATTGATCTATTCAGCCCTAATACTTGTGTATGTGTATACTTACATAATTATATGTCAAGCTATAGTTTTTTTGCACCTAATTTATGTTTGTTTTGCTTCATCCATTAAAGTTTGTTCATTAAAGACTAAAAAAACGCAATAATGAATCTTTTTATGAAAAGACTTAGCTTGGGATGCTTAGACCAGTGTGCAGACAACAAAAGAATTGGGATTGAGCCTCTAAATCACCTTCTTTCTTTGCTCTAATCATCAGAACTGTCAGGTTTACTTTTTTTTTTTATCTCATTACCTGTGCTTCTTCCATCCTCGAAAACACATTCAGTGCATCCTCTGCAAGTCCATGAATGGCCAATCCAACAATCATTGAGCTCCAAGCTTTACTATCTTTTACTCTCATCTCATCAAAAATTTCTCTGGCTTTCTCTATGCATCCACACTTGGCATACATATTAATTAGAGCTGTATTAAGCTCAAGATCAACATGAATCATCCGTTTCTTGATATACGCATGAACCCACTTCCCTATATCTAGTGCTCCAACCATAGCACAAGCAGATAGTACACCTACCAATGAAACTTCATCAGGTTCAATACCCACCACTTGCATTTCTCGAAACATAATCAAAGCCTCGTTAATCATTCCTAACCTTGCATAGCCACTGACCATTGCACTCCAACAAACCAAATTTCTCTCGGTAATTTCGTCGAACACCTTTCTAGCAATAGTTATTTCTTCACACTTCGAGTAAAAATTCACCAATGAAGATTGCACATAAGGGCTCGAGCTAAACCCAGATCGCAAGATTTGCGCATGAATCTGCTTACCTTCTTCAAGAGCCATTATAATTGAGCAAGCTTTGAGCACAAAAGCCATAGTAAAAGTGTTCGGGTTTGGGTAGCCTTTTCCAACCATATCTTTGAACAAATGAATGGGTTCCTTTGATGGGATTTTAGTGTACAAACAACCCCTTATAACTGAATTGTACGCAAAAATGCCTGGGTTTGGGATTTGAGAGAAAATTTTGCGTGCGTAATCGAAGTTGCCAAAAGGAGAGAGAGCTGCAAAGGAGAGGATTTTGGAGATTAAGAAGGATACGGAGGAAATGGGAGGAACGTGCGTAAGGATACGCGCATGAATTTGGCGGAGAATTTGCATGCTGGGGCATTTTCGAATGAGAAAAACGATTTTTTCTTCTTCTTCCAGCTCTTCTTCTTTTTCACGGTTTGAATATGAGATTTTCGGCTCAATAGAATCTCAGCGCGGGAACACAAATGCAAACATTTTTTAGGATATTGTTCATTAAATATTACTGATTTTATTATTTTATTTCTTTAATCTTTTTGAATCAAATTTTTTTGTTGGGCTAAAAGCCCGGCACTTTTGAGCCGGATTATTGCGTGGGTTGTCCGTAACGGGCTTCTTTCTGACTTTTATTTGTCTTGCTCAATAGTTGATTGAAAATTTTTTTATTCAATTAATTAATTTTAATATTTTTCCATTCATGCATTAAAATGGAAAATTTTGAAAAATTCTTATGGTAAAATTATTATTATCCCTAATATAAACATTCAAATAGTTATTCGGCCTAATAAATAATAACTTCAACTTTGCAATTAAATTAAATATATAGAATTGAAATTTATAGTTAGTGCCTAATTATTTGGCATTGTGATTTTTATGCTTTTCATAATTTGCGTTTGCAATACCTTTAAACTGTTGATTAAAGTGATAAATCATCGTAAATTTGAGAATACAAGTTCGATCGCTGATAGTTCACTTTGCTAAAAGAGTCAAAAACATTTATGCTCTATTGTTTGAGGGGATTACACATCTCGATTATATATATATATATATAAACATGAATTAAAAATAATGAGATCTTTTACCTTTTTTCCAAATCATGATTTTCTTTTTAAAAAAAAAAATTCAAAATCCGCTTTTTAAAAGAAACTCCAAACAGAAACTTATTGCTAGCTACCTTTCGGAACTTATTTTTTATTTCATTTTATTTTTTTCTTGGAATAAAATGGAAGTGTCATCAATCATCATGTTTTGTGCTTATAGCTTATTAAAGTTAATGATGGTCTTAATCAAGCTCTTAATTATATTCTAAGTACGTCATCCTTAACTTGTCCAAATAATCAAAAGTATAACACCAAATCCATAACTAGATGCGACATATAAATCCATTGAATCTTTATTCTATATATCATCATCATCATATTATTATCAAAGCCTAATTGCTGCCATGACAAGCTATATCTACACACATACATGGCATCCTTCCATAAAATCAATCAATAATTAATTCTACGTGGACCAACTATAATTATTTTATTTCTTCTTAAAATAAGAAACTTCGCTTTAGCCAATTAGATTTAGTTGAGTTGGTCTTCTCACTTATGTAAGGAGTGAGAGTCTCAAGTTCGAGTCCTCTCGACCATAAGTGTTTTCACTAATTTAGTGAGTTCAAGGAAGGACTATTTTGTATAACGTAACTCACAGTTTTATTTTGGCACATCAGATTTTTCAATAATAAAAAAAAAAACCTCTCTTTAATTACTCAATCTAGCCATTCACATTCAATAACAAAAAAGATTAATGATTAGCTATGCAACTATATGTATTTGAATTATAAGGTGAGGGTTTAAGGTCAAGAATTTCATAATGGCATGGATATAAAACTTAGAAACTTAAGTCATCAAATGTTGGATCTCCTACTCCAAAGCTATTCCCATTCCCCACTCCACAATCATTTTACACCACAACATTTTGTGATGGTAGACCAATTACAAAATGCCTCATATGCTTACATGCTTTCATCATCTTTTTCTTTTCTTTTTCCTTTTATTACAAGTTAAAGGAATAATAAGTTCAAAGCTACAATATTTTTGTTTTATTAGAATTGAACCATCTATGGTGAAAAAATTAATTTTATGTAATTTTTTAACAATTAAAACTTATCTTCTTTATGAGTTTTTTTTTTTGAAATTTTATACAATATTCATGAAAAATATAATTAATTAATTTTTATAATTATAAGAAATTATTCGTCATTAAATAATGAAGTTTATATATGATTTTAGTTACTTTCTGTTATTGTATTTCATTAATTAAATTAATTATTTTTATTTCTCATTTTAGAATTTCAACAAGATTATAGTTTAAAATATTTACTATTTTTTTAGGGAATGAGATGTTTCTTGTTTAAAATATGAAGTAGATATTTTTAATTAAATTTCTAAATTTTTTAACAAGAAAATTATTGAATTTTTTTAGCATTGGAGGAGGAGATTTAAATTGGTTCTATTGTAAAGTCATACATGAATTTATCACTAAATTATACCATTTAGAAATTTTAATATTAGAATCATGTTTAAAAAATAAACACATATGTTCTTTAACTTATCTTTGAAAATACTTATATGATTAATTATTTTAATATGTTTAAGTATTTTTGGGACAATTTATGCAAGAAAAAAAATGTTAAAATCCATAACTATTTGTCATTAAGCTTTTTATAATTAAAAATAAAGTATGAGTATGGATGAAATTAAAATTGTTAATGTCACGTTTGTTTCTAATTTAAGTTGAATGAGAACTTTAAATTAAATCAATCAATGAAAACTACAATATGGACACGTAAAACTAAAATTAATTACCTCAAATTAGTCTTTCATTCTAATTAATCCTTAATATTTTTTATTACCATAGTGGGAATAAACCTTAACATGAATTGAACCAACACATACATCATTTAATGCAAAAAATGTATTGTTGCAATCACAAAATTATAATGGATAAGTGTCAATCTTACGTGATCTATTAGCCGTTGGATGGATGGATGTCTCGAATGGTCTTCATAGGGGAAAAATTGAATATTTTATTAAAAATTATTAAAAGAATTAAAAAAAAAAGTAAAGAAAATTTAATATAAAATTAACTCTTCTAACACGAGTTTTAATTCCCATATCTCAAGTCTCGATTTTCATTTAATCAACATAATTATTTTACTTTCTGGTGTTTTCAACTTATATTTATTTTTATTGAACTATTATTCTCATATCTCACCTCTCGATTCTCATCCAACTTTCATAATTAATTTATTTTTTTAAACATTTTTAAGCTAGAATTTATTTGAAAAAAATATATAAATTAGTCCTTGAGTTATAATCAAATCTCCATTTTCAAAAACAATTATACGTCCCTAAATTATGTTTTTATTAACACTTTTGGTTCTTTTGTCCAAAACAGATGGACTAAAGTGTTAAAAGAAAACATAAGGGAAGGATCAATGTGTTAACAATAATCATAAGAACCTCATTATCAGTTTGACCATAATTTAGGGACCAATTTCTAAATTAATGACCAATCAAAAGAGAATATTTTGAACGGAAGGATCAACGTGTTAATGAAATCATGAATTAGAGATCTTATAATTAGTTTTTAAAAATAAAAATTTTCATTTAGTAATTTGACTATAAATCAGAGATCAATTTATTATTTTTCCTTTTATTTTTATTGAATCGTTATGTTAAATCATCTTCATCTAAGATATATTAAAAGTGCAAGCACAAGAAGTCAAATTTGAAGTTGTGTCGAGAAGATTTTACTTGAATATATTCAAACCCAAAAAGAAAAACTGATTTCAAATAAATCATTTAGATTGAAAATTAGAAAAATGCATAACTTATTAACATGACTTTTATAGTTGTAGATTAGTTAATAAAATAGAGAGAAAACGAACTTATTATTTAAATTTAGAAAAACCTTTTAAAAAAAAATTAGAAAAACAATGAGTTTTAAAATTGGGCCTTTCATAAGATGTTCTTTTATATATTTTTGCATTAAATTCACCATTTTATTATAATTAATCAAAATTAATTAAGCAGAAATTAAGGAAATATATTTCTTGTTGGTAGTATTAATAATCTTAATTCTAATCAACAAGATATAATATTAATATTATAGATGTTGAAATTAATATATTTCCTTACTAAAATTGGTTTAACATTTAGTGATTGATGGTCAACAATTAATTAGTAACTATAATAATATCTAAAAATATCATGTTACAAATGATATTAATTAATTGATTTAATGTACTTTAATTTTAATTAATTATTCACAAAACTCTAGTATTGAAATTAACTCTTATGTCAGAAACATGAATCGTTATTATTGATATATGTATAGATCAATATCTTGTGGAGCACGCTAAGGCAAAGCATAGTGATAAATATATATACAAGCTGATAATATATCCATATTCGAATCTCTTTTCTTAAATATTAAAAAAAATATATCTTTTTTTAGTATATGATTAGAAATATCATCGTTTAAAAAAAAAAAATTTCTAGTTTGGTTCATAAGTGAGTCTAAAAATCCGGCCTAAGATATATTAATCTTATAAATTGTGGTTACACGTATAAAGTATAAACGAGTATGTCTCTACTAGGGTTGGTCAAATTTGTTGGTGTAACTTACAAGTATTGGATACTATCAATGTTGTGGTGTGCCCACTTAAATGGGACCCACATGTGTGAAAGTAAGAAAAAAAAATAGGAGCAGCCAGTTCAACAGTGATGGTTTTGAATTGTCACAGTGATGGTTTAATTGCTGCACATGGGCGTGCAACTTAAAATGAGTGTACACGCCAATTCCTACGCGTTAACCTGCCTATAAATTAGAGGCATGAGGCAGAACGCAACAACAACACACCAAGAAACGGAGAGAGAAAATGTAGCGAGAGAGTGTACCGTTTTAGGATGGGTTCCTAAAACGCAGGGGAGAAGAAAAATAGTGAGGATTATCTAGGGTGTTTTTGGGAAACACTTTGTGTGTCACTATTTTTGTATTACTCTCTTTGTACCTACTATTGTTTTAATAGTGGAAGAATGATTCGGAGTTTGTACCGTGGCCGTAGCCCTAAAAGAGTTGAGGGTGAACCACGTAAATTTCTGTGTGTCCCATTTCTATTTTTCCACTGCCGTAATTATTTTCTCTTAATTGGTTGAAAGGGCCCAATAAGTGGTATCAGAGCTGATTTCCTAACAAGTGGTATCAGAGCCGAAGGTTTCGGCAGGTCCAGCCGGTCAGATAGCGGTACCGGATCCGTGGTTCGGCAGGTCCAGCCCGGTCAGATTAGCGGTAGCCCCGGATTCCGTGGATATATTTTGAAAATAAATATACCACGATGAAAGAGAAAATTACGCACGAGAGTCCATTGGTGTTGTCCCGCGTCGAAAGACGTTGCGAATCGACTTAGTGATGAAATAGTAAAATAGTAACTTCGCGTTGATGGTGAATAGTTACTAAATTGACCGTTACTGTTCTGAAGCCCGTCACTGTTAGCCCAGCCTATTACACGCATAGTCTATTGACGTGTACAAGTTACTATTCATGCATACAGTTACTATTCGAGTATACTGTTACTATTCATAGTCACTATTCACGTATACTACTGTTCACGTAATACGATTTAATGGTTGGTGATGATTTCTGCACAGTCAAAATGGACCAAGCAAAATGATAGTCTGAATAAGCGCCGTATTACCTATATGGAGAAATGAGAGATCTCCTTAAGGTATTAAAATGCATTTGCCTTGTGTTTAATTGAACTAAACCGGATGACAAGACTGATGAGGAATGGGCTTGAGCATGCGTCCAAGGTCAGTATCTCAGTTGCGCAGCTTTCGAGCATGCGTCCAAATCTCGGTTGGCAGATTTGATGATGAAGGTTTCTGTAGCACCTTCAGAAATGGTCAGTGGAAGCTCAGAAAAGGTACATTTGTGGTAGCTAAAGACCGAAAACTGTACGTGATGCGTGCGAAACTCTCCTAAGACACTTTGAGTGTAGCGGAGAATGACTGTACAGTTGAATTGTGGCATAAACGATTACGCCACATGAGTAAGAAGACTCTGGCAAGAAAGAACATACTATGTGGATTGGATGAAGTTCACCTAGATAAGTGTCCTGATTGTATGGCGGGAAAGCTAAACAGAGTAGCTTTTAAGATTACCCCTCCTTCTAGAATGAAGAATGTATTAAATCTGATTCATTTAGATTTGTGTGGACCATTGACGATGTCATATGGTGGAAATCGATATTTTGTAATACTTATCGAAGACAATTCTAGGAAGACCTGGGTATACACATTGAAGTCTTCTAAACCTGGTTGAGAGACAGACAGGCAAGAAGCTGAACAGTATCAGGACAGATAATGGTGGAGAATACACTGGGCGTAAATCAGGAACCAGATAAGGTGGAGAATACACGAGAATACACTGGGCCATTTGATGCTTTCTGCAAAGAGCATGGCATTCGACATCAAACGACACCTCCCAAGACACCGCAACTGAACAGTGTGGCTGAGAGGATGAACCGAATTTTGATGGAGAAAGTCAGATGTGTACTCTCACATGCAAAGTTGTCTAAGAGATTTTGGGGTGAAGCTTTACTCACAGTAGTTTATCGTTCACCCTATTTCCCTCTATAATTTGATACTCCAAAGAGAGTATGGTTAGGAAATGATGTTTCCTATGATCATTTGCAGGTGTTTGATTGCAAAGCCTTCGTACATGTCCCGAAGGATGAACGGTCGAAGCTTAATGTCAAGACTAGACAGTGTGTATTCATTTGTATTCATTGGCTATTGGCCAAGACCAAATGTGACTATAAGGTTTTAATGACCAATCCAGAGACGATTTAATAAATCGTGGATGCTGTATTTTGAAGATCAGACTATTGAAGATATTGAAGGCAGAGTGCAATAGATCTGATAAAGACTCAACAGACATAACAGAGAGTAGAGAGTCCCTCCAATAGACCGCAAACAAATTGGAGATGAAGAAAATGTTCCATAAGAACAAGTGCCAGAGTTAGAAAATCCAGAAGTTCCTAATGAAAATAAACCAGATGAAGATTGTGGTGTTCATGTTCAGCCACCAGCTCCAGAAGTTTCTCAAACATTAAGAAGATCTAGTACAGTCTGACAACCATCTACTAGATATCCAGTCAATGAATATGTATTGATGACTGACAGGGGAGAACCTGAAAGCTTTGAAGAAGCTATGGAAATGAACATAAGAGGAACTGGATTGAAGCCGTGCAAGATGAAATGAAGTCCTTGCATGCTAGATATTTAGCAAATGAATATGTATTGATGACTGACGGGGGAGAACCTGAAAGCTTTGAAAAACAAGTGGGTGTTCAGGATCAAGTAGGAAGAACACAGCTCCCAACCACGATTCAAAGCTAGACTGGTTGTGAAAGGATATTCAATCAAAGAAAGGGTATTGATTTTGGCCAGTTTGATTCTGGAATTGAGCACAAATGGATTGGATAAGACCTTACTTCCCTAAATGTGAGATTTGGAAAGAAGAAATATATCATGGAGCAACCAGAGAGCTTTTGTAGAAAAAGAGGATGTGTTTGCAAACTGAAGAAAAGTCTGTAATGGGCTTGAGCAGGCACTGAGACAGGTGGTATAAAGAAGTTTGAGTCTTGTTATGGGGGAGCAACGGCTACAGAAAGACTACTTCAGATCACTGTGTTTTATATTCCTCCTGATGATAACTACATTATTTTTTGCTCTATTGTGGTTGATATGGTGACTGTTGGTTAGAATTCTAGCCTTGAAAGATACAGCTAAGTAAGTCTTTTCAATGAAAGACTTAGGACGCAGCAAAGCAAATTCTTGCTGTTAAGATCGAAGAGCCAAGAAATTAATGGTTGTCACAGGAGAGTACGTTGAGAAAAGTACTTCAAAGGTTTAGAATGGGAGAATGGCTAAAGCGGTAGTTTGTCCTCATTACTAAATCATTTAAATTGAGTTCTAACAGTGCACCTTCTACGAATGGAGAGAAGAAAGAAATGGAAAAAGATCTGTAGGTTGTGCCTTGTGTTCGAAAAGTCCTTCCGACAAAGGAAGTTCGGGCGGCGTGTCCCCGCAAAGTTGTAAGGCGGTACAAGATGGTGGGCACAGATTCTAATAGATTATAGCTGCAGGGGGACCCGGTGTCGTTGACAGTCCAAAAGCTCAATTCAACCTGGAAAGAATTCCCTCCTTCCATTCTATCACTAAGATCAAGGGATGTGTTGGAGATGAAGCTGTTACAAACTTGAGAAGATCCATACAGGAGAAATGGATCAGTCATGTTGACTGAAGATTCTTTCAAAAGGAAAAGTTTGAAATACTGTCGGATAGCTGCAGGATGATGGAGAATATGGCTAAATGTTCCCACTTAATAAGTGTCAGGGGGTGAGAATTGTTGTGGTGTGGCCCACTTAAATGGGACCCACAATGTGTGAAAGCTAAGAAAAAAATAGGAGCAGGCCCAGTTCAACAGTGAAGTGGTTTTGAAATTGCTGGCCCACATGGCGGTGCAACTTAAAGAGTTGTACACGGCAATTCCTACGCGTTAACACCTGCGCTATAATAGAGGCAGAGGCAAGAACGCACAACACACACCAAGAAACGAGAGAGAAAATGTAGCGAGAGAGTGTTACCGTTTTAGGATGGGTCCTAAAAACGAGGGAGAGAAAAATAGTGAAGGATTATTTTGGGGTGTTTGGGAAAACACTTTATGTGCCACCTATTTTGTATTACTCTCTTTTGTACGCTACTATTGTTTTAATAGTGGAAGAAATATTCGGAGTTTTGTCCCGTGGACGTACCCTAAAAGAGTTGAGGTGAACCCACGTAAATTTCTGTGTGTCCATTTCTATTATTCGCGCTGCCCAGTAATTATTTTCTCTTAAATTGGTTAAAAGGGCCCAACGGAGGGTATCAGAGCTGATGCCCAACAACTGGTTCAGAGTCGATATCCTAACAATCAAAAAGGTTAATGGTGCTCTTAATTTCCCTGCAAACTAATACTATAGTAATAACATTTTATATAATATATATATTATATATATATATAATAATATATTGTCCAGGTACCGTGACTGTCCAAATATGCTTTTATGAAAATTATTTAATTAAGCATATTTGAAAAAAAAAATGTATATTTTATATATACTTGGAATTAACTACAAGTATATGGAGAGAAACAGCCTTGAATCCGAAATGAAAATTAGTCTTAATATTAAAAAAGGATAGGAAGATGATCATTAATTAAAAATAAAAAGAAATTATAGTTATACACCAAAATATAATTCTGATACGGATTTGCTACCACTCAACCATAGAGCTCAATGAAGCATGGAGAACACCTAAGTTTCTCAGATTGATGGAAGCACATGTTGAGATGGAATCTAAAATTCTAGCATATGGCATGCCCTGGCCATACTAGAGCCTAATTTTGGCGTAATAAGTTAGCTCATTTTTGTTAGTTCTGAGTTGTAATGTTGTTAATGGGTTGGGCCACCAATAAATTGGGCCACCCTTTTAATTTTTATCCTTAGTTGGTTTGGATTAATTATCCTTAGTTGGTTTGGATTATTATTAACTTATCCTTAGTTTGTTTTGAATTAGTTAGTCCTTATCCTTAAGTTGGTTTTGGATTAATCTTCCTTATCCTTAGTTTGGTTTGGATTTTAATTATTCCTTATCCTAAATTTGGTTTAATTTAGCTAATTTTTTTAGTTGATTTGGATTAGTTAATCCTTATCTTTAAGTGTTAAGATTTGTTAGTCTTATCGCTTAGTTTGGTTTAAGGATTAGCTAAAAATCCTTATCCTTAGCCTGATTTAAGATTAATTATTCTATAAATCCTTTAAGGAATCGGACCTCTTTAGAATTAGTATAAATAGCTTGTTTAGCTGATTTAGATTAATTATTCTAAATCCTTTAAGGATCAGGACCTCTTAGAATTAGTATAAATAGCTTGTTATATTGTATTCATTCAACAATTCAATGAAATAGAAATTCTTCTTTCATGCTTAGGCGTGTTCATTGCTGTAGAGAGAGTGTGAGATTGCATTCTTCTAATTGCATCAAGAATCAAGGTAAACTTATCAATTTACTTGTGGCGTTTATCTTTTCCTTTTACTCTATTATTGGTGTTTCCGTTTCTTTATAAACGAGGGGTGCCATAGGGGAGGGTTTAGTTTTATCTTTGATCTCTTCCAAATCTTGTCATAGAGTTCTTAGAATAAATTTCCATAGGGTTCCGCGTCATTAGTGGTAAGTGCATGTACGTCTTAGTGATGGATGAAGGTTCAAATCACCTTTTCCAGTATTTAAAAAAAAATTTGAACTTTGTTAAAATTTTTATTTCAAATTTACAAACTGACGTTTAAACGAATTCATATACTAAAAAAAAAAAAGACTCAACCGTTAAATTCAAAATAATGAACAACAAATTTAGTTAAGTGGCATAAAACCAAAACTATATACTATATAATGTTATTTCATGAAAGCAGACTTTTGATTTCTATACTAAATTATAAAGACAATATATCTTTTCCTTTGAAAATTAATTATCCATGAGGTCATGGCCGTGTCCATTTAATGGTGCACAAAACTTAACTAGTCTTGGTTCACATCGTGACGACTTATTAAACGATAAAATACTCCTAATATGTATTGTATCTATTTCATATAAATGGAATTTACGACTTTAATTAAAGAATAAAAGTGTTGAACTACTCATATCAAGTAACTGTTGATCAAATTTAACAATTTTTTAAAAATTTAATAGAATATGCAAACATTATAATCATAAATTAATTATATTGTAGGTTAAATTAAATTTAGAGCTTCACATTATAATTTGACTTTTCTACTTCAATTAACATTTACTATCTATGTTGGAACTAACGCCTAAAAAAATGAAATTATCTCTCCGTATCTTACTACATTAAAATTAAATTACTTTGAATATAAAGTAAAGAGCAACATTAAATTCAAAATACCCAAAAAATTATAGTTGATCTATTAAAGTACTATATAGGTTAATGAAAAATCAGCTTTAACCAAAAATAAAAAGAAAAGAAAATTCTCTAAGGTTATGGGTTCGATCCTTTATAACGCAAACTCTTCGGGTCAGTCCTTTGCCTCCGAAGGCAAGCGAGAATTAATCAAATTTGTGGACCGTTAAAACATAATTGATCTAAATAACTCGTGCAAGTACAAAAAAAAAAAAAAAAGAAAAGAAAAGAACATTCTCATTATTTTATATATGCATGTGGAAATTGAATTTATTAGCTTAGCTAGCTAGCTATAGCTAGTGATGTTATATAAGGTATGGACTAAAGATGAACAAATTTCCTTACACAAAAAGGGAAAAAAAAAAAAAGTTCGTTCTTCAAATTGCATAGGTGTATGAATCTAAAGTCAGCAAATACTAGCCAAAAAGAAATCCTTTCGTCTCAATCTCTTGTATCTCACATACCATACCTCAAGAGTCTCTCTCTGTCTCTCTCTAGTGTCTATAAATACAGAAGCACTATCATGACATTTTATGCACTTTCATACCCTAATATTACCTATAATCATCCCATAAAATTCTCTTTCCCTTGCAGAAGAAGAAATCCATAATGGCTTTAAAAGGAATTCAAAACCCTAATTATCCATTCTTGGCCATCATTTTTCTAGTTTCAATTATTATTATTCCATGTTATAATTGTCTTCAACAGGACACTCTTAATGATTACCTTGAAGAAGAAACATCTGGCTATGATAATTCTGAAGCTTATCCTTCCTATTTTAGCTCCCTCGATGACGGTCAGTCCAATCACTATGTTAGTTTAAGAATTGATAATGTTCTAAATTTGAAAATATTTGATAAAGTTGGATCCACATCAACTTCAGTTAACAAAATTAGTGTTGATGATTTTGGAGCTAAAGCAGATGGAAGTGACGATACTCAGGTATTTTTCCATTTTTACATACAATTTTAAATTTTTTTTGCCAATTTCTTTTAGTATTATTAATCTAATTTTTCTCAATATATATTTTTATAGGCTTTCGAAAAGGCTTGGAAGGAAGCTTGTTCATCTAAGGGAGCTATTCTTGTTGTGCCTGAGAACAAATATAGTGTCAAGCAAGTTAGATTCTCAGGTCCTTGCAAATCCGATATAACATTTCAGGTAACCTAAAATAAATATACTTATAAATGCATAGTTTTTTTTTTGTTTCAAAAAAATATATATTTTTTAAAAAACCCATTTAATTTTTCTATTACACATTACCTATATATATATATATTAATTGATATAAAAATTAAAATTTGAAAAATATTAGATATATGGAACAATCGAAGCATGGGAAGATCGATCAGCCTACGAGAAAGACGATAGACATTGGCTTGTATTTGATGAAGTTATATGGAACAATCGAAGCATGGGAAGATCGATCAGCCTACGAGAAAGACGATAGACATTGGCTTGTATTTGATGAAGTTGAAGATTTGGTAGTTGAAGGTGGTGGCATAATTGATGGGAATGGCAACATTTGGTGGAAAAACTCATGCAAAGTCAATAAAGATCTTGTAAAATCATTTCTCTATCTCCAATCTCCTTTTTATTCCGGTCAAAAAAAAAATCTCCTTTTATTATTATTATTATTATTATTATTTCTTTTTTTTTTTTTTTTTTTTTTTTTTTTTCTCGGCAATAAAAACTGACTCTTCTTGTTTTCTTCATGATCGCATCTTTTTTTTTTTTTTTTTCGCAATAAAAAACTGACTCTTCTTGTTTTCTTCATGATCGCCTCAGCCTTGCAAGCATGCACCTACGGTATGCGTCGTCGTTATTTACTTATTTATTTTATAGCTTAAGCTCTGTTGAGAAATTATTTTTGAACTAGTTTTTATCGTTTTGACTAAGTTAAATTTTTATTTTCTACGTTTGTAATGTTCAGTAACATAATTTTTAAAGGCTGAATGAGCTTTTATGAAACATTAAACATTTTGACGTTTATCATTTAACTTTTAATTAAATTTTTTTGACAATCATACTCATTTATTTTTCTCCAAATTCAACTAATTAAATACTTAATATTCTTTTTGACATTTTAAATTAAAGAGCTATCAAACACTTCTAATTTAAACCACCATACAAACAACTATCAGTTAATAACTATTACAATAACTACTAAAATAGTGCTCTAAACCCAATATATATGAAACTTCGAATTTATATTATCCTGAAATTTAAGAATTTATATCATTTTAATTTTTAATTAACAAGAATAGAATTCCTATTCATGGCAGGCTTTGACCTTCGATAAATGCAAGAACTTAGTAGTAAAGAACCTGACAGTCCAAAATGCACAGCAAATGCATGTGTCTTTTCAAAGCAGCAGAGATATTGAAGCCTCCAATCTTTTGGTAACTTCACCTGAGGATAGTCCTAACACTGATGGAATCCATGTCACTGAAACCCAAAACATCCAAATTACAAATTCAGTCATAGCAACAGGTAAATTTACAGTTTTAACCCCTTAAATTACATAAATTAAATTTATTTATTTTTTTGATTAACCATTAGGAGTAATAATTAGTTTCTTTAATCTCGTGTTATATTAAAGGTGATGATTGTATCTCTATTGTAAGTGGATCTCAGAATGTGCAAGCCATGAACATAACCTGTGGGCCAGGCCATGGAATAAGGTCATTGTCTTATTTGCCCTCTCTTAAAATAATCAAGGTTTGCTTGGTATAATTAATTAATTAACTACTAATTAATGTTTCTTGTTTCTCATATGTTTAGTGTTGGAAGCTTAGGTTATGGAAATTCAAGAGCTTATGTTTCAGGAGTAACTATTGATGGTGCCAAGATTTCTGGCACTACAAATGGTGTTAGGATCAAAACATGGCAGGTAAATAATATTATTATTATATATTACTTTAAACAACTGCACAGCTAGATAATTTCTCAAGCTTAACAATTTTCACTATGAAGATATTATATATATATTTTTAACTTTGGGGGCGGCGTTGTCTTAAAGAATATGTAGTTCTTCTCCCGATCTTAAATTAAATTTCAAAAACTAAATAAATGAATAAGACATTTTTTTAGTATTAGGAGGGGGAATTTGAACCTGATCTATCTATCGTCAAATTGTACATGCATTTACCAACTAAACGTGAATGAATGAATAGAGGTTATAATTAATTTAAATATATATGCAGGGAGGGTCAGGAATTGCCAACAATATCAAATTCCAAAATATTGAAATGTACAATGTCACCAAGCCCATTATAATTGATCAGCACTACTGTGACCAACACAAACCATGCAAAGAACAGGTATGCATATATATATATATATATATATATATGGAGCCGAGACATAGGCATGCTCAGTAACAACTTTTGAGTTATTTTTTAGCATTTTGACCAAGTGAAAATTCTATATGTTTTAATTATAGTGTTCAGTAACATTGTTTTTATAATAGCTTTGAGAGATTGAGGGAATTTTTTATAAAACGTTAAATATTCTAGCATTTAGCTTTTAACATTTAACATTTAACTTTCAATTAAAAATTACTCATTGTTTTTTTACTCCGAATTCGGTTAACAAGTAATATCTTTTTTTGTCATTTTAAACAAAACAACTAATTAAACCACTATTTTTATCGAACACTTCTAATTTAAACTGCTATATAAACAACTACCAGTTATGAATAAGCTAACAGTAATAGCTAAATTGACTCGTAATGTTTCCTATCACAGTTCACAAAAATGTGGGATTACCCTTTAGTTATTAATTAAAACATATATTATTTGTTATTGCAGAAATCAGCAGTTCAGGTGAAAAATGTGGTGTACAGGAACATAAAGGGGACAAGTGCTTCTAATGTGGCAATAAAGTTTGATTGCAGCAAGAGCTATCCATGTCAAGGGATTTTGTTGGAAGATGTTATTCTTAAAAGGGAAGGAGATGAAGCAGCAAAAGCTTCATGCAGTAATGTTAAATTAACTGAAAAGGGAGTAGTTTCTCCAAATTGCCCTTGAACAGAAACAAAAATCACTGTATGTAACATATATATGTATGAATAATTTATAGATACTTGCATTGGATATTTTTATACATGATGTACCAATAACACAATACATAGATTGTAACTTTGGTTTGTTTATATTCATTAGAAGATGAAATAATAAAGATCTCACATATTGTTTTACATGCTCCTCCTTTATTATATAGTGTCATAGCCCTGACCTGGTCAGTATTGTCCGCTTTAGGCTTTGCAACCCTCACGGATTTGTCCCTCAGGCAGGCTTTGCAACCCACCCAAAAGCGCGCGACCTGGTCAGTATTGTCCGTTTAGGCCTTTGGCAACCCTCACGGATTTGGGTCCCTAGGGCAGGCTTTGCAATAACCTCACCCAAAGCGCGCTAGACCAAGTTAGAAGCTACCCTCTTATGTAAATAAGATTCGTTACGCCCGTCCTTAACCGATGTGGGATTTGCCTAAGGTGTGCTGGCCTTGCCAACAATACACCCCCCCCTTGGGGACTCAGCGTCCTCGCTGAGAGTTTGCCCCACCACCGGCCAGAGGGCACAGGGCTGGGCCCTCTGATACCAATTGTCATCAAAATAAACATGTCACACCTTACCCTACTGTAAGACATGGCATGTCGGCCCGTAAATATAAAAAGAAATGTCTATAATTTACTAACTAGTAATCTCAATATAATTTCTTAAACATATTATTAAAAACATAAAATGGTTCCATAACCCATAAGTCCATAGATGATTTAATTACATATTGGAGTTCTGTTCAAATCTTAGATACATAATAGAAATTAATTACTTAATAGACTATAAATTTTCAAATTCATACAATCATAATTCACATGAATCTGCTCAAATATACATAGATGATCTGTTAATGTTTAATACATCATACATATTCTAAAAGAAGTCAAATATACAATAGCTACATCAGTAGCATACTATCTACATCAAATAAAAATGATCCTCTCTTGGTTCTTTTTCCTTTTCTTTACCTGTTTAACCTGCGATAGTACAAAAGCAACTATCGCTAAGCATATGGCTTTAGTGGTGTACCTAAATAAAAATAATAAAGGAATGACAATTCATAAATCCATCCATGGTAAAGAATAATAAGAAACAAGAATAAAATCAATACCATTTTAAATCATCAATTCCAATAATATAGTCTTTAAACAGCTTTTTATAGAGTCAATTCTGAGGGCCATTTCAAGTTGTCTTAATGGCACATCTAGACTGCTATCTACAACCTCAATCCTGTGGATATGATTTCAACAAGAAGAGGGAGCAATCTACAACTCAACATGGAGGGAGAATTTCATATCAATCATATAATCATCTAGTGATTAGATATCCATGTTCCAATCGATCGTAATTCAACTTCAACAAATGAAATGATATTCGGCGGTAATAACCAATATCTTATAATCAGCTGTAAAGACTTTTAAAAACCATTCATTTAATGTACTTAATATCAAATCACAATGGACAAGCCCAATCCATGAAAATATTTTTGCAAAATCAATTCATCATTTTGTTTAAATAAAAGTAGGAAAGGAATAATAACACTAACCTGAACTAGATGGCTCCCCTAGCCCTTTTCCTCTAGTAATCACCCTCTCCTCAACTCCCTTTCTCTCAGAAGCTGTAGCATGATATTAATACTCACATTAAGATCATACTACACAATGTAAACACATGCACTTCTATAGGAATGTAAATTAAGCATTAGAATGTAGTATCATGCTTTTTCTTTCATTTTCACTATGCTTGTCCAAGTGTTATATGATCTGAGTTTAAGCATGAAACACTTCATATCCAACACTTAACCACACCCTAGACACAGAATAACAACAATGAAAACAATAGAAGTCAATAGCATGCTAAATTCGTTCAATGTTTATGAAATGCAGAATTTCAGCATTTGAGTAGCTTGTATTCCATTGATTATATCTGGACTTCCTCAAATTCATTTGCCCTGAAATTTTTACAGCATGTTCCCAACATCTTAGGGTACTTCCCTGTAAAATTTCATAATTTTTAAAGCTCATTTGCATTACATAATTATTAGAATCTGAAGTTCAGTTTTTCTCATGGTGAGCAGCCTGTACTAATTTAATTATAACTCCATTTCCTTTTATCCAATGGCCTTCCCCTTTTACCACGACCTACCCAACATCTCAGCCTATCTCGATGTAACTTTTCATGAATTTTGAAGTTCATTTGTTGAGCCAAATAGGTCAATTACTGAAGCTGAAGTTCAGACAGCCCAACTATAACAGGTCTAACAATGATATATTTGCTCAAGCATTCTCAACTCACTTCCAGCACAAATTCATGCAATTCAACTCTTCTATTACTTACACAACATCATAATATAAGATATATCAGAATCCAGATATAGCAGATCAGAATCCCTAGTTCATGGCATATCAAGAACAAACTCAAAATCATCCATCTTGGTGACTTAAGCAACTTAGACTTTGAATTCATGCATAACTACTTTCAATCATCTTAAATCACCTTAAAATCACTTCTCATCACTTCATCATCACTTCATCTTCACCAAATCAGATTACACAAACAAGCACCTCACTTCAAAGTTCATGGAATTCAAAAAGTAATCCATAGAAATGAAGGAGGAATCGAGCATTCAATCTTGTTCCATCTAAAAGCACCAAATCTTCATACCTTTTCTTGACCCATTCTTCCTCGATCAGACCAGCTTCCACAAAAACTCTGAGAGACTTCTTTTCGAGCTCTATCAGTAACACTGCCTCCATTCCATATTCAAGTTCAAAAGGAGAAGCTCCATTCACTGATTTGAAGGTAGTGCGAGGTCCCCAGAGCGTGAAAGGAAGTTTCTCGGCCCAACTTTTGTACCTTTCACACATCTTCGACAGTATTCTTTTAATCTCCTTATTCGCAGCTTCTACTGAACCATTAGCCTGAGGGCGATAAGGAGAAGAGTGGTGATGCTCAACCTTGTACCTATAAAGCAACTGACCAACATCCGCTTGAAAATGAGAACCATTATCGTCATTCATCTTTTAACTCATTTTTGATTTCCTTTAAGCTTTCACATTGATTTGCAAACATGGATTTGTAAAAGATCAATTAATGTTTCCATTTAATATTTGTAAAGATCAATTAATGTTTCATTTAATTAATATTAATATCCTCAATCTATAGTGTTTCCCATTATTTTAAGTTTTCCTTTTATTCGGATAACTGAATTCATCGAAAAAGCTAAAATAGAAAGAACTACGAAATTGAGGATATTACATATAGTCTATCAAATGTCCAATTCAATATGTAGATTTATCATATGGGCAATTCTGTCTTTCATTTCACACTGAGCTAATTAAATACTTCCATCCCCAAATTATTTAAAAAGCTTAAAATTAGAAAAGAAAAAATTATTTAAAAATATAACGATAATTATACAAAATTAAAGTGTCTCATCTTCGGTTAAAATAATTAAAAATTATAGAATTAGAAAAATATTTGATTATGTTGTATATTGAATTGTTTTTCATTAATTATATTTATTCAAAATAAATATCTAATTATTTTTTAATTATATTTATTTGAATCAAATATTTATTTTTTTAAATTAAAAATTAGGTTTTTATTCTTTTTGCGTAAGTTTAAGGAGTAAATTGTATAAAAAATTAATTTTAGGTACCTTACGTGTTATTTTTGAATGAATCAATCGGGTTAAAATAAATATTTTAACTATATTTGAATAGTTGTTTAAATTTAAACAATAAATTAACTCAAGGATAGATTTTATAATCGCTGCGCTCCTCTCTCTCTCTTTCCTTTTCGCCATTAAAATTTTCTTCATTTCTTTACATTGAAACACAAAACCAAGCATGTAGATATGGAGAGAGGCTGATTCTTGTCTTTTATGACAGCTCCTCCTGATATTTTTAATATATTTTTAATTTTATTGCAAATTTTTTTATTTTTTATTAAATAAATTACAGATATATATATATATATATTTTGCATAGATTCATGTTATTTATGTTTCGACCACTGTTTGTGTTTTATCTCCATTTTGTGTGGAGTTTATGCTCTCTCCATTTTATGTGGAGTTTTGTTTTGTTGTTTGCATTTGTTTGGTTTATTTGGATAGGTATCAATTTGTGGAAAATTTTTCAACTATACAATAATCTTCATCTTTTGAAGCCTGATAGTGCGGCATGTTTATCCATTAGATTTAGTGGTTCAAATCCTCTATGTTCATCATAAGTAACTAATTCATGGATAAGTACGCCATATATAGAAGATCGGAAAGTTCATCTAATTAATCACTTTTGAAAATCTATTTATTTTCTTGAAGTTCACATTCTATTCTTGATTAAAATTTTTTATTAAATCAGCGAATAATAATAATTTTTTAGTTTTTATTTTATGTCTGGTCTTCAGGCGAGAGGCTAAATCCTCCCCGTAACATTTGTATCGAAGCTTTTTTAACGAAATCCTGATTTTATCTAAAAAAAACGGTAATTTAACTCATTTTCAAATAAAAAGAAAAAAAAAAAGAAAAAGAAAAACAGTAAATTAATTGCCAGTCCCAGGCTCGCAGCATCTTAAAGTCAACCCATAGATTTCTGATCCAGTTCGTTGTCAAGCACAGGCCCAAACAGAGCCTACATCACAAATGAATACTCTGCAAACCGAAGTACAGAATATTAGCACCTGCACCTACTCAACTAGGCAGCGCACGTCACGGACCTAATAGGTTTTTTTTTTTTGTTTGATTACTGCCGGCTACAGCAGAGAAACAGAAAATGACTGTTCAAGAACCGGAGGAACCAATTATCCAATCATATTCTGCCACCTTAGAAAAAGCCATATAAATGCTTATAAAATTAGCACTAGCATTTTACCAACTTTCCAATTCAGAAATATTTTTAACACAAAATTCCTTTGTCTCATAATAATAGCTTCATATATTCAACAAAAATATAGTTAATATAGTAAATCATAAAATCTCTTCAAAAAAATAGTAAATCATAATTTTATTTTATTTTTCAAATATATCCTTATCTTAAATAATTTATATTTTAAAATTATAAAATTGACTAATAAAAATGATAGTAATAATTACCTTATTTATGCACATCAAAGCATAAACTAATGGAAAATGTATATACGACCCATAAATCCGGATTTGAATTATCCCTTCCCAATATTCAAAAAAATTAATTACCTTATTTGTTTCAAGATTTGATTAATGATCCTTCCAATACTTCAAAAAAATTAAATTACCCTTATTTGTTTTCAAGATTTTGATTAATGATTATATATATATAATTATTATAATATATATTAACAAATATATATTAAATAGAACTAGAGTATGAAATTTAAAAGATTATCCTCTCTTAGAATGGAAAATAGGAGTACAATTTAAGAGAAATAAAAAAAAAGTGTACTGGCTAAATGAAGTATTTTTTTTATCAATTAAATATATTTGATAAAGAGAAATAAAAAAAAAGTGTACGGGCTAAATTAAGTATTTTTTTATCAATTAAATATATTTGATAAAAATGTATTATCAAAATATATAAAATAAATTACTTCATACCACCCATTTTTATTTTATTTATTATTATTGTTATATATTATTTATTTTGATTAATATTCGGAAAAAGAAATTTCAAGAAAAACCTTAGTACAATTTAAAAAATAAAAGAAAATAAAAACTATAAAAGCTAATAAAACATATTACTGAATTGCATATTTTCATTTATTTTTCAATGAAAATCTGTTAAAATTTAATTGAAAATGTTAAAATAAAATTAAATTACAAAATTCATACCGAAAAAAATGTAATTAACCCTATGTGAAAAAGTCTCGTACGTGGCAAGATCTTTTCTAAACTAAATATCTCCATGACTTGTACTTGAAGTTCCTCCTTCAAGAATCCATCAATTTACTGTTGCTCTTTTTGGCTTTTTGCAGCCTTTTTTAACCTTCTAAAAATAGTAAAAATTAAAAAAAAAAAATGAAATGGAGACAGAGAGTGTGGATCTAAGTGTCGGTTCTTGTCTCTTTCTCCATCTCGCTTTCATTAGTGTCGGTGTTTATGTGAGTGAGTGACTGTTAAGCTTTCACTATTTGGTTGGCTTAAAAAATCCAAATGATGTTACATTTCTCCTATACTCCTAGACTTTAGTAAAAGTTCGTTTCTTTTTTAGTGGGTTTCGTCCTGCAAATTTGCTGGATTAATGTGGTCTTGAGAATTTTAGACTTGTTGGAGTGGGTTTAAGCTTTGGATTCAAGAAGAATTGATTTTGACTGGAGAACAGGGCAATGGATCTGGAAGGAGATGCGGGAGGGGTTAGTGCATTAAATAATCTTGCTCTATGTTTTGGCGGATTTGTTTTGAATTGATTTTATGCTACATTTTGTTGAATTACATTAGTCTTATTAATTTACTGTTGATATATGAAATTGGATTGAAAGTTTTGATCTTTATGCTTAATGTTTAGATCTCTTAAACAATAAAGGAAACAGAATTTTGATTGCTTTTAAGATGCCTTTGGTAAAATCATCCGTTTTTCCAGATCCAAATATGTTTTAGGTGTTTAGCTTTTCATACTGTTGAACTTTTTTATAAGCTATTTAAATAGATCCAATTTCTGGTTAAAAACAGCTGAGTTTCTCGATTTTGTTTCTTGATTTCATTGAATTGTATTTTATGCTGCTTTCAGATCAACACTAATTTAGAAACTTGTTAGATGGTTTATATTGAAATGTGGAATCTCTTTCTTGAACTTTTTGTAGCACTAGATTTAGTTTATCTTTATATTTTGAATTTTGGAATTATGGTTTATGTAATTGTAAGTAAAGCATTTCCTTTCGAACTCACTTTTGACTCTTGAATTGTTCTGCTTGTTGTCCAGCCTAAAAATGCAAAACAAAATGCTATCCAGGTCTGCCAAATTTGCAGTGATGATATTGGCCTGACTGTAGATGGAGAGCCCTTTGTTGCTTGCCATGTTTGTGCATTTCCTGTTTGCCGGCCATGTTATGAGTATGAGAGGAAAGATGGTAATCAGTCTTGTCCGCAATGCAAAACCAAATACAAGAGGCATAAAGGTTGGTCGGAAAGTTTAATTGCTTCTCTTGCAATTTATGCAGAGATTATTACCGAGTGACTTATACATTTAGTTTCTTTAATTGCTATCAGGTAGCCCTCCAATCCGCGGAGAGGAAGTGGATGATGCTGATTTTAGTGATGTAGAAAATAAGTCAACTCATCATGGATCGGGGATTCAAGATGAGAAAAGTAAGATAGAGCACATGCTCGGCTGGGATTCAGGCTCTGGTCGGAAAGATTATGTTCCACCCACTAATTATGATAAAGATGTTTCTCTTAATCATATTCCTTATTTGGCTGGTAGACGCTCGGTAGGTCTCTGGATTATGGATCATTGCCATCAACTTTTTCCTCTCATTTCAGCATTTATTGTAAATATTGATGTTATTTATTTATATTTCAGGTTTCTGGGGACTTGTCAGCTGCATCTCCCGAGCGTTATTCCATGGCTTCTCCTGAAAGTGGCAGCAGAGGTAAGGGAAAATTCTTTTCAGTTATTTTAGACATTCTTATGTTGATTATTTCTGTATATTTTCTTCAAATTTTTATGTTATTACTGGGCTTGTTTGCAGTTAATATCAGAGTTGGAGATCCAGCAAGGGAGTCTGGATCTTCAGGTTTTGGTAATGTTGCATGGAAAGAGAGGATTGATGGTTGGAAGGTGAAGCCAGAGAAGACCCCTGCTCCAATGAGTGTAAGTAATGCACCATCAGAAGGCAGGGGAGTTGCAGATTATGATGCCAGCACAGATGTGCTTATGGATGATTCTTTATTGTAAGTTCCTAATGGAGTACAATGCTTAACATTCCTTTATGCAGATTGTTTGCATTATCTTCCTCATTGCTTTCGAACTTAATATCTATCAAGCCTTTTGATTTTCCTTTAATGAGACATTGGAAACAATAGAAAAAAATGCTGCATTTGGAAAATAAAATATTCATGAAATTGATATGCTAATGCTCACTGGTTTTCCATCTGCAATTAATATATTCATGAGTATACATTAGTGGAAGAATGCATAATTGGGTGTCTTTGATCAGATTCAAAATACTCTACTTCATTTAATTAGTTGGCCTAGTATTGGGCTATTTTCCTGATACTCCTGGATTAATGGCATTTCTCATGAAAAGTTATTCATGTATTTTCATACATCAACAACCACAGTACACATTAGCTAAGCAATTTAAATTTGTTGGGCATGTTTGGCAAGTGAATACCTTTCTTTAAATGCCTACTTGATTGTGTTTTCAAATTACAGATAATCTAGATCGGCTTTGGGTGTCTACTTAACTTCTATTTTTCTTATTGTTGCAACACAGGAATGATGAGACCCGCCAGCCTCTCTCAAGGAAGGTTTCTCTTCCTTCCTCCAGGATTAACCCTTACAGAATGGTTATTGTTTTGCGGCTTATTATTCTTTGCATATTTTTGCACTACCGAATAACAAACCCGGTGAGGAATGCATATGCATTGTGGTTAATATCTGTTATCTGTGAGATATGGTTTGCAATATCATGGATATTGGATCAGTTCCCTAAATGGCTTCCTGTGAACCGGGAGACATATCTTGACAGGCTAGCTCTCAGGTATTTTTATCCTTTTCCTGTAAACTTCATCAAATAAAACTTTATTTTTGTCAAAATCCTTGAAAGATTTAAGTATAGATATTTTGATGCATCACAGATATGAGAAAGAAGGGGAGCCATCTCAGTTGGCTTCTGTTGACATTTTTGTCAGTACAGTGGACCCTTTAAAGGAACCTCCACTTGTCACAGCCAATACAGTCCTATCTATTCTTGCAGTTGACTACCCAGTGGACAAAGTTTCTTGTTATGTTTCTGATGATGGAGCTGCTATGTTGACATTTGAAGCCCTAGCTGAAACATCTGAATTTGCTAGAAAATGGGTTCCATTCTGTAAGAAATACAGCATTGAACCACGAGCTCCAGAATGGTACTTTGCACAAAAGATTGACTACTTAAAAGATAAGGTTCATCCATCATTTGTTAAAGACCGCAGATCTATGAAGGTAGCACATTTTATATTTTTCATTAATAATTTTAACTATCCTAGACTCTGTGTATGCTGTATTTCTTATAGCAAATAATTGTATTTCAGAGAGAATATGAAGAATTTAAAGTTCGTATCAATGGGCTTGTGGCAAAGGCACAGAAGGTTCCTGATGAAGGATGGGTTATGCAAGATGGTACACCTTGGCCTGGTAATAACACCAGAGATCATCCGGGAATGATCCAGGTTTGTGTATTTCAAACTAAACTCTTGGTGGGCTTCCTGGGAGGAATTGCCTTATGATAATATAACTACTAATTTTGCATCATTAGTATTTAGTTTATATCTCTTGTAGTATTCTGCTTGTTAATTGATGAAGTCTTTCTTACTTAGTGGTCGTGATTATTGTGTAACAGCAGGTTTAAGCAGTTTTTTCTTTTCTTTTCTCTCTGAACTCTTCTGTTGGCTCGTGTTTCTCCTTCCATCATAATTTGTAGGTTTTCTTGGGCCATAGTGGAGGATTTGACAGTGAGGGTAATGAACTTCCACGACTAGTCTATGTATCTCGTGAAAAGCGTCCCGGTTTCCAGCATCACAAGAAGGCTGGTGCCATGAATGCACTTGTAAGTAGTTGTTAGATATATCTTTGGGCTGTCGAGAAAGTTATTGGCATTAACTATCTGCACATCTCCCAAACAGGTGCGTGTTTCAGCAGTTCTTACAAATGGCCCCTTCTTATTAAATCTTGATTGTGACCATTACATAAACAACAGCAAGGCATTGAGAGAAGCTATGTGTTTCCTAATGGATCCTAATCTTGGGAGATCAGTTTGTTATGTCCAGTTTCCCCAGAGATTTGATGGTATCGACAGAAATGATCGATATGCCAACCGCAACACAGTTTTCTTTGATGTAAGTTCTGATAACAATATTTGCATGAATTTATCATTTATTTTTTCATTTTATCTTAATATGTATCATGAAATCTGTTCAAGTTTTATTTGTATGTTGTTTTAGATAAGTATGTGTATTTTTCATCTCTAGGCTGACAGTTTATGTTATTTAGATAAATTTAAGAGGATTGGATGGCATCCAAGGCCCTGTGTACGTGGGTACAGGTTGTGTTTTCAATAGAACAGCCTTGTATGGCTATGAACCTCCTCTCAAGCCTAAGCACAAGAAACCAGGATTCTTGTCTTCATGCTTTGGCGATTCACGAAAGAAGAGTTCTAAAACAAGCAAAAAGAACTCTAGTAAGAAAAAATCAAGCAAGCACGTCGACCCTACTTTGCCAGTGTTCAACTTGGAAGATATAGAAGAAGGGGTTGAAGGTAAGTGTTCGTAATTGATGTTCTTCTTTGTACTTTATCCATTACACTGAGATGCTGCATAAAATATTTAAGTTTATCTACTCCCTCCCCTCAAAACAGACATATGGAGTTTCTTTTGTGATGTAAAATAATGGTAAAACTAGCATTCCTGATTTCATTTTTGAGCTTGCAATACAAAAAGAAAAACTCAGTACTATGCTGCTATTTGAATTTTCAATGTTTGTTTTTCCATTTAGTCATGCTACTGATTTATTTGAACAGGTGCTGGATTTGATGATGAGAAGTCATTACTTATGTCACAAATGACACTTGAGAAAAGGTTTGGTCAATCGACTGTGTTTGTAGCTTCAACACTTATGGAGAATGGTGGTGTTCCTGAGTCTGCCACTCCAGAGTCTCTACTCAAAGAAGCTATTCATGTCATTAGCTGTGGATACGAGGACAAGACAGACTGGGGAAGCGAAGTATGTGCTTTTCCTGTTTTTTCTCTGATTTGCATCACTAGCTATTTTCTTTGTTTGCTGTATAAACATGGACAACAAAATTGGCATTAAAAACATCAACCAGAAGTGCTTTTTAATGATAAGCAAGGTTGTATGAAAGCATAGAATCAAGGGCAAGAATATATTATTACTAGAAGAACTTTTTCTTTTTATCATTTACTTCTTAGTTGCTTCATTACACCATCAAATTTCCCTTTTAGATTCACTATTGGACTAATGAAGCTCTTTCGTTCAACTAATATGGCTTATGAACAGAAACCAATGCCATAGTTCCAAACAAATAATTGATGCTTCTCTTTGCAGATAGGATGGATATATGGTTCTGTTACAGAAGATATCCTCACAGGATTTAAGATGCATGCTCGCGGTTGGAGATCAATCTATTGCATGCCACACCGCCCTGCCTTTAAAGGTTCTGCTCCTATTAACCTCTCTGATCGTCTGAACCAAGTGCTTCGATGGGCTTTAGGTTCAGTTGAAATTCTTTTTAGCCGCCACTGCCCCATATGGTATGGCTATGGTGGAAGGCTAAAATGGCTTGAGAGATTTGCTTATGTCAATACCACTATTTATCCTGTCACGGCCATTCCTCTTCTTGCCTACTGTACATTGCCAGCTGTCTGTCTTCTTACCGGAAAGTTCATTATTCCACAGGTATTTTAGCTTGCTGCCTTGTGGTGAATCATCTGTTTTTATTCTCAGAACTTCATATAGGTGTTAGCATGAAACTTCTAATGCTTAAAGAAACAAGGCTTGCTAAAGTCCCTGCCATACAATGTCTAGTTTCCATAAAAAATAATTTTTTGGGAAAGCTTTTTCAAAGAATAACAAAATCCTAATCCAACAATAACTTTTTACCCCTTGTTTGGTATAAATGATTTAAAATGTGAAATCTGTTTATAAATCATAGCTTGATCTATTTATGTTGAATTCTATAAAACTGAATTGATACTAGACATGAAAATATAAAATTTCAAATGAACCCAGAATTTTGTAGAATTCATTTCATAATACCAAACGGATGCCTAGTGTGTGTATGCATCTCTCTGTTTTTTTTAGAGGACAAAAAAAAAAAAAATGTCCTACTCCAACTAATATGTGAAGCAAATAAATGGAGTATATTTTGTACTGTTTCTTTTAGAAACTGTAGCTGTAAGTGCTGTTCAGCTGAAACTTACTCCTGATTTGTATTTTTGTGGTGCTGCAGATCAGTAACATTGCTAGTATCTGGTTCATATCACTCTTTCTTTCCATTTTTGCTACCGGTATTTTGGAAATGAGATGGAGTGGAGTTGGAATTGACGAATGGTGGAGAAATGAACAGTTTTGGGTTATTGGAGGAGTGTCAGCTCACTTATTTGCCGTTTTCCAAGGCTTGCTTAAAGTTCTTGCTGGAATAGACACCAATTTTACTGTCACTTCCAAAGCATCAGATGAAGATGGAGATTTTGCCGAGCTTTATATGTTCAAATGGACTACTTTACTTATCCCACCAACTACCCTTCTTATAATTAACCTGGTTGGTGTAGTTGCTGGGATTTCTTATGCCATTAACAGTGGATATCAATCTTGGGGTCCTCTCTTTGGCAAGCTATTTTTCGCTTTCTGGGTGATTATTCATTTGTATCCTTTCCTAAAAGGTTTGATGGGACGGCAGAATCGGACACCTACAATTGTTGTTGTATGGTCAATTCTTCTTGCTTCTATCTTCTCCTTACTTTGGGTTCGCATTGACCCTTTCACAACACGAGTGACTGGCCCGGACGTCCAGCAGTGTGGAATCAACTGCTAGAGGAAAATGCTGGTGCAAAACATAATAACGTCATAACACGCGGAAATAAGAAGAATTCCGGATCTTTATTCTGATATTCTGAGTTGGGAGAATTTTTGAAGGCATATGGTTTTAACTTTGTGTAATGCAAGTCTGGTTTATTAACTGTTCCGAGAATTATAGGTGAATTACCTCCTCCTTATATTTAAGCTAATTTTTCATTTTTTCATTTTCTTATTTTTAGTTTGATTTTTCGGCTTTTTTACCAAGTTGAATATAGTTTGTTTAGTCAGCTTATTTTTTAATTTATCAAAGTGAATGTTTGTTGATGATGCTCTTCAATTTCTTGTATTTATAATGTAAGCAATAAAGAATCTATTTCTTAAACTCTTGCCCATTGTTGATGACTAGTTAACATAATATTGAGGTCTATATTAAAGTGTCTTCACTTTGTTTGTTTACATCTAATTTTCTTTTTGTTATTATCTTTTGAGATTCCTGTTTCTAACACATTTTGCTTTCATTGCTTAATTGAACATATTAGATATGGAGATAAAGTTAATTTGCAAGCTTATGAGCTGATTTTGAGTTCAGCTTATTTATTAAACGAGCTTGATGGTTTGGCTCGAGCTCGGCTCGAAAGTTTATTGAGCGAGCTCAAGCGGATTTTTATAAAGCCAAGCCTCAAACCAACTCATGGGCATCTCGTTTCATCTAATCTAAAGCTTTAGCTATCAAGAGTTTAACACTAGCATTCCTTATACTTCAAGAAATTTGAGATGTACTAAAAAACCCAATAACAAGGTGTAGACGTTGGATGGATCTTGATAATTGAGTTTAAATATCACCATTAAACTCATCCATGCATATTTGATAAAGTGAGTCAGATTAGAGGGACCCTTGCGTCCTCTGTTTTGTTTTAAAACATCAAACAATAGAAATAGATATATTTTAATAATTTTTTTCACGATTAAGAAACAAAAACAAAAAAATTGCCACCATTAATTTACTCAGCACAAGAAGCACGTTTCTGCAGAAACATCGAGTTGCAGTATTTGCTGTTGTGTTTGACCATTATTACTCCGTCTTTCTGAACAAGAGTTGGCAACGGTAATAATTTAAAAGCCTTTGTAAGGTGACCGTTTGGAAAAGAGTTTAGGTAGCTTTTGAAAAAGCAATAGCCAAATAGTGAAAAAGTTTTATTTTGCTTTTACAGCAAATAGTTTTATAATTGTTTTAGCTATGATGTTGCTGTGCTTTTAGTATACTTGCTGTATACCTAGTGGGAGTGAGATATCCAGCACCTGCCTTTTCTACTTCCTTAAATTATGCCCATTTGTTCCCATTACAGAAAACCCTCTACTTGCATTTAAATTGTAGGGTTAAAGATTAAAAAATGGAAACAAATAGTTTATAGAATTGTATATTAAACGTCTTTGAATCTTGTCAAGTGATTATTGATTAGTTTTACATTGTAACATGACTTATAGGACTAACATGATGTATTTCAGGTAAATATTGTAGGAAAATATAATTTGAGAATTTCTTTTTTTTTTTTCAAAATTAAGGGAGAGAGGATTTCAACTTGAGTTTATTACCTACTAACTCAATGCTGTAAGGCTGGTGTTCGAGAGCATTGAACTACGAGCCCTATTTTTTCATTATAGGATGTAATAAAATAGACACCAGTCTAATACAGGGCTCTTTCCTGAACTTTAGCCGAGTCTTTTTTTGGCCTCCAAACTTTAGCCAAGTCACTACGTAGCTCCTTGAACTTTGTGCAATTCAATTTTGACAGTACACTTTCACATTTTAATGATAATTATATTTTTTGTCTATGCCAAAATAAAATGTGAGAGTATAAAGTCGTGACCGAATCCCCACAATTTTTTTTTTTAAATTTAAGAGAAATATATTTATTATTGAAATATGAAAGTGTAGAGTCACGGTGAATTTCCGGAAAGTTCAAATAGTCACAAGGATATTTGCCGAAACTATTTGGTTAAATTTATGCTAATAAACCTCTATGCTTATGTCCTGAACCACCTTGAGCAGGACAAAAAAAATAGGTACATAGTAGTAGATGAGAAAGGGAGAAAGCTAAACCTAGTTTAGATAGTTAAAATTAAAAGAAAAGTAATAAATCAAGCCTTAACAAAAATACATTATCATCATGATTATGGTAAAGAAAAAAAAATCATTAGTCTTTAATTAACACTATAAAACTAATTAATGTACTGCATCTAGTATATTTATTATATTAATACACATCATATCATATGAAAATCACTATCATAAATGTATGGTAAAGTAATATTCACTTCTTTGCTTCTTCTGTTACTGGCTTTGGCTCTTCTGGTGGCGGAGGTGGTGGTGGTGGTGGTGGTGGTGGAGGTGGAGGTGGAGGTAATCCACCATCAATGCAACTTCTGCACCTTCTTTCTATCCAACCTTCAATATCATGCTCTCCATTGCTACCAAAATGTCTTCCACCGCATAGTCGAGCTATAATTCCTGCAATTACACCTACTATGGTGATCACTGCTAGAACAACCACCAATGTTTCTATTGACCGATGTGAATACCTGTTCGGCTCCGCCGTTGCTGGTGTTGGTGGTGGCTCAAGTATTGGTTGCAGTTGCTCATGTAAACTTGCCTTCAAGAATCCCATGATCTTTGTACTGTCTTCTTGACGATGAGTTTAAAGAAAAGAACAGAGATGAAAGTAAAATGTTATCCAGGGAAAAAACAGTAGGACTAGATTGAAAAATAGTGAAAGAAATAGGTAGTTGATAGTGAAAAGTGAGAGGAAAGTCTAAAAGTTTAGTATCAACTATCAAGAAAATGGAGAGATGAGAGAAAAGAAGAAGACTAACACGAGGAAGTAAGGTTTGGAAACTAAAGGGCAAAGAGATTGGGAAATGAGCAGATGGAGACACTATGAGAGACTGTATATATGTTGAAAGACAGAAAATGATGCTTTGGAGTAAATTATTAATTTATGGAAAATTTTTGCTTATATCTCTTTCATTTTTCTTTTAAATGTTTTTAATCATTTTACACCAAATGGGTTATAATAACTTTATAAAATATGTAGCAGAAATAGTCCTCTCTTTGAACAATAAATTATTAAACTCGAAATCTTTCACTAAGAAATTCAATTAGACATTTTTTTTAAACTTATTTTGTGTAATTTTTGGTTGGTGTGATTTTTGAGGTGTAAAACATAGGTGAAGGCCAAAAAGGCATTCTGCAGAATACTTAAAAAATCTTTTTCTATTCAATATAAGTTCAAATTTCAAAGGGTTAACTTCCAATTTTGTCAGTGCCTATATCATTGAATTTCACTACTGCAATAATAAACTCTTTTGATTTCTCTTCCCAATTTGTCCTAACCTATATCACATGCTGATGCTCATTATGCAAACCCCAAGAACTGAAAAAAAAAAAAAAAAAAGAAAAGAAAATTTACCACTTACCTTTTTTGAGACCTTCTCATTTTGTCCATAGTGTTTGCCATTATCTTGTCTCTTAGAAATGTGAGAATTTTTATTTTTTAGGTTTTACTTTCATTGGTGCCTTTTCCAGTTGGCTATTTTGTCAACTTGTTAGTGTTTTTTGATTTGTGTAATTCACCTAAAGGAAGGACCTTTCAACTAAAGGAAGGACCTTTCACAGTGACTCTTCAGAGGCAAGTCCTGACCTACCATGTGGTAAATGCAGAGGTTATAAATGTATGTATAATGCTTGTTTAGTTGTTCATATTTCATGTTTCTGTTGAATCATTTATAGATGTATTTTTAAAGAAACTTTAAGAAATAAAACGAGTACATTTACTTATAAGTTTTGACTCAATAATTCTGATACGTAAAGTTGCAAGTTCGAACCATAGATTGATTCGATAGTTTTGGCTCAGCTATATTTAATTGCGAGTTCGAACCCTAATCATAAATAAAATTAAAGTAAAAGTAGCATGTTTATTAATAAGTTTTGATTAAATTTTGTAAATCCATAAGTAATGATCATTTGTGTTAATATGATTTTAGATAGAGTGTCTTCAAAGAGGAAAAATTACAAGAACAAAGAAGGAAACTTTGTTCTACTTAGTGAAGATAATTATGAATTAAATAAAAATAATTTCAAAGAAAGGAAAAAAAAAAAAGATGTTTTTTTGACATTTAATAGAAGGCTATTATTTTACTTGTTTTCTCATTTTGGGCCTTGGTAGCCCAATGGGCATGTATGAGAGGACCTTGGATCTGTTATTGGATAATTCTTGTCTGGTCATAAAAAAAGCCCACAAAAAAAACGAGCGCAATTTCCTCGGAAAGGGAACTTAAGGCGTTTTCTGCAACGACTCCTTCATCGAATCGAACTTCTATTCCACGCTTCTTTTTTCTATATATGATGACTTCAAATTCAGCTTTCGGACAACATTGAATTCCAGAATCTCGCATTAAATCCCGGAAAAACCCAAATTCCGATTCTTTCTAATCCTAAATCCTCGCTTTCTTTTATTTATCTTATTAAGCTTTTATTCAACAATTCTTGTGATTACTGATTCTGGATTCCGAATTTCGATAATGGGGACACCGCAATTTCCCGATCTTGGTAAACATTGCAACAAAGAAGATTGCAGACAGATCGATTTCTTGCCTTTCACTTGCGACCGCTGCAGTCAGGTAAATTATGATTTGGGTGTTGGTCAATTTTTTTCATTAAGTTGATTTTGATCTTTTATTTGTTATGTTTGGGTTGTATTTGGATTGTAAAGAATTGAAGAAGTTGATTTATTTATTTATTACGCTCAGATCATTAAATCTTATTAGACCCAGGATTTTATATGTTTGAAAAACTTCATTAACCATTAAATGAAATAATTTCATTAGTCAGTGATTTGTTCATATCCATGAAATTATTCCGTTCTATCTTATGATATGAAAGAATTGTTCCTCAATGTAGTATATTAGAAGTTGAAACTTCAAATTGTATGCTGGTGCGTTTTATGGCAGTTATGCTGCAAAAACTAGCTTTGGTAGTGATTCGTCCAGGTTGTTTTTGGTGGAGTCTATAAATTGAAGGAGATGGATGCCTTTACTTTTAGTTTCTGTAAATTGTACTTCCAAAATTTTTGGGATTGGTTACCCATTGCCATTCCCAAAACTTCTGATCAAGTAATACTATTTAGTCGTTTCTTTTTGTGCAATAAGTGAATGTGTTTCTCTTATGAGGACATCCAAAGCATGTAAAGCCTGCTTAAGTTTTGATTTCTTGGTTTGATTATTTATTTGGGATGTTCTTCTTTTTGTCTTTCATCATGCTCAACTTTTGCAGTTATTGAATGAACTGTGCTAAAGAATTATTTGTATAATTTTGTAGATATTTTGTTTGGAGCACAGAAGTTATGCGAAGCACAATTGCCTGAAAGCTGATAGTAAGGATGTTACAGTTGTCATCTGTCCACTTTGTGCAAAAGGAGTTCGCCTAAATCCTGATGAAGACCCTAACATCTCTTGGGAAACTCATGTTAATACGGAGTGCGATCCATCAAATTATGACAAGGTCACAAAGAAGAGAAAATGCCCTGTCAGAGGTTGTAGGGAGGTACTTACATTCTCAAACACAATTAGATGCAGGGATTGCACCATAGACCATTGCTTGAAGCACCGGTTTGGACCTGACCACAGTTGTCCTGGACCCAAGAAGCCTGAGATGGGATTTCAATTTATGGCTCTTCTGAATAGGAGTAGAAAGGAAGAGTCAAAACCAAAGCAAAGCCAAGCAACTCCTTCAGGAAGGTGGGCCACAGCCTTCCGAAATGCAGCTTCAAGTGTTCGAGCCTCAGCTGAAGCAGGCATGGCAAAATTGAGTACTGAGATCAGCCAAGCTTTGCAGACTACAAAGAGTGATGCAGGCCCGAGCAGCACTGGTGGGCTAGAGGAAGAATGTCCACAATGTGGTGCACGGTTTTCCTCAGTTACAACTTTGGTGGAGCACGTGCAAAAACTTCATGAAAAGAGTGGCAATCAATATCGTGTCTTGAATTTGCCGGTAGATGTATGTCCCAAGTGTAGTAGAGGTTTTCGTGATCCAGTAGCACTTGTGGAGCATGTTGAGAGAGATCATGGAGGTACTTCGAAAGCTTAGAAAGTTTTGCCCATCAAAACAGAAAACTTCGCTTTCTCGTGTCAAGAAGTTGGACAGATGTATATCCCAAGTGCAGTAGAGGTTTGCATGATCCTGTGGCAGTTGTGGAGCATGTTGAGAGGGATCATGGAGGTACTTGAAAAGATAAAATTTTGCCCATCAAAACAGAAAATTCACTTTGAGATTAGTTATTTTTGTATTTTAAAATTTCAGTTGTGGCTTGATTTCATTAAATCTGAGGCTGCAGATGCTCAAATAACTTTTGAGCATTGAATTATTTTTAGGACTTGAAACTGAAATTTTCAATTCAAAATGTTTATATGAATAGTGTAAATTGGTAACAACCAAATTTTTTTTTCTTTCTTTTTACTTGATTTTTAAGATAATGAAGGATGTAGCATCTTTCGAGTTCTCTCCTACATGGATGAAGTTGATCATTGGATGTTTGCTTGTATTGCTTCCTTCCTAGTTATGGAGAGATCATGGACTGCTTGCATAATTGCATTTTAACAAAGTTAAGCATTTAATATTAATAGTCCCCCCAAAACAGCTGTCTCTTCATTCATTCATCTGTATTTATATAGCTAATGATGTTAATATCTGGAGTTTGCTTTAAGATATGGAAACTATTAAATCCATTTTTTAAACCTTTCTTGGTGGCCTCCATTAATTTGTATTGTGTCTGTTTCTCTCTCTATATAAGATGAAAAATTTTTATTTCTTTATTTATGTTCATTCATTACGAGGCATGAAACATTATGAGTACATAATAGGGAGACCCTTCTCATTTATGCATCAAATTAGTGAAAACTCTTATGGTCGAAAGATTTTGAATCTAATCAGATCACACTTGGTTAGATGAGAATTCTAGTGGTCATGAGGTTTCAAACCTAATCAGATCACGCTTGATTAGACATGAATAATTCTAGTGGACCTTTCAAAATTGTGTACATTAATAATTAGTGTAAAAAAATTATATAATTGGTCAAGAGATTTTGAACCTAATTAGACCACACCTGGTTAGACGAGAACTCTTGTGGCCGAGGGATTTTAAACTTAATCAGACCACACTTGGTTAGACGTGAATAAATCTAGTGGATCAATTTTCAAATTGTGTACATAATAATTGGTGTAAAAAATATATATATAATTGGTCAAAATATTTATGTTTTTTCTACTAATTTCATTCCTAAATTATTTGTCTGCAGTAGTCAAATTGTATATATTGACCAGCTAATAAGGCCATTTTTTTAAGTTTTAAACAAAAATTGTGTTCTTGGTTATCTATTTTCCAAATTTACTTTAATTCTATAAAAGCTATATCATTTATCGTTTTCATTTTGATCGGTTTGACTTTAGAGTTTAGACGTTAAAAACCATTTTGAATCTTTAAGGTTATAGCCACAATCAAATTCCCAATTGTGATTTTCTAAATAAAAACTTATCCACAGTAATTTCCCTAAAAAAAAAAAATCCCAAAAATGCAATTAATGCCTTGAACCTACATTTTTTCCCTTGACAGATGATAATGTAAATTCACTTTGAGAAATGGATATATAAATTATCAAAATGATTTGATAATTTTTTGACTAACATAACTGGTAAAATAATTAATTTAATTTTTTTTAAAAAATCAAATCATTGATCGTATATTAAATGGTAATTTGATTTTGGTCCCTAATATTAATTGCAATGTATAATTTACCTAAACTTAAGCTTTTGAATTGATTACATTGGTTAAGTATTGAGTGAGCTGAGAGAAAAACCAAGTCATTGACAAATAAATAATTTACTTCCATTTTGTATTTAAAAAAAATCATATGTACTAAAATTAATTTAAAAGCTAAATTTTCGTTAATATGGACATAATTGATAAGTTCAGGGAGCAAATTGTGAATTATTTGTGGATTAAAATGTTTGCGAACCGAACTCAGAGTAAACCGGAGGAGGTAAGAAAAACAAAAAAAAAAAAAAAAAAAAAAAAAAAACAAAAAAAAAAAAAAAACGGGTATTAACTGTCAAAATGTCAATGACAGCTTCAGATCATTCATTTGAACAAATAGTAATTAAAAATTAATAAAAAAGGACAATAAATTATTACCAAAAAGGAAATACTTCGATATAATGGGCCCAGTTTAATGCGTTTTGGACGTGTGGCGATTTCTTTATCATCTCGGTATGGCGCCGGCTCTCACTTAAAAAAAAAAAAAAAAAAAAAAAAAAAAAACGGGTAATTAACTGTCAAAATGTCATGACAGCTCAGATCATTCATTGAACAAATAGTAATTAAAAATTAATAAAAAAAGGACAAATAAAATATTACCAAAAAGGAAATACTTCGATATAATGGGGCCCAGTTATAATGCCGTTTTGGACGTGTGGCACTTCTTTATCATTCTCGGTATGGCGCCGGCTCTCATTACAATTTTTAGACAGAGAATTTTGGTTTTTAAAGAGAGAAAGAGACTCATTATATTTAGCGGTGATCGAAATGCTGGAATATCGGTGCCTCATTTGCATGGCTTAGAGCGATTTGCAGCCTCTGGTCAGCTCTTCTTGGTTCTGGTCAGGAGGTGAAAGATCCTATCAATATATCTTCATTGTTTCTTTTTAATTCAGTTTTCGAATTTCTTCTCATTTTTTTGTTAGTTCAAGTTAATTTTTGTACATAGTTATTAGGTTTGATTCTGTTTTTTTAGTTTTTTTTATTACTTTTTTTTTTTTTTTGGAATTTGCAATCTACATTGTTTTGGCTGTTCAACGTAGGATAGATACAATAATTGTACATAAAGTTTTTCAATTTTTAGACATTCTTAATTACCCATTTTTTTGAATTTTTGTAATCTACATTGTTTAGTGATTTTAAAAATATTGATTATACAGGCTGATAGTTCAATTTGAGGGCTGCCTATTTGAGTTTGAATCTTTCTTTCCCTTCTTGGTGCCAAAACCTGACTTTGTTTGGTTTTAGAAGGGAAAGAAAGAAAGCAATTAAGGGAAAATCGATCTTTTGTATTTTACGGATTTGCTGAATAGATTTGGAATCTGAACATGAGTGTAGTTTCTGGTGTAATTTCGAGGCAATTATTGCCCGCATGTGGTAGTCTTTGTTTCTTTTGCCCTGGTCTGAGGGCAAGGTCCAGACAGCCAATCAAGAGGTACAAGAAGATCATTTCTGGTATTTTTCCCCGAAACCAGGTTAGCATTCTTTCAGGTTAAGCATCCTTTACTTGTTTCTTGTTGCATTTCTTTATGTTGTAGTAACAAAGTTTCTCTATTGCTTGCTTAATTGTGTGTTTAATGATTAATGTAGGCAGCCTAAGAAATCACATGTTATTTAGCTGGGTTTATTCTATAGTTAATTAGGAAATCTCTCGGGTTCTATAATCCACTAATTCAATTCCAAGAATTTAAATGTGATTTCTTTTGTTTAGTGTTTTAAGCCAGTTGGAATTTGTGTCCTTTGTTGTTTCTTTATCTAATATTGAACTGTTTAGTTGCTTTTAGCATAATTCAGTTATTCTTTCCAACCACTGGATATTGTGTGTTTTAGCATGATGAACATGTATTTAATCAGCATAACCAACATTAACAACCAATTTTCATGATCTAATTAGAGATATTCTTATAGTTTTCAGTTAGTAATTTGAACTCACAATGTGTAAATTCTACAAGAACATAAAATATGTGAGTGGTAGACTTTTTCTTCCAACTTGGATTGTACATTTGTCAGGTATTAGAAAAGAGGACCATTAGGCATTTGGAAAATCAATTTACTTCAATTCCTGCATCTATGGATCCTGTTTTACATGTTTTAAGTTGAGAAGTGAATCCCATGTCAGAGTTCCATTTAATACTCATTATTGTTTTCCCTTTTCAACTCAGAATTCCGTTCTCGGACAACCTTGTTCTTCTTGTTTGCTGAATCTCAACCCTTTCTAATTTGGGGACTTGTGTATAGAGCGTTGTAAAAAATAGGTTCAGCATGACCTTTTGACCTTGCTTTCAATCCATTACAATTGAAATTCTCTGGGTGTCTTTTCCTCCTTCCATCTCAAATGAAGCTATTCAGTAGCAAAAAGTTAGTTGTTAAGCCTGATATGTTTCCGATTCTTCAAAATAGAAGCAAATAATAATGTATTTTGAGTTTTCTTTTGTTCATCTGGGAAGTGATTTCATTTCCAACATTATTTCTTCTGAATGGCAGGAGGATGGTCCTAATGAACGGATGATTGGGAAACTATGTGAATATGCTTCAAAAAATCCTTTGCGCATCCCAAAGGTATCATTATTTTCAATTATTTCATGTAAACCTCAAAAATATTTCCATATTTGTGTGAGCATATTATGTGAAAATTGCATGTGTCCCCACTCTCTCTCTCTCATGCGCACACGCAACACACACACGCATGCACGTGTGCACACTCACACTCATATTTATGTCTATGCTTATTTCATTTGTGCATCTGATTTGATTTCATGAGCGTTGATGTTAGAAATGATAGCTATTAGTTGTAAGTTGTCTATTTATTACAGTTCTTGGATGCCATATCCATGAAGTCAAATATATATTTTTTGAGCTGTATTTACTTTCTTTATCAAACTAATCGCAAGATTTTGTGCCTCCTTGATTTGCTCTCCTATTTGTAACAAATTTTGCTTTAATTTCTTCATGTTGTAGGAACATTGAAATTATATCTTTTATGCAGATTTGTACTTTTAGCTGAATAGACCTCATAGACTGATGGTAAAATATAAATAACAAACTAAGACATGTGAATTGTTGTTTGGTTAATGAAAGCTGTGAATTTGCTGATCAGATCACAAATTCTCTTGAACAAAGGTGTTACAAGGAACTGAGGAATGAGAACATTCACTCTGCCAAAATTGTGATATGCATTTACAGGAAATTGTTGACCTCTTGTAAGGAGCAAATGTAAGTTCATTCTTCTTCTGTTTTTACTCCTCCTTATGTATTTTATGAAATGTTTTAACTTACAGCATCTCAGTGTTCCATTGTTCAAAATAATTATTAGATCATAAATTCATCTCTTTATGTATTTTCTTTTTCATTATTTTTTGTTATTTATTTATTTCTTTGGAGGGCAGGTGAGCCACCAATATTTGTGAAGCTCTCTTGTGTGTTTGGATTAAATGGCTTTAAGGGGGTCAAACATATACACCTCTTGTACCCTTTGAATGGGGAAAGCACCTAAAGAGCTACATAAAAGTAGTAAAATCTTGATGAACTTGCAAGATTCAATAGTTGTCAACCTTTGGTGTCCATGTTTGGTAGAATTCCTTCTTAGCCTTTTGGAAAAATGAGAATATAATTAATTTCTTTGAGCACTGAGCATATTGAGAAAGCAAAATACACTAGAAGCATTTATTTCCGCTTGATTCTAGGCAGATTTGATTTGGTTAAAGTCCACTGGACTTTAATAGTCTAGTTCTTTGATTAGTATTACTTGACATTGTTGAGTTAGCAACTTAGCATGCAAATGGTTGATCTGGGGATTTCATTGTAACACACTTTTTATTAACTATTAACAATTATGGATTATGAAGGCCGGCTCGGTTTTATAATAAGGTCTTGAATACGTCATCTTTGATAATTCTTTTCAAGGTTGGGTATAAGTTATTCCTTGTTTAAACTGCAATAAGATTTTCTAATTAGAATTCAAAGGCTGTCAACCAAACATGTATGCTCAACAACTAAGTGGTGTTGTTTGCTTTCTGCTTATTTCTTCTTATCTCTAGCTAGATTTAATATGTCAACTATCCATATTGGTCTTTTTTCATTTTCTTTTTCTCCTTATTTTTCCCATTTTTCTCTTCCTTCCAATGTATGGCTGCTTTAATGATGGGATCAGGATCATTTCACAGGCCTCTGTTTGCAAGCAGCTTATTGAGCATTATGCATATTCTACTGGATCAAACACGACAGGGTGAACTACAACTTATAGGATGTGATACTCTTTTTGACTTTGTAAATAATCAGGTCAGTGCTGTTGGTTCCAATCTTCAATTAGGGTTTAGCACACATAAAAATATGTTAAAGCTTCAGCTTTCTCCATATGGGAAACTTGAAACTCACTTCATCTAAATGATTTTTACAGAAGGATGGAACTTTCATGTTTAATTTAGAAGGCTTTCTTCCTAAACTCTGTCAGTTAGCTCAAGAGGTAGGAGAAGATGATAGAGCAAAAAATCTACGTTCAGCGGGATTGCAAGCCCTCTCTTCAATGGTATTCTTTTCATGCCTTGCTTTTGAAAATATGGAAAAATAGTTCTTTTCTAAATTTATGATATTTAGTTATAACAATCCAATATCTTTCACTTCCAATTTGGCAATTTTCGTTTTCTAGAGGCACTTTCTCAGTTCTACTGGAATTTGTCAAGTTCTAATTTTATGAGGGAAAGATTTTGTTTGTGTTCTAAGCTTGTTTTTTTGTCAGCTCATCAATGCTATGAAAATGTTTTTTATTTTGAATACTGTCCATATGTTTGTCAGAATGTATAATAATAGAATTGGCTTTGGTTTTCTTTTTGAACAATAGTGATTGAATGAGTTAATACTTTGCATTTTAGAGTTAAATAGGGTTCTTGTATCACTGTTCCTTTGAGGATAATATGACTGATATATGAGTTCATGCTGAAGTTAAAGTGTGGCAAATTTAGAACTTTCACAAGTTTCTCGCCTATTAATTCTATTAGAGCCTTGCCTATACCTAACAGTTATCTTCATTTAGATATTATTAGAATATCAATGTTGTAATTTTATAAATATTTGAAACGAAGCTGGGAATCTGTTGTCACTGTTGTTTAGTAAGTGGTTATAGGTTTCAAGAATCAAGGATGTGTGAGTGTCACAACCAGATGTAGTCTCTCTTTATATTGAAGCCTTGTGAGACACATACAGGAAGCTGCTACTGCATTTTTGTGTCAAAAACTGATTACTGCAACTCCATATATGTGCTCTTATTCCTTAAGTATGCTGAGAGGCTGTGCAAGTAATTGGCTCAAAAACCTTTCCATTACCAGATAAATGATTTTTGTGACACTCTAATCTTGGAAACCTGGGTCTTCCACTTGTGTGGTTGCTCCATTGTGTTTTATAAAATAGATGGGGTTCTGTTCCTGGCACTGAGGAATGTCATAAAGGTCATGCTAGGGTTCTAGTTGCAATATAAGGTATGGGACTTCTCTTGGATCCCACATTGGAAGTATGAGATTTCAATGTGAGGTTTATATGAACATGGGCTCTCAAAACTCAAATGGCTAGCTTTTGGGATATGATTCTTCAAGGTCAGAAATTGGTAACACAGCCAACCACCTTCTCCCAGTTGCAATCGAGCAGTGTTGGTGCTGATGCCAGAATTGCAGTGTTTGCTCGGGGCTAGGTGGTCGCGAGGTGTGGTGGGATGTTAAGATCCTAGTGGCAAGACAATGTATGGAACTTGCCTTGAATTCTATTGGAAGTATGGGATTTCAATTAGGGGTTTATAAGAACTTGGGCTCTCCAACCTTAATGGCTAGCTTTTGAGATATGGTTCTCCAAGATTGGTTTTTGAGCTATGGTTCTCCAGGTTCATAACAGACCATAGCTTGGTCTGGATGTTATGGAGAACCATACATGCCAAGCATCAGAGGTCTTAAACATTGTGTTGTTCCATCCAAGTCGCTATAGAGCCAGGCTTAGTGTATATATATGTGTGTTTGGAGAGTGCAGACTGTAAAACTTACTAAAATGAATTTCCCAAGGTACATAAACTGCTATTTGTCATTTTGGGTTCATAGTACGTTATGAATTTATTGCATTCAAGTTTCACTTTATTGTTTCTTCAGCTCCTGGTCAATTACTGCATATACCTTGTGAACCTCTTGGAATGATAACAAAAGCAATTTAGTTTTGGTTGAAATATTGTTTCTGGTTGAAATATTGTTTCTTTTACACCATAACATATACTTTTTCAATCTTTTGAATGTTGAATGGATCATTTTCTTGTTCTGCAGATTTGGTTTATGGGTGAACACTCTCATATTTCAGTGGAGTTTGACAATGTAAGTGATTTTGATTTACTAAATGGCATTTTCCCACCTGTTGAGTTACTTTGCTAATTCCATCTGAGTTGGCAGCTTGTTTACGTAATGACTCTACGTTTAATACTTATAATTAAGCTTTTGATTTATTATTTCCATAAAGTGAAAAAATATATGTTGAATAATCTAGCATTTTCTTAATAAGTACTTCAGACATTGAGAGTATTAATTTGTTGTACTTAATTTTTTTTTTTTTTTTGGTACTTAGCATATTTAGCTAAATCTATTTTAAATTATAAATTTGCATCATTTGCTTATTTGTTAAGAAAATTGCAACTAATGCCAATATATTAGAGCGTGCTTTGTGATAATGGAAAAATATGAATGCTTCTTTCCTGAGTATGGCAAATATCTTTTTCAAGTGATGACATCTAATTTTAGCTCCTGTGCCAATTCAACCTTCATTGTTAATCAAACTAGTTATAAATGTAAAACATTAAAAGATTGTTGCATTTTTGCATAAGGAGGGGATCTTAAAGATCACTTAAAGGCACTATGAATGCTCTCTCATCTTGAAAAGAAAAGGAAGAGAAACGAAGAAAGCAATTGAGTTTTCTTGAGCCTTCTCAGATCCTTGCATTTAGCATAACAATGGTGTTTGAGAAGGGGAACCGAAAAAAATAGTGGGCCAAAGAGTCAAGTTGCTTTATATTTTATATTTTCTTTATTGACATGTAAAACAATGGTCCGAACGAGACATTTTGCTTAGCCAATTGCCCCGAGCTGGCAATTTGAAGCAAACAAATCCAATCACATGCTTTATTGGATTTCTGTTTTCTTCTTTCATACTTGAGGGTGGGGTTGGGGTACAAGAATAGAAGTTCTGTAATATACGACTGATATACATTTCATGTCGTTAAACAGATTGTTTCAGTCGTCCTGGAAAATTATGAAGGTTCTGTGAAAAATTCTGTGAACCTTGACGGTGACAAACAAGATCCTCCAGATAGGTGGGTGCAAGAAGTGCTAAAAAATGAAGGTCATGCGATTCATGCCAATCCTCAACCAGATTCTATGACAAGGGTTCCTTCTTGGAGGACAGTTGTAAATGAAAAAGGAGAAGTAAATGTGACAGCGTAATCTCTTAGCACAGGATTCTCTAAATAAATGTTTAATTTGAGTTGTTTCTTTTCATATATTGATCATTCTTTTATTTTGACAGGGAAGATGCACAGTCTCCCAGCTTTTGGTCCAGGGTCTGCTTGTATAACATGGCTCAGCTAGGGAAGGAGGCCACAAACATTCGCCGTGTATTGGAATCTTTGTTCCGTTACTTTGACTTTACGAATTTATGGTCTCTTGATTATGGTGTTGCCTACCCAGTTTTAAAGGATATGCAGTTGCTAATGGAAAATTCTGGTACTTATAGAGACTATAAACTTTTAATTCACATTTTTGAGTTTTTCGTAAATGTATGTTAAATCTACAGGATGACATTTCTGTTTTCTTTCGTTTTATCAATTACAGGACAATGTGACTAATCCCACTTTCTCATTTTCTTTTTTATGTTCTAAGGGCAAAATACACATGTTCTGTTGTCCACATTGATTAAGCATCTTGATCACAAAAATGTCCTTAAACAACCCAACATGCAGCTTGAGATTGTTGAGGTTACCACCTCTCTTGCTCGAGATGCAAAGGTAGAGTCTTCCATGGCAATAATGGGTGCAGTGAGTGATGTTATGAGACATTTGCGGAAAAGCATACAATGCTCTCTTGATGATGCAAATATGAGTGATGACATAAAAATTTGGAACAAAAAGTTTGGAGAAGCATTGGACAAATGCCTTGTGGAATTATCATATAAGGTATGTATACTCATCTCCAATAGTATTTCGCGCAATTTTATACCTAAAATTTCATTTTTGTGAACTTTGATCGGAAACACTGGTTGTCATACTTCCTTAGGTTTTGAAATTTATTATTTTCATTATCTCAATTCCTATGTAGTACCAAATGTTTTATTGGTGTGACTACTTAAAACTACGAGATAAAAACTGGATGCTACTGGTAAACAGGTTGGAGATGCTGGCCCAATTCTTGATGTTATGGCTGTGATGTTGGAAAATATCTCTACTGTTACGGTTATGGGCAGAACGACAATTTCAGCTGTTTATCGCACTGCTCAAATTGTAGCTCAAATACCAAATTTGTCCTATCAAAACAAGGTAAATTACAAGTTATAACATAGATTTTTTTAAGCTATTTAAAGTTATCTATTGTTGTTTCTGTTGCTTATTTTAGTACATGCTTCTCTTTTCCAGGCATTCCCTGAGACTTTATTTCATCACTTGCTCCGAGCTTTGATTCACCCTGACCATGAAATACGACTTGGGGCTCACCGCATCTTTTCTGTTGTTCTCGTGCCATCTTCAGTTGCCCCTTGTCAATCCTTAACCATACCTAAACCGAAGAAAGGTTTAGAACTTCGAACTCTTTCAAGAACTGTCTCAGTCTTTTCTTCCTCAGCTGCCCTTTTTGAGAAGATAAGGAAGGAGAATACTTACTTTAAGGAGAAGGGCTACCAAGACCATGAAGAAGCTGTTCTTGAGAGTGAACAAATTAGGAATGGGATGCTTGATACTTTGAAATTCTCAAAAAGTCGCGTCTACTCTATGAAAAATCCTCCTACACCTATAACTCCAGATGAAAATTCTGTGAGTGATTCTGACAAGGAAGCAGTAAGTTATGATTGCTAACCTATCATATCGTCATGGTTACTTGTTTACTTATCTCGCAGTTAGACTATCTATTCTCAATTCAAACTTTATAGTGGCACCTACTTTAATTTCAGTTGGCATTCCAGATATGGTCATAATTATGCTTGCTACTTAGCCATTTTGTTTTATCCGCTTGCTATATCATCTAAAATGATCCTAAAGAGACCTGGAAGGTGATTTTTTGGTTATATATGATTGTAAGAAGGTGTTTTTTCGGTTTCATCTATGCATTCAAAGGCCTTTTTAAAAAAAAAAAAAAAGACAAAAGCACAAAGAAATTCTTCTTCAAAAAGTGCAATATTTTCATTCATCTATGGAACCAGTACTAATCAATGTGCTAAAATTGCATTTGCATTGGCCTGGACTTAGTGCCAGCAAATAAGCTGAGCCAATAGTAAATTCATCCAAGCTGTTCTACTGACAAAAACTTTTGTGAACTCATTGCTTAATGGTATGAACCAAGTGCAAGCTTACTTTTAGAACTCATTTTTCTCGAGACATGTATGAATTAGGTGAACTCAAGGTCAGGAATTGGCTCATTTATAGACTTGTGAGTAAGCTCACGCATGGACTAAATAATGATGTTAGTATGATTTAGAATCTCATTATTTTATCTATAATATGCATAAACATACTTCTTGAGAATCAATGTAACGAAGTTTGTAAAATTACATTGAATTCCATATTACTTATGGTTGCTAAAGATATACAATCTATAATGAATGAAAATATTATAAAGCACTAGCATTGTTAAACCTGTTGAAAATTCTTAAATAAATTTTTGCGATTCCGTTACAGCTTTTGATTCAGAATTGTTACACATTATCCCTAGGTGAACAGTGCATGAAGCATCCCATATTCATGGGCTATTTGGGAGGGTTGATGTATGCAGTTTTCCCCGACTTTTGCAGATAGGCCATTTCTGTGGCTTGAACCCATGACCTCTAGGTTGTGAGTGGAGCAACTTGACTGTTACACCAAAGCCACCCTTTATACCATCTATATTACATGTAAATGCTTTTAGTAAGGATGCAAGTAAACTAAACCATTTATAAACAATTCAAGGTATCATAAAAAAATTTTCTGAACTTAATTTATAACCTGTTTAATAAAGAGCTAAATGTTAAAAAAGGCTTCAATGTAGTTGACTCATTCAACAAACAAGCCAAATCTGAATTAGAGGAAGCTTGAGTTTAAATTTAAAACTCATTTCATTTCCAAGCAGAGCTTGAATATGCCAAAAGTCAGCTTAGCCTAGCTCATATGTAACATTTGGGCTTCAATTTCATGTGCATATTACAAGTACTTTTGCCTGCAGTACGTTATCCTTATTTAGTGTGATTTTCTATCAAGTGCTTCAAATGATTAATCTGCAAGTGATTGTCAGAATCTATGCCTAATATCATTAATTAGTAATTGAATCTTTTATGTCTATTGAACCTCAGGCACAGGAATCTGCTTCTTTAAGGCTGAACAGCCGTCAGATTAGTCTCATGCTGACATCAATTTTTGCACAGTCTGTGTCTCCTTCAAATACACCCGAAAACTATGAAGCAATTGCTCATACATATAGCCTGGTTTTGCTGTTCTCTCGAGCAAAGGTAATTGAGTGATTGATATTACATGATAGTAATCTTGTGAATGAAGCTTTTGACTATGGCCTTCCAAAGAATAATTAAAAAAAAAAAATGTTAATGTATTCTATTCTATTGCAGTGCCATCTGTACTCTGTCTGTCGATAAGTTTGTTATCTCTTCAATATCTATATGAAAATTCTGTATGAAAATTTTTATTTTGGTTCACTAAGTTTTTTGTTAGCCGAGATTTCTCTTTCTTGTCATTGGTTCTTAAAAGCCATAAATGTGCTTTATTTTCCATGGTTGCTGCATGGTGCATCATTACCGTTATTTGCTACTACATATAACTAGGTCATCGTGGAATTTAAATTAAAAGATGTTGATATCATCAATAAGCTTTAATCTTTGACAGTTTTTCAGTGAGAAATGATGCAAAATTCACGTCTTCTGATGGTGAATATTTGTTGTTGATAATGCACGCCACTTTTCCCAAATGATTGCCCATAAATTTAAGTTGCATAATCCAACCTTATTTTCTTTTTCTCCTCTTTTTGGATTGCTTGTATTTTCATTTTATTATTTCTTTTGTCACAGAATTCTAGTCATGAGTCTTTAATACGAAGCTTTCAGCTTGCATTTTCCTTGAGAAACATTGGTGTTAATGCAGCAGGTAAGATCCTATTCTGCTTTCATTCCTATAGATTTTGATGTACAAATTTGGATCAAAACTAGTAAATGGCTTGTTTCATACATGATTATTATTCACAATTGGCAATAAGTTACCTCCATTAGATATGTGGATAAAATACAACCAGCAGAAATATCAAATTTGGACAGAAACCATTTCCTTACATAAAAATTTAACATGTCTGTTGTACTTGATAATGCATTAGGAATGGTCCATGTGGATGAGATATTGTAGAACTTAAGGTGTTTGTTATATGAACACATTCTTGCATGCTCTTTTCCCTTCTGATATCCAGCTAAAATAAAGCTTGTTTAGTGTATATAATAGACTTATTCATCTCATATAATGCATTTTCTTCTCTAAATTGATTCGTATGGGATCATGCAACTTCTCAACAACTTCTAATCCAATTCAAAGATTAATGGTTTAATGCCAAGAACAGCTCTTACCCACTTCTCCAAAGCATTGATTCCCTGTGAAAGAAATTTGTCGCCTTTTGTTTTATCTTAAACAAGTTGATAGCTTTACAGGGTTTCCTCATGTATACAAGGCTTTTACAAATGGCACCTTTGGTGATGAGATTTCCTGAAAATTGATGGCCACTCATAAGTCTTACATTTTTGAAATTTATAAAAAATATTTTCCGAATAAGTTTGTGCTCATCTAATTGTAATAGATCTTCCATGAGTTTACTGAACTCTTTTTCATTGATTTTGGGACAGCCTTTGATGCACAAGCATACAAAGATATATATATATATACTGCTTGATTCGCATATTCTCATTTGTAGTCCTACTACTGTCATGGTCAAGAGCAAGGAATGAACGATTTAAATTTGTAGTCTGAGATTTAACTCATAACGAACTTTTTCTATTTTTACAGTGCCACTCCCACCATCACGTCTTAGGTCACTCTTTACCTTGGCAACCTCAATGATCCTCTTTTCATCGAAAGCCTATAATATTGTTCCACTTGTTCAGCGTGCCAAGATGGTGCTTACAGAAAAAATGGTGTGTGAATCATTGCTTGCAGTCGCATGGGTTTACAACTTAATATTGAAACATCTATAAGCAGCTGCTTTGAAATTCCTATGTCCAACAAGGGCCATTTTTTTGAGAAAGATTCTTTTCTCATCTTTCATGTGCCTTATGGTAGATAAACTAAATAGTTTAACTAGGGCAGAATATTAAAAAAAAAAAAAACACACACACTAAATAGTTTAACTTACTATGGCTTTATACTTGGACCAGGTTGACCCATTTTTGCAATTGGTTGGGGATAGGAAGTTGAAGTCTGTTAATGCTGAAACCAACAACCTCACAAATCGTTATGGATCTAAGGAGGATGATGATTCTGCTCTGAAATTTCTTTCAGCAATGGATGTCACGGGAGACCAAAGCAAGGAATCCTTTGCTGCTGAGATTGTTAAGAGCTTGGAAAATTTGTCGAATGTAAAAGCTTTGATTTGAATTCTTTGAATATTGTGGTTTCATTTTAAATAATTTTTACCTGTCATGTTTCACATGTATATATTGGCAGTGATATATATTAACTTCCAATGCAGACTGAAATGTCCAGCGTCTATAAGGAGCTGCTTAATGAATTCTCACCTGATGAAGTACATCCATTGGGAGGCCAGTTTATGGATAATCTAGATCAGGTAGTTCAAACGGAAAATTTGTTACTGTGGCCACTGTCTTCCATTATTTCCCCTTTTATTCAGTTTGATACTTGTGACTGATATCATTCTGTTGTTATTGTGCAGCAGCGTGCTTCGGTGGTAACCATTGATGACGATTTATTTCTAGATTCCTCAGACGCTCTAGCCAAAACTAATAAGGCAGTGGTCTTCCAAGACCCCAAACTTTTGAGTGTCAATCAGCTTATTGAATCGGTACGTCCCAGCCATATTATGTTCCTGACAAACAGGAGAGCTTCGGTATTGTTGGTCTTATATAAAAAAAATTCATATTGAAGTTATTTTCCCATTCTGAAGTTATTGATGGCATTGAGGTGCTGCCTACTGTGGTCCTATGACCTTATTACACCTGTGTTTGGTTGCTTGGTGAAAATAAATAGATGAAAACCATAGTCACTGATACAAGCATTATTTATTCAGGTCTTGGACTCTGCACATCAAGTTGGAAGAGTCTCTGTAACTGCACCCGATGCAACTTATAAGGAAATGGTTAATCACTGTGAGACACTTCTAATTGGAAAGCAAAGGATGTCCAATGTGATGAGTGCCCAAATAAAACAGGAGAGCTTGGTTAACGCCCAACAGAATCGTGGCGAGGAGGCAAAAAAGGTTATTTCTTGTTCTAATGCTATTGTGGTATCCAATATGGTTTTTTCTCACTGCAGAAAATTTCAACATTGTCATACTTGTAAATGTGTGTGTATGACTTACATATAGATTTATTTATTGCGTAGGCATGTTTGGTTTCTCTGAATGTCTAAATCCGAAAATTCTATTCCAAGTTATATTTTTTAAATAACTAAATGGAATTTCTTGGTTATATTAAAAATTTTGCTTAAAAACATATATCATTTCAATATAAATTTAAGTTGTTCAAATGTAAAAATATCAAAAGAATTTGAATTCCTTCTGAAACAAAAAAAATTGGAATTCTGTTCCAAGAATTGCATTCCGTTCACAATTTTAGACCAAACATGACTTGATACATTGTCGTGCATGCTTATGCAATACCTTAGCATAACACATCTTATCTTAAACGCAGGCTGGCAATTCTTTCCATAATCTAAACATAAGTACAATCCCGCCAAGCTCGTCATCCGTTGGGAATCTTCCAATGCAATGTGCAACAGAATACCAACATCATCCCAACTTCTTCAGGTTACCACCCTCATGCCCATATGATAACTTCCTAAAAGCTGCTGGTTGTTGATACTAATGAAGCATGAGAACGAACTTCTTCCTCAGCTAGACAAGAAAACTGCCTTAGGCCTCACAGTTCAAGGAACATACATAAACTATTCTTAAAAGACAGCAGGTTCCTGCAGCATTGCAGCGTCAGAAATGCGAGCAAGATTGGTTGATCTTGTTAAGTTTCCTATTAAATTCTTTAATTCTTTAACCTTTCTTGCTTGTCTCTGTAAGATTTTGTGCAGTGACTTGCAATTTGCTTCTTCAATCACTTGGAGATTGAGCTTACAATCAAGGGTTCAATCTTCTTAGTATATAAAGAAAAATTATATGTTAATATGTCACTCTTTCCATCAATGGAGAGGGATAGAGAGTGTAAAATTCAGACTTGTAATCACATACATATAATATATTTATTTTGAGGGATGCAAGTTTAACAGGATCAAATCCTGTATTATTCTACAGGTTAGGGTTTTTTTTTTCTTTGTTTACTGCTAGGTGATATAATGGATATGTCAAGATTGAGAGATTCATGAGGAAGCAAAATAGATTTTTGCTATTGTTCCCAATGCCTCCATGGATCAAATATTATTAATTCATTATGTTATTTCTCTCTTTGTTTCTAATTTTCAACTTTTTGGGAGTATTATGTTCATTTTTCACCTTCATTTAAATCCATAAGTGTCTAGTGGTTCATATTTGAGAATTTCAATTCATAATATTTGGGTTTAAATTTTATTTCAATGAAATTAGAATTTAACATTTATTGAATTTTAATTATTTTTTTTAAATTATTAGTAAATTGTAAAGAAATATAATTCAAAATTATGTTTGATAAATTATAAAAAAACGTAATATAACTAAATATATATTTTTAATATATTCAATGGCTTCCATTATTATAAATCTTTAGTTCTTTATAATAATCGGCCCGGTTATCAGAAAATTGCACTTTTTCTAAAAAAAAAATCTTAAAAAATTAAATAAAAACATTAGCGGTTAAATTTATTTAAAATAGATGAATTTAAATTAGTTTTTTTAAATAAAGAAATAAAGAAAAAAAAAACGGAAGGGAAATAATGCAGGAAAACTACGTCAGTGCAACACGAAATCGTATTCTTAATTTTCGTTAAAACGTCACCGTTTTGCTTTACGCAATCGCCATCAAATCCAAGATTCTCTCATTTCGGTTTGACGTGGAGAAAGTAAAATAAAATAAATAAAAACTCGGCCTTTTCACCAGAAGTTTCAATACACATATCACAAAGAGACGCCTCTCGCCGTTAGTCGCCTCCGTAGATCGCAAACTCCATCGCTTTCGGTCAGTCTCTCTTCTCTCTCTCTCTCTTAGGGTTTCAATTCGCAGAATCCATAACTTGAAGACAATTAGGGTTTCTTTTGTTTAATCGTTCTTTTCTTACGGTTATGATTGTTCATATTTTTTATTTGCCTTTTGAATGTGTTGCCTTGATTGAGGGACATATATAGCAGTAGATGATGAGATTATTACGATAGACGAAAAATCTAAATCTGGTAAATAGAATAGAAAGGAAATTTAGATTTTGGGTTTGTAACAAATCTTTGCTCAAAGTGTTTAACTGCTTGGGTTTGAGGGATTACTTTAGGAATCTGGTGAATTTTAATTTCTGGAAATTAGAAATCTGTGATTTTTATGTTTCAAATTGTTTTTTTTTTTTTTTTTTTTTTTTTTTTTTTTATACTAACGCAGTAGATGATGAGATTTTAATTACGATAGAGCGAAAAAATCTAAATCTGGTAAATAGAATAGAAGAGGAAATTTTAGATTTTGGGTTTTGTAACAAATCTTTGCTCAAAGTGTTTTAACTGCTTGGGTTGAGGGCATTACTTTAGGAATCTGGTGAATTTTAATTTCTGGAAATTAGAAATCTGTGATTTTTTATGTTTCAAATTGTTTTTTTTTTTTTTTTTTTTTTTTTTTTTTTTGGGCTTGAAGATTATTTTTTTTTTTTTTTTTTTTTTTTTTTTTTTTTGGGCTTGAAGATTAATGCCTGGTGTGTTTGTGGAATTTTTTTCTTTTTTGTGTGTGCATGGGCATTTTTAGATTGATATAAAACAAAATAGGAGGTTTCTACTCACTGGCTTGTCTTTATACTGGTATTTTGAAACAAGAAGTTGCTTTTAATTTTGGGACTATGATTAAATTTTAGCTGATGGATGCTATCGTGCCTTCGTGGTTTACCCTTTTCCTTATGCATTTCCTTTTCCTTTTTTTCCCCACTATTTCGTCCCATTTGAATTGAAAACCTTACCATGTTCGGCTTATATATTAGTTGACATAAGGCTTGAGTTGATTGTTTTTAATTATAAACTGGGATTAATGGATTGCATGTTTTGTAAAAATTTGAAGGTTTTGTGCTTCATGTATTTTGACCTATTGGTATGCGAAGAAAGTTGCACATGAGACTTGGAATTCTTTTCAATTTAGAAGTTTATTATTTAATGTGAAGTATTCAATTTGGTATGTTAGCTTCTCACCCCACTCAGAAACGTCAGACAGCCTGATAGGTATCACAAGCCTTTATTGCTGGAGTGTCCCTTTTCTATCATGAGTGCTTTTACACATAAAGTTGTATTTTTCAATAACTAAATAAGAATGACACTAATGAGGTACAGAGAATGTATAGTTTATAGAAGGAAGTTTACTAAATCAAATTCATTAAATATGAAAGCTTGCAATAACTGAAGTAAATAGTAAAAAACAATTGTTTGTACTTCTGGGATCATGAGTGTAGATCCATATAATTGTCACTATTATTTGCCAACTTTTTGGAACTTATTGCATTGTATATTGCAATTACATTTATTTGATATTCATTTAAGATTTTTTCATGAGGTCTTCAATGTAATGTATCAACCATTTATACATGCAGAAAAAGGTGGTTGTAATGCTTCTTGCAAAAGCCACATTTTTAAAATTTCCGCAATGTTTATTCAATTATTCTGATAGTAATGTATGTTATGCCTTTCTGGGAATGTCTAGTGATGCGCCCTAATCCCTTGCATAATCCATCAGTAGTAATTCTGTCTTCTAATAGGTGAGAAGTCCTTGAATAGGGGCAAAGGTCGCATGATCTAGATACCTAGATTCTAGGTTGATTTTTATGACATAAACTAGAACAACCTTAGGTATGGCTTGTGTTCCTTATGTATGGCTTGTGGTTTGTAACTTCCTTTGTAAAAGCATTAATGCTTCTCTTTCTTGTTTTGAGTTCTTTCCTTTGCAGTTTAAGCATGGCCAAGTATATTATCGCTTCCATAGCTGGATCATTTGCAATTGCGTACGTATGTGACCAACTTATTGCTGACAAGAAGATATTTGGAGGTAGTTTTTATTGTCATCTTGGGTATCCATTTCATGTCTGTTTAATTAATATTTTTTAAAACCTTTATCTCTTTTTTTTTTTTTTTTTCTTCTTTTGAACTCAGGCACTACCCCTAAAACAGTTTCAGACAAGGAATGGTGGGAAGAAACTGATAAGAAGTTCCAGGCATGGCCTCGCACTGCTGGACCACCGGTGGTGATGAACCCAATCAGTCGCCAGAACTTCATCGTGAAGCCTCGTGAATCTTGAATCCAATTGTAGCTTTTATGATCTGTTGCTTGTTCTTTGCTATCTTTATTGGCAATGTTTTCTATTGTTTTAGTACTTCAACATAGCGACAATAGCTGATATGGCCTTTGTTTGATTTGTATTTTGCATGTTCTTCCTGAAAAAGGGTTTTGTTGACAAATGCTTCATCTTCACTAAATCAAAATAAATATCAGTAAAGGATTCAAAGCTGTTATGGTTTGTTTTGGGTTTATGTTTGTCTGCAATTGCTGTTTTTTTTTTTTTTTTTTTTTTTTGTTTGTCTGCAATTGATGTTTTTTTTTTTTTTTTTCTTTTTTTTTTACGAAATAAATTCTTAATTATTTTTTTTTTTTTTTTTTTTTTTTAGCAAATAAATTTCTTAATATTATTAGAAAAGAGAAAACAGGAAAAGAGTTTAACTAATTAATATTATTACAAAAGAGAAAACAGGGAAAGAGTTTTAACCAATTAATATTATTAGAAAAGAGAAAACAGGGAAAGAGTTTTAACTAATTCAGGAATTTAATTCAAGTCAATAAGTTTTTCTAATACACTTAAACTAAAACTTGAATCAGTTAAATAAAATCCTAAAACTTGAATCAGTTAAATAAAATTCGGAAAATAATTGAAAACAATTATGATAAGCTGGAAAATAATTATGATAAGCTTAAATCCTATTCTTGAGGTAAGAGTAAACAAATATAATCCACAATATTATAACTAAGCAAGAAAACTTTCTACAGCAGTTATTCTTTTCTTGGCTAAACCTTCTGCAGCATTTACTCTTTTCTTAGTTAGAAAATCTGCAAAATGATTTTTAGAACTGATACGAGGAAAACAAATGGACTGCCATAGATTAGATATACTCAATAGCCAATAGTCTTGTACGATACTCAATAGCCGACATTTTTTCTTGCTTCTAAGAGCCTTGCTCATGATTATTACTATTATTTTATTAAAAGGTATTTAAGTTTCATATTTAAAGATTTTGATATTTGTTTTACTTTTTCCATTCATAAATAAATATCATATTTGCAAAAGTATTATATTCACAAATAAGTTTCACATTTGTGGATTTTAAAAACAATAAATTTTTTTCTTCATTTTTACACTTTGCAAATGATGAACATTAATTGCTATAATTTTTTAAAATCTCTCTTTATTGAAAATAAAGGTAATATTATTAATTACTTAATAATTGTGTTACAAATTGGACAAATTGAATGGCTTTTTTTTTTTAATTTTTATTCCTTTATTTTTCATTAGAGTTGAAATTTCATTTTGCACAACGTAAATATAATTTTTCCAAATACTAAAAATCTATTGAAAAAAGGAGTGAAAGCAATCAGGTATAGTTTGGTTAGTTTTCTCACTCATGTAAGGAGTGAGATTTCGGATTCAAGTCCTCTTGACGGCAATTTGTTATTTTGGCTCGTTGAACCTCCCAAAAAGGGTGTAACTTTCTCCTGCAACAATGATATGTTAGAATTTAGAATGAGTGTAACAATGGGAGAATACAGAATCATAACATTAGTTGCACCATTTTTACACATTGAAGACATATCTTTACTTATTCACAAATAAAAGAATATACTTTTAAGTTACAATATTAAAATTGAGTACTTTGCTGAAAATGTCATGTAATCCAAATCATTTTGTAACAAGGGGAGAATATACAATAATTAACATCAGCTATTGTACCTGCCTTGCTCATCAAAAATGAATATCTTTTGATTATTGAATTCCACAAAGAAAAGAACATATACCTTAATTCACAGCATTAAAATTTGAATACTTGGTGAAACTGTCATGTTATAAAATGGGATGTTCATTAATTCTCATTTTAAGTTGATTCATTCATACCCATCTCATCAGAAACCAAAGCTCACTTTTTTGTTTTTCAAAAAAAGAAAAAAAAAATCATGTCTATAGAATCATTTGTTTTCAATGTTGCTGAAAAAGTATTGGAAAAGGTAGCTTCTACTGCCTACGATGAGATTTGTTTTGCATGGGGTTTAGAAGGGGAACTGAAAAAGCTTGAGGATATTTTGTCAACTGTAAAAGCTGTGCTGTTGGATGCAGAGGAGAAGCAGGCGACAAATCGCGAGCTGCGCGTTTGGTTGGCTAAGCTTAAAGAAGCTCTTTATGATGCTGAGGATGTTCTTGATGAATTTGAATGTGAGACAAAGAGAAGACAAGTGCTTAAACTATATGGAATCACCACCAAAAAGGTATGCCTCTTAATTAACCTTCATTCCTCCTATACATGACTTTGTTTGGATAGATCTATCCCATGGTAAATTTTTTTTATTTGCTTTTTTATTATTATTATTATTATTAATTGGAGGTAAAAATTGATTCAGAATAATATTATAGGTTAGACAATACATGTATATGAACTAAATTTGAAAATTATAAACGTTTTACCATATTATATCAAAATTAACTATTCTGTTCCCGTATTGTTTAAAATACATTATTGTATTCCTATCTTTTTTAGTATTATTATACACTATTATCCTTCTGTCTAAAAAAGTCAAATTTTTCGGTTCAATGACTTGTGAAAGGATACAAATACACTTAACTCTCTCTTAAATTTGCGTTTTTTACCGTATATGTCTCTTGAACCAAACTATGGAAACATCTCCATGGTTAAACGAAATCAAGATGAAAGCCAACCAATTAGGGTATCATATCACATCTCTTTGTTAGTTCGAGTTATGCAAGACTTCACAAACCAGTCAAAATGGAACAAAGATGATGTACAATGCAGCCTTTAACTCATCCCTATTCCTTTAACCAAGTTTGCGAACCGTGCAATTCTACAATTTGTAATAGAAAAGCTTTCACATAATTGTATATGTCTAAAATTAAAAAAAAAAAATAGAGGAGAGAAAAAGAGAGGGAGGAAGGAGTCATATTAGAGAGAAATAACTTGTTAGTAGATTTGTTTGGCAGTGGTGTGGTTGGTTTTGAGCGTTGTGATAATAAGGAGCAAGGGTTTTGGGGATGCAATTCTACGGAAGGGGCATTTGTGTCTTTGCCTACCCATTGCACGTCTAAAATCGACTAAACGGAAGTATAATGCAACGGCGGTAAAATAGGGGGATAAAATAACAGTATTTTTTTAAAAAAATGAGGACAAAGTAGTTAATTTTAACATTGCATAGAGACATGTTTATATGTTTTCCCATAACATAATTCTCTGTGATAATTAATTCATACATATGATTTGTTATAAACTCCGATATGATATGAGATTAAATATGGCTCAATGCATATTTGGATTTTTCAGGTGGGTCGCTTCTTTTCATCCTCTAATCCATTAGCATTTCGATTTAAAATGGGTCATAAAATAAAACAAGTAAGAGGGAGAATAGATGAGATTGCGAGTCATAGAACTAAATTTCACCTCAATGAACAATATGAAAGTAGACAGTTTGTGCATAGGACAAGGGAGATGACACACTCCTATGTGCAAGCTTCCGATATCATTGGAAGAGATGAAGATAAAGAAAAAATCATCGAACTTTTGACGAATCCTAGTGACAATAGGAAACTATCTGTTATTCCTATTAAAATCATCGAACTTTGACGAATCCTAGTGACAAAGGAAACTATCCTGTTATTCCTATTATTGGAATAGAGATTGGGGGGAAAACGAACTTGCTAACTAAATTGGTTTATAATGATGAAAGAGTAAATAGATGTTTTCAACTCAAGATATGGATATGTGTGTCAGAGGATTTTGATATAAAAATGTTAGTTGAAAAAATTATTCAATCAGCAACTGATAGTATAAAAAGCATAAGCAATTTGGAAATGGATCCATTGCAAAGAATGTTGCAAAAAACCATAGGTGACAAGAAATATTTACTTGTCTTAGATGATGTGTGGAATGATGACCCCATGAAATGGAATCAATTGAGAGAATTGTTGCTTATGGGTGGCAAAGGAAGTAAAATTTTGGTAACTACTCGTAGTGACCTAGTGGCCTCTGTTGTTGGCACCATCCCTTCTTATGAATTATGTGGTCTTCCCCATGATAAGTGTATGGCTTTATTTCTTAAATTTGCATTTAAAGAAGGCCAAAAGAAACACTATGCAAACTTGTTAAAAATTGGGGATGAAATTGTTAAAAAATGTAAAGGGGTTCCCTTAGCTGTGAAGACACTGGCCTCCTTGCTTTTTATGAGGACTGATGAAGATTACTGGAAATTTGTTAGAAACAATGAGTTGTGGAAATTAGAGCAGAAGGAAAATGAAATTTTGCCTGCTTTAAGATTAAGTTATGAGCAATTGCCATCTCACTTGAAAAGATGCTTTGCTTATTGTTCATTTTTTCCAAAGGACCATTCATTTGAAAGTCTTGCACTAGTTCAATTTTGGATGGCATATGGACTTATTCAATCATCAAATGAGAATGAAGAGCTAGAAGATATTGGTTTTCATTATATTCAAGAGTTAGCATCTAGATCTTTTTTCCAAGACATCGAATATGAATTTGGCGGTATACTTGTTGTATTTAAAATGCATGATCTAATGCATGATCTCGCATTATCATTGATGCAAAATGAATGTGTTGGATTTAATTTTCTATTGTGGGCTTAATATGTAAAATTAAATATGTACAGCAGTCTAATTGTAAAGTCAATTTCAAATGTGGTATTGATTGTGAATAATTGACTATTTGAATAATTGACTATTGAGGTGTCAACTAATTATAGATATTAAGTGGAGAGACCATTATATAATTTCTATTTCGTTAAAGGACTGAAATAGGAATTGTACTAACCCTACAGGTATATAAAGGTCCTGGTCCCCAGAAGAGTTGAATACGATTCAGTTTTACGTTCCTTTCGTACTGCTTCCGCTAAATCGATTCTTCAATTCTCTGGAAGGCTGCAAACCTAATCTATACATCAAGATCGGACGAATCGATGTTCAGGTACGCAACCATTTTTTCTTTCATCTATTTTGTTGATCTAGTGGGGTTTCACGATATAGGTTATGTGGAATTATTTGAGATTAATTTTTTTTAAACCAAGTGGTATCAGAACCTTTGTGCAATTGCTAGATTTTAGATTGATTTTCGTTGTTTTTTTTATTGTTTCCCTACTGTTTACGGATTGAGGGTTTTGTTTTAATAACAAAAAAAAAATAAAAATTTTTTTTTGTTCTCAACTGTTCTTCGGATTCCCCAAGAACAGTAAGAGGTTTGAACTAACGCCCAATGTGCGACGATTATTGTTCGTTTTTTTTTTTTTTTTTTTTTTTTTTTTCTAGCCGGATCTTGTTTTAAAAAAAAAAAACCTGAAAACCTCCATTGTTGCTGGCAGATTTGTTTTGAAATTGCAGTTTAGGGATTTGTGATTTCAACAACGGTTTTTGACTCCCTTGGCTGTCGTTCACCGTCCAATGGCGACCGGAGCTTGTCTTTGGTTGGAACTGGTGGTGTTGGCGGCGGAAAGAGGCTGGAACTGCAGGTGGAGAGAGTCGGCAGAAAAAAAAAAACCTGTAATTTTCGTCTCTGGTCTTTTTTTTGGTTTTAAGGTTAGGGATGGTAAATTACGGTTAGGTCCCTGGAAAATTTCGTATTAGGCCCCTAAGTTTCTATAACTTCAGATTAGGCCCATAATTTTCTTTAACTTCAGATTAGGCCCCTAAGTTTCTGTAACTATTTAAAATTTGGCAATTGTTTTTTTGTTTTATTACAATTAAATGAATTTATATGTTCGGACTTGAAGATAAATGTTTGCTAGAGTGATTAAATCCCTTATGTGTTTTTGTATATTTGTGTAAAGAAAATATGAAATTGGGATTTGATCAATAAAGTCACTCAAAGTGACCCTCTATTGCTTGAATTGATTTATTTTAGAATATTAGACAGGTGGTAATTAGAATTCGTTGCGGATAGGTTAATCGGCCCAAAGGAATTGCTAATCAGCTGAGTTTTGAATACAATGGTTGGCAATAACAATAAGTATGTGATAATTGTTTGATTATTTTCCATGACAATGATATATCGGTCCAAAGGAAGATTTATTATTTGTCAGGACTATGTTATCAATATTTGATTGCTGCGTTGAGATACTAATTACAAGTGAATATTTTACATCCAAAGATGAGAATATTAATGTTGAGTCTGTATCTTATTTCCATTTTTATCTCTACTTATGTGAATTGTTTCATTTGTGAATTGTGAGCTTATACTTATCTATTTGTTTATTTTCTCTGATGTCAGCTAACATGTCATTTAATCCTGATTGTGTCCCTAAACTTAAGGGATCAAATTTTGAGTCTTGGAAATCAGACATTATGATCTTTCTGGGCTGTATGGATTTGGATCTTGCATTCAGGATGGACGAACCTGCTCCTCTTTTACTGCTACGAGCACTGATGTTCAAAGGGTTCAGTATGAGAAGCGGGAGCGTTCTAATCGCTTAGGTCTGATGATCATGCAGAAAGGAGTACCAGAACATGTTCGAGACTCTGTCTCAGCTGAAAAGAACAATGCTCAAAACTATCTTGCCGAGCTGGAGAGGGCTTATGTCAAGAATGACAAAGCCGAAGAATGACAAAGCCGAAGTGAGAACACTTTTAGGAAAATTAACCTCCATGAAGTTTGCTGGCAATGGTGGTGCTCGGGAGCATATTCTTAGCATGTCTCAGATTGCAAAGAGACTGAAGGTGCTGGGTATGGCTTTACCAGATGACCTTTTAGTCCATTTGGTTATGAATTCTCTTCCTTCTCAGTATGGACAAATTAGGACTTCCTATAATTGTCAGCCGAATAAATGGACTCTTAACGAGCTCATTTCTCATTGTGTTGATGAGGAGGATCATTGTGTTGATGAGGAGGAAAAGATGAATTCTAACAAAAGAGAGAGTGCTCATTTTGTTTCTTCAGCTGAGAAGGGCAAGAACAAGAAAAGAAAGAGGCCTTCTGCAAAGACTGTTGAAAAGGCTATTGAGAAACCTGCTGTTGCTACTGCTGTAGATCCAGTACAAAAGAAGCCTTATGTGCCAAAATGCTTCTTTTGTGGAAAGACGGATCACTTGAGAAAGGACTGTCCTAAATTTGCTAATTGGCTTGCAAAGAGGGGTAAGTACCTTGTGAAGGGTAAGTACCTTGTTTTAGTCCTGTTTGTGATTGTGAAGTTAATTTAACTTCAGCTCCTAAAAACACTTATTGGATGGATTCTGGTGCTACCGCTCATATAAGTGTTTCATTGCAGGGCTGCCTCAACCACAGAAAGCCAACTGACGGTGAAAAATACGTCTATGTGGGAAATGGCAATCCGGTTGAAGTAGAGGCAATTGGACATTTTAGATTATGTTTAAGTACTGGTTATTTTTTGGATCTCATAGATACTTTTGTTATTCCCTCTTTTAGAAGGAATTTGATTTCTGTTTCCTTTTTGGACAAATCTGGTTTTCATTGTTCTTTTGGAGACAGGGAGACACGGTATTTACTTTATCTATGAATTCAAAAGTTTGGTACTGGCTTGCTTTTGGTTGCTTGAATGAATGTGATAATCTATATATGTTAGACATTGATACTAGTTATCATGAATCCCTGCATGTTACTACAAGAGGTACCAAAAGAAAATTGAATATTGAGCTGTACTTTGGCATAGACGTTTGGGTCATGTATCCAAATCAAGAATTGAGCGTCTTGTTTCTGATGGTATCTTAGATACACTTGATTACACAGTTTTGGATTCTTGTATTGAGTGTATTAAAGGAAAACAGACTAAATAAAAAAGACTAGGTGCCATTCGGTCATACAGACTGATTCATACAGATATTTGTGGTCCATTCCATATTGCAGCTAGAAATGCAGCTAGAAATGGCCAAAGATATTTTATATCATTCATTGATGACTATTCTCTTTATGGTTACTTATATCTCATTCATGAAAAATCTGAGTCTTTGGACGTGTTTAAATCTTATAAAGCTGAAGTTGAAAATCAACTGGGAGAGAAGATTAAATCTGTTCGATCTGACCGTGGTGGTGAATATTATGGTAAATATGACGGTTCAGGCGAACAACGTCCAGGACCTTTTCGCTTTTCCTACAGGAATGTGGAATTGTCCCTCAATATACAATGCCTGGTACTCCCAGCATGAATGGTGTATCTGAGAGACGTAATAGGACTCTTATGCTCTTATGGATATGGTGAGGAAGTATGAATTAGTCACTACTTACCCCAGAGTCTCTGTGGGGTTGAAGCGTTAAAGACAACAGCTTATCTTCTCAATAGGAATTCCATCTAAAGCATTTGCTAAACGACACCTTATGAACTTGACTGGACGTAAGCCTAATCTAAAGCATCTTCATGTTTGGGGAATGTCCAGCTGGAGCAAGGCCTTTACAAGCCGAATGAAACAAAACTTGGACTCCAAAACTATCAGCAGCTACTTTGTTGGATATCTGACGGTCTAGGGGTTACAAGTTTTATAATCCCCTACTTTATAATCCTACTTCCAGAACTTTTTTTTGAAACGAGAATTGCAACATTTTTTGAGGATGTTGATTTTGGAGGGAGAAATAAAGAAAGAAACATTGTCTTTAAAGAGGAACCAAGTAAGGATGATTCGGTTCTCATTCCTTTTGTTGTTTCTGATAGCGTACAGACTCCAGTTGCTCCTGTCACTATTCAAGATCCAATTCCAGACAATGCTATTCTTCCTTAAGAACAAATTCAACAACCTCAAGAATTAGAGTCTGTTCAAATGCCTTTGAGGAGATCTACTAGGGAGAGAAGAAGTGAAGTGCTATTCCAGATGATTATATAGTGTTTCTTCAGGAACATGAGGATACTGTAGAACATGATAGATGATGATCCAGTTAGTTTCTATCATGCCATGCAGAGTTCTAACTCTCATAAGTGGATTGAGGCAATGAACGAAGAGTATAAGTCTATTGCAAGACAATCAAAGTTTTTTGGGATCTTGTTCAATTACCTGAAGGAAAGAAACCCATTGGTTGCAAATGGATATTTAAAACCAAAAGGGATTCTCAAGGTAATGTGGAAAGATATAACGCACGTCTTGTAGCAAAAGGCTTTACTCAAAAGGAAGGGACTGACTATAAAGAAACCTTCTCTCCAGTTTCTTCGAAGGATTCTTTTAGGACAATCATGGACTTAGTTGCAAATCTTGATCTTGAGCTTCATCAAATAGATGTTAAGACTACGTTTCTCAATGGCAACATTGATGAAACAATATATATGGTGCAACCAGAAAATTTTGTAATTGGAGATCCAAAACATCTGGTATGCAAATTAAAGAAATCCATTTATGGACTCAAGCGAGCTTCTCGTCAATGGTACTTTAAGTTCAACTAAGTAATTGTCTCGTTTGGCTTTGAGGCAAATGTGAGGCAAATGCTGTTGGAAAAATTGTGTGTACCATAAGGTTCAGTGGAGTAGGTTTATCTTTTTGGTCTTATAGTGGATGACATTACTTCTTTGCTCCTAATTTGTAAAGGTCTTGCTGATGAAAACCAAAACGTTTTTCTTTCAAAGCATTGTTGAGATGAAAAATTTAGTGAGCTTCTTTTGTTTTAGGGATTCAGATACATCGAGACGTCTCAAGGTATTCTTGGATTATTTCACAAAAGAGCTATATTGGATAAAGTGCTCAAGAGATTTAGTATGCAAAGACCATTGGATACCCCTATTGCAAAAGGTGATAAATTTAGTAATCAACAATGTCCAAAGAGTGAACTTGAAATTTAGGAAATGCAAAAGGTTCCTTATACGTCAGCTATAGGAAGTCTTATGTATGTTAAAGTTTGTACTCGTCCAGACATTTCTTTTATAGTTGGCATGTTAGGTAGATATCTCAGCAATCTAGGAATGGATCATTGGAAAGCAGCCAAAAGAGCCATGAGATATCTTCAGAGGACTAAGGGACATATGCTCACATATAGGAGATCAGATCAGCTTGAGATCATTGGGTATACTGATTCTGATTTCGCTGGAATTCTGATTTCGCTGGATGCCAAGACAAGTAGAAAATCCGCATTTTGGGCTACGTTTTTTCTATTGGCTGCGGTGCTATTTCTTGGAAGCAGTGGTGAACCAAACTCTAGTAGCAACCTCCACCATGGAAGCTGAATTTGTAGCATCTTATGAGGCATCCAATCAAGCTATTTGGTTGAGAAACCTTGTCACTGGGCTGCGTGTAGTAGGTGGAATAGAAAGACCACTGAAGTTGTATTGTGACAGCAGGTCAGTCGTTTTATTCTCCAACAACAACAGGAGCTCTTCTCGATCAAAACACATTGAACATTGAGATTAAGTTCTTGGCTGTGAAGGAGAGGGTACAGAGTGGACAGATATCCTTAGAGCATATTGGAACAAACTCTATGATTGCGGATCCGCTTGCAAAGGCAGTGATACCGAAAGTTTTCCATGAGCACACCGCTCATATGGGTATCGTTTTGTTTGAGACTGTCTAGTTTTAGTGGGAGTCTGCTCTTTATGTATACATTATGGTTTTGAATGCTCTATTTTGTTTTGGATATGTTTTATCATGAAATTTTGTTGAGTACTCATTTTGGTTGATGGTTACACTCTGTATTATTATTATTGTTTGTATTATTATTGTTTTGCTTGATCTCACTTTTGTTGGTGACCAGTTGGAAACAAACATGATGATCACATTACATTTAGTTTTCATCCTACACTTCTATAATGAATCTGTGTCATTTAGGGGTATTGGTAAGGTAGTTGATGATGAACTTAGTCATAAGATCTATGGCGAATGTTTCTTCAGCTCTTTATCAATATAATTAATGGACGAGATTGTTTTTGGATACCTCGTATGACTGCGTTTGTTGAGCTCATTTTGGTGTATGTATTTTATTTAACATACATAATGTCGCCCAAGTGGGAGATTGTTGGATTTAATTTTCTATTGTGGGCTTAATATGTAAAATTAAATATGTACAGCAGTCTAATTATAAAGTCAATTTTAAATGCGGTCTTGATTGTGAATAATTGACTATTGAGGTATCAACTAATTATAGATATTAAGTGTAGAGACCATTATATAATTCCTATTTCTTTAAAGGACCGAAATAGGAATTGTACTAACATTGTACTACCTTTACAGGTATTATTAAAGGTCGTTGGGTCCCCAGAGGAGTTGAATACCGATCAGTTTTACGTTCCTTTCGTACTGCTTCCGCAAAATCGACTTCTTTCAATTCTCTGGAGGCTGCAACCTTAAATTCTATACATCAAGAATCGAACGAATAACGGATGTCAGGTACGCAACTTTTTCTTATTCAATCTATTTTGTTTGAATCTAGTGGTTTGCACGATATAGGTTATGTTGGGATTATTTGAGATTAATCTTTAATACGCAACCTTTTCTTATTCAATCTATTTTGTTGAATCTAGTGGTTTGCACGATATAGGTTATTGTGGAATTATTTGAGATTAATTCTTAACAGAATGCGCTATCATAACCTCTACCACCAAACGCTTCTCTAAGAATATTCGGCATTTGTTATTTTCCAATGACAATTCACTTCCCCAAGATTTTCCTACCATTTTACAAACTGTGGATCAGGTGCAGAGGAGAAGCAGGCGACAAATCGCGAGCTGCGCGTTTGGTTGGCTAAGCTTAAAGAAGCTCTTTATGATGCTGAGGATGTTCTTGATGAATTTGAATGTGAGACTAAGAGAAGACAAGTGCTTAAACTATAAGGAACCACCACCAAAAAGGTATGCCTCTTAATTAACCTTTATTCCTCCTCTACATGACTTTGTTTGGATAGATCTATCCCATAGTAAATTTATTTCATTTGCTTTTTTTATTATTATTATTAATTGGAGGTAAAAATTGAATTAGAATAATTTATAGGTTAGACAACACACGTATATGAACTAAAATTTGAAAATTATAAACGTTTCGCCATATTATATCAAAATTAACTATTTTGTCCCCGTATTTTTTAAAATACATTATTGTATTCCTATCTTTTTTAGTATTATTATACACTATTATCCTTCTGTCTAAAAAAGTCAAATTTTTCTGTTAAATAACTTGTGAAAGAATATAAATACCCTTAACTCTCTCTTAAATTTGCATTTTTTAACGTATATGTCTCTTGAACCAAACTATGGAAACATCTCCATGGTTAAACGAAATCAAGATGATAGCCAACCAATTAGGGTATCATTTCACATCTCTTTGTTAGTTCGAGTTATGCGAGACTTCACAAACCAGTCAAAATGGAACAAAGGTGATGTACAATGCAGCCTTTAACTCATCCCTATTCCTATAACCAAGTTTGCGAATCGTTCAATTCTACAATTTGTAATAGAAAAGCTTTCACATAATTGTATATGTCTAAAATTTGGAAAAAAAAAAAACGGAGGAGAGAAAAAGAGAGGGAGGAAGGAGTCATATTAGAGATAAATAACTTGTTATTAGATTTGTTTGGCAGTGGAGTGGTTGGTTTTGAGCGTTGTGATAATGAGGAGCAAGGGTTTTGGGGATGCAATTCTAAGGAAGGGGCATTTGTGTCTTTGCCTACCAATTCAACGTCTAAAATCCACTAAATGGAACTATAGTGTAATGGCGGTAAAATATGGGATAAAATAATCTATTTTTTTAAAAAAATGAGGACAAAGTAGTTAATTTTAACATTCTATAGAGACATATTTATATGTTTTCCCATAACATAATTCTCTATGATAATTAATTCATGCATGTGATTTGTTACAAACTCCGATATGATAAGAGATTAAATATGGTACAATGCATATTTGAATTTTTCAGGTGCGTCGCTTCTTTTCATCCTCTAATCCATTAGCATTTCGGTTTAAAATGGGTCATAAAATAAAACAAGTAAGAGAGAGAATAGATGAGATTGCAAGTCATAGAACTAAATTTCAAGTCATAGAACTAAATTTCACCTCAATGAACAATATGAAAGTAGACAGTTTGTGCATAAGACAAGGGAGATGACACACTCCTATGTGCAAGCTTCTGATATCATTGGAAGAGATGAAGATAAAGAAAAAATCATCGAACTTTTGACGAATCCTAGTGACAATAGGAAACTATCTGTTATTCCTATTGTTGGAATAGGAGGACTGGGGAAAACTGCACTTGCTAAATTGGTTTATAATGATGAAAGAGTAAATAGATGTTTTCAACTCAAGATATGGATATGTGTGTCTGAGGATTTTGATACAAAAATGTTAGTTGAAAAAATTATTCAATCAGCAACTGATAGTATAAAAAGCATAAGCAATTTGGAAATGGATCCATTGCAAAGAAAGTTGCAAAAAACCATAGGTGACAAGAAATAAAAACCATAGGTGACAAGAAATATTTACTTGTCTTAGATGATGTGTGGAATGATGACCCCATGAAATGGAATCAATTGAGAGAATTGTTGCTTATGGGTGGCAAAGGAAGTAAAATTTTGGTAAGTACTCGTAGTGACCTAGTGGCCTCTGTTGTTGGCACCATCCCTACTTATGAATTATGTGGTCTTAGTCATGATAAGTGTATGGCTTTATTTCTTAAATTTGCATTTAAAGAAGGCCAAAAGAAACACTATTCAAACTTGTTAAAAATTGGGGATGAAATTGTTAAAAAATGTAGAGGGGTTCCCTTAGCTGTGAAGACACTGGCCTCCTTGCTTTTTATGAGGACTGATGAAGATTACTGGAAATTTGTTAGAGACAATGAGTTTTGGAAATTAGAGCAGAAAGGAAAATGAAATTTTGCCTGCTTTAAGATTAAGTTATGAGCAATTGCCATCTCACTTGAAAAGATGCTTTGCTTATTGTTCATTTTTTCCAAAGGACCATTCATTTGAAAGTCTTGTACTAGTTCAATTTTGGATGGCATATGGACTTATTCAATCATCAAATGAGAATGAAGAGCTAGAAGATATTGGTTTTCGTTATATTCAAGAGTTAGCATCTAGATCTTTTATTGGTTTTCGTTATATTCAAGAGTTAGCATCTAGATCTTTTTTCCAAGACATCGAATATGAATTTGGCGGTATACTTGTTGTATTTAAAATGCATGATCTAATGCATGATCTCGCATTATCATTGATGCAAAATGAATGCGCTATCATAACCTCTACCACCAAACGCTTCTCTAAGAATATTCGGCATTTGTTATTTTCCAATGACAATTCACTTCCCAAAGATTTTCCTACCATTTTACAGACTGTGAATCAGGTGCGAACAATTCGTTTTTTGAATGAAGAAAAAGGCATCAACAGCAAATCAATCTTAAACCCAAATGTGTTTAGATTTCGATTTCTGCAAACATTGGAATTAAGTAATTTAAATTTGGAGTTACAGGTGGAAAAGATTGGTAATTTAAAGCATTTGAGATTTCTCCATTTACATGGAAATGCTAAAAGTATAAAAGTCCATAATTCTATTTGCAAGTTACAAAATCTGCAAACTTTGATGATTTGCAAAGGAATAGAGGAGTTACCCACTGATATAAGGTACTTGATAAGCCTTAGGTTTCTACTAATAACAACAAAAGAGAAACGATTGTCAAATAATGGAATAGGGTGCTTGAAATCTCTTCGATTTTTGCTCATTGGTCGTTCTGCAAATTTAGAATTTTTATTCGAAGATATGCAAGGTCTTAATCAACTTCGTTGCTTAGTTATCAATGAATGTGAAAGCTTAATCTCTTTGCCGCAAGGTATGAAATACCTAGTTGCGTTGAAGACTCTTTGCATTTCAGATTGTGAAAACCTTGATTTGGCAACAGAAGAAGGAAAAATTAATGGTGAAGGGTTGAGACTTGAGAAATTGATCCTTAAAGAGTTGCCAAAATTGGTGAATATTCCATATTGGCTTCTTCAAGGATCCAAGTACACTCTACAACTCTTACATCTTAAAGCTTCTGTTTATGTATGGCAATTTATGCAGTCTCTACGCAAGTGCTTGTGACATTCTATTAATTAAGGTAAAATTAGCATCTAATTCAACTTTACATTATTTTTATTTTATTTACTAAACTTGATTGATTAGTATTACCTTTCCAATACAAGCTTATATATGTACTCTGTCAACACCAATGGATTAGACTTGTTTAAACTCAGGATTGTGATTCCACTCATATATCAAGTTAGTGAATTTATAAATTTTTTTAAAAAAATACTCATGTTTTATTTTTTTTCAGTATATAGTCAAAAATACATTCGTTTAAAAAAATTATTTTTTATTAGTTTGACTATGAATAAACTCATAGACCAAACTCTAGGTTTTTAGTATTGCTCATGCTCTTCTTATTTTTGTGAAAATTCCCTCTTCTCATTTGCTTTTCGACTTCTATTGCAGCTATCATATTCATGTGGGGATGCAACTGAGCTGCAGGAAGTTTTAATGTTATTTACATTATTAAATTATTTTCACTTTGTAGGTTAATTTATATTGTAATAATTCCAACTCCTTATGTAAATTGCATGTATTTTTAATGTAAATAATGTTTGGAATGGAAACATCTTTCCATTATAGTACTATCCGTATTTCTCTTGCAACACTCATTTAAGGAAATTTGTAAAAATATTTACTAATAAATTTAAATCTAAAAATCCTATTAAATTTTTGAATCTATTACTAAAATGAAAGTGATTGAATTTAATGAAATTAAAAAAAATTATATAATGTATTTTTTTTAAGTATCCAATACATATTCAGAAGTGTTTAAATTAAAGATGTCAGTGTATATTATAATACCAACCCATAGCATATTAAACTTTTAAAGTGCTTTTGCAAGCTAAATGAACACTATATTTAGATAAATTGGTAAAAAATAAAATAAAATAATTCAAAAAAGCATTTTTTAAAAAAAGATTCATTATTTTCCCTCTATTTTAAAAAAGAAAAATAAGGAATGCATATTGGCATTCTTTTTTCCCATTAGGTACAAGTTCTCTTATCCCTCCCTTCATCTAATTGTTACAGTTTAATGCATCAACCTTTTACACGTGCAAAAAAGCCTTCCACGTGGGAAATTCTTCTTGCAAATGCATATATATATATACGTGGAAATTCTTCTTGCCAAATGCATATATATATCTATATATATATTATATATATATATATATTATTATAATTATTGATATATAATTATTGTCATATGTATGCGAAGCTGGAAAGCGATCCCAAGTCACATATATGACTATGTTTTTTATTCCTGTCTTTGCTGTAAAATTGTTTATAACTCGAATAGGTTTTGCATCAAACAAAATTGATAAAATCATTTCCGATTTTAAATTTTTTTCTAATTCGAACAAATTTAGATTGATTCAATTTTATTTTTGAACAGATTTTTAATCTATCTGTACACTGAATCGAAACAAAAATCTAAAATTAAAATTACCGAAAATAATGAATTGGATAAAATCGATTTGCTCAAAGAACCAAACAAAAAAAATCAAATTATATCATTTTACTAGCTAGAGGTTCTTTATTTGGTCTTGGTTTTCAAATATAGGATATTTAAAATTGAAAAAATTATATTTTTAACTTTATATTTTGATATAATTAATTACTGTACTCTTATATTTTACACAACAGATAAAATAATATAGTTTTTAACAAAAATAGAGTTGTTAATTATGGATAAATGATATTTTTAATGTATAAACTTTCTTTTTTTTTTTTTTTTTTTTTTTTTTTTTTTTTTTTGCAATTTAATGTACGAACCAAAAATATTTGCATTTGAATATTTGAACTTAAAAAACAGTTAAATAAGTATTTTTTTTTTTTTTTTTTTTTTGCAATTTAATGTACGAACCAAAAATATTTGCATTTGAATATTTGAACTTAAAAAACAGTTAATTAAGTATCATTGATTTGATAGCCGGAATCATGATTCAGTAAATAGTAGGTCCACAAATGTACGATTATCATTTTACGTGTCCTCCAACTAATTGCTCAATTAGAAAAAATCTTAGAAAAAATCTTAGATGACGTGGCAAATGAAAGGCCAAAGAAAGAGACAGGCCAACTAAAAAGTTGGCGTTTTTATTAATGGGACTATGGTAGACAGAAAATAGACCAGCTACGTAGATGGGTCTATTGAATAGATAGTGGACACGTTTCAAAATATATGAGTACGTGGATTTCCTATAGTGGACACATGTTACGTGAGGGAATTAATAAAGGTATATAAGTCTTCTACCTTCACTTGCCACATCATCTACGTTTTTTTTTTATAAGCAATTAGTTGTAAGACACGTAGTAGGATGCTGATTGTATATTTACAGACTCCAGTACTTGCTGAGTCATGATTCTGGCTATCAAATCACCATCAGATGACATTAGCCTGTTTTAAAAATTTAAATATACAATTCTAAAGATTTTCATTCATTCACTAAATCTAATTCGAATAAATTTAGATTAATTTGATTTTTTATTTTTGAACAGACTTTTAATCTATCTATATATTGAATGGAAATAAAAATTTAAAATTAAAATTACCTAAAATAATAAATCGGATCAAATCGATTAGCCAAAAAACCAAACAAAAAAAATCAAATACCATTACCTATCATTTTACTAGCAGGAGGTTCTTTGTGATCGATTTTGCACTGTAATCAACAGAAGAGAGTACAAAATGATCAGAACTAAAGCTTTTTTCTTTTTTTGGTTAGCCTCGCTTTTTCGCTGACTAAAACTTTCTTTATCACTCCATCTATTTTAAAATATAAATCTATTAAAGTGATTGATTGTTTTACTTTAAGTCGGTTTTAAATATTTTAAAAAATAATCAATTATTACTTTCCAATTTTACTTTAATTCATATTAAAGTAAAATAATTATCTCCATAAATTATCCTTAGTTTTAAAATAAAAAATAAATTAATAAATTACCATTGATTTTATTTATAATTTACAGGAATTAATTACTTTCTGAATCTTTATGCAAAAATCTTAAACGGCTTATATATATTTTGAGTTATAATTAAGTTAATACTATAATAATTTATTTCATTTCATTTTTCATTATAATAATGAGAAGAAAAATGCCAAATTCTTAAATATTGATGATAGTTTGCAATGGCCAATTTAGCCTTATCTTTTCACCGACTAAAACTCCTTTATAATTTGATTTTAATTAATTTAACACTATAATAATTAAAAGAAAAATACAACAATTTTAAAGTTTCATCGTAACTGGCAATCACTAATATTAATTTAGCCTCATCTGTTGCTTAGCGCGAAACCAAAGTGCATCATCATCCATTGCACGAAAAAGTCAATGTCAGCAACCAATCATGCGCATTCTCAGACCGGCCCCACCTAATGCCTAGCCTCATCTATTGTATATTTATGTATTTTTGTAATTGTCGTTTAGTGTCCTTCAATTCTGTTGATGCGATTAATTTCTTTTAATTTTTTGAATCGATTGACTTTGTTACAAAAGGCAAGTGTAAATGGATTTAAGGATATTTCTGTCTATGCACAAGGTACCTAAGGACAAAATTTTAGTTTTTTTGTGACAAAATGACTTATTAATATATTTTGGTTTTTATAAATAAATTAGTTATTTTTAGTAAAATACAGAGAAAAGGTTATAACTTTCTCTAAAATCTAATTATTGCATGAAATAATGTTACTCATCTTTTAAATAAATATACAATTTAATTCATAAAAAGCAATAAATTAAGAAGACAATTAGTGTGCTGTGGTTGAGTTAATTTTCTCATGAAAGATATAAAGGGTGTAAAGTATCAAAGTTTAGGCTTTTTCATCCTAAAAGTTTTCACCAATTTGAAATATGGACACTGAAATTTACGTGGTTCGCCCTTAACTGTTATGGACTACGTCTACGGTACAAAACTCCAAATAATTCTTCCACTATTAAAAATAATATGTACAAAAAGATTATAAAAAAAATAGTGTCACTCAAAGTGTTTTCCAAAAAACACTCAAAAAAATTATAATCTTTACTATTTTCTCTCCTTTCCAACTTTAGTAACCCTTTCCTAAAATTCTCTACACTTAATTGTGTATTTTTATTTTTTTTTTGGTTGATTGAAGAAAAACTTCTCCTATTTATAAGAGAAGTGGATGCGTTAATCAACTCGTCCGCGCAATTAACGCATTCATCTTCCTTTTGTTGTTGGTGCAGCCTTCTTTGACAAAAAAAAAATGTGTTTTTCCATTTTTTTTTCCTTCAAATTTGTGTGGGTTCCACATGTCTGAGGGACTCACAACACCACACATTTTCTTTTTTAATTTTCAAAATGTGTGGATCCCACGTGTCAGAGTAACCCACAATATTTATTTCATTTTTATTATTTTTTATTAATTACGGGTATAAATTAAGCTAAAAATAATAAACTACAGTATGAAATAACTTCCCTTTTATATCTCTCTCGTCGGAATCAATTAAAATTGAGTTTTTATACATCCAAGTCTTTTTTTTTTTTTTAAATCAAGTGCTTTTTTTTTTTTTTGAAAAATCAAGTGCTTACGTATTATTCATATCAAACCGAAGAACATCATTAATTAAAATTAGAGGGATAATAGCTCATTCCAATAACTCAGCCATATAAATAGATGTCCGAGCTAACATATGGATTAGCTAACATATCCAAATAGATCACCGATTTGAAGGTTACCATCGAAAATAATTGATTTAAACATTTGGTTCGATTAAATCAAATTGAATTGAACCAAATCGGACGGAAATAGCTAAATTTTAAAAATAAAGCATCAGAACCTAATTGAATAGCATAGTTTGATTTGATTTTTTGATTAGAACCAAAGTTGGCTCAAACCTTACAGGGCAGTAATATTTTATTATTTATTTAAATAAATTTTTGTCTCTCCTCTCCACTTACCCACTTTAATTTTTTTATCTAATGAATCTTAGCCTAGAAAATTGAATAGCTTTGCACATTACTTGAGTTTATTCATCCATATCTATCTAAACAGAAACCAAAGCCCACCTCTCAGTTCTTCAAAAAGAAAAAAAAAAAATGGCAGAGTCTTTTGCTTTCGCCGTTGCTGAAAGAGTATTGGAAAAGCTAGCTTCTAATACTTACAAAGAGATACGTTTAGCCTGGGATTATGAAGGGGAAGTGAAAAAGCTAGAGGAGATCTTATCAACAATAAAAGCTGTGCTATTGGATGCAGAGGAGAAGCAGAAGCAGGCGACGAATAACGAGCTGCGCGTTTGGTTAGCTAGGCTTAAAGGCGCTCTTTACGATGCTGAGAATGTTCTTGATGAATATGAGTATGAGATTACCAGAAGGAGAGTGCTGCAATTATATGGAACCGCCATTAAAAAGGTATGCCTCTTAATCAATTTTCATTCTTCATGAATAGAATTATTCCACAGTAAGTTTATTTCATTTTTACAATTTTTTTATTAATCAGGGGTATAAATTAAGCTAAACATAATAAACTGCACAATATGAAATAACTTCACTTTTATATCTCTCATCATATCAGAAAAAATGAGTTTTTATGCATCCAAGTCCTTTTTTTTTTTTTTTTTTTAAATCAAGTGCTTATTATTATTATTTTTTTTTTTGAAAAATCAAGTGTTTATGTATTATTCATATCAAACCGGAAAACATCGTCAATTAAAGTTAGAGTGACAACACCTCATTCCATTAACTCAGCCATAGAAATAGATGCCGGAGCTAATTTATGGACAGTCTGATATACTGATTTCTTAATAAATTAATTTCTGTAGAAGCAATGCCTAAAAGGAGCACTCTACAATCTGTAAGTAAATTTTCCAGCATAAAATAAATCAGGATAATTATTAACTAATGCACTGACCGCCATAAGGCAATAGCTTTCAACAATAACATGAATATATAAATTCATATGTACTTTTTACAAAAAAAAAAACATTTTGATACCTTCAACTTATTTTTATCTATTAAATACTTTGATTTATAAAATTGTAACCGTTAAATATTTTATTTAATTCATTGAATAATTCAACATATAAAATTAAATCAATTAAACATTTATTAAAAAATTAAAAAATTGTAAAGATTATTATTTCAAAAGTTGTATTAACATGTATCAAACCAATATTTTATATATAAAAGCCAAAAAAACCTTAATATTTACTGTTTTCATTAGAAGAATGTGTAAAATTATTACAAAAGTGAAATTCAGACTCTCATACGGTCAATTTTATAATTCAGGGTTTCATAAGATTTTCGTAAAAATTCAGGAGTTAAATGATGTATTCGGCTGAAAAGATTTTAATCTAATACATGCATGCCTGGATTTAACAAACCAGGAAAGATAAAAGAAAATTAACAAAATAAGCAAGATATATACAACTTGAAGAGGAGAGAAAGGTAAAAAGCAAATCCATAAATTGCTCAATCTAATTTTGTTCAATTAAAAATGGTGTACTTAATGTAGTTGTTTGAAATTAATAATGCATGTGATGGGTCATAAAATGTCTTACGATATGAGATTTTATACGATATAATGTCTTATTGAGAATTACTGTTAGGGTGAATTGATAATGTTTTAATCAGAAAAAATCTCAAAACAACGAAAAAATCTATCTTGGCAACAATGTAAAAAAAAGGGTATTTTTTTTTTTTCCAGTCTTTAAGGTCAATGTAAAAAAAGACTCTTAGTTAATTTGTTGTAACAAAAGAAAACTATATATATTGTTAATTGAATAAAATGATTTTTTTTTTTTTTTTGCCTAAATTTATATGTGAAATTCATATATTAAGCACATTTGATTTTCAGGTGGGTCGCTTCTTTTCATCATCAAATTCACTTGTATTTCGTTTCAAAATGGGTAATAAAATAAAACAAATAAGAGAGAGATTAGAGGAGATTGCAAGTCATAAGGCTAAATTTCATCTCAGTGAACTAAATGAGAATAGACATGTTCTGCATAGGACAAGAGATATGACCCACTCCTATGTGGAAGCTTCTAATATTATCGGAAGAGATGTAGACAAGGAAAAAATCCTCGACCTTCTAATGAACCCTAGTGAAGATAGAAAAATATATGTCATTTCTATTATTGGATTAGGAGGTATGGGGAAAACTGCACTCGCTAAATTGGTTTTTAATGATATAAGAGTAGACAGTCAATTCAAACATAAAATGTGGGTTTGTGTTTCTGAGAATTTCCACATCAAAAAATTAGTGGAGGAAATTATTAAATCAGCAGCCAGTAGCACAGAAAACTTGATTAATTTGGAAATGGAGCAATTGCAAAGGAAGTTGCGGGAAACCATTGGTGGTAAGAAATATTTTCTTGTGTTAGATGATGTGTGGAATGAACAACCCATAAAATGGAATGAATTGAAAGAATTGTTGTGTATGGGTGCAAATGGAAGCAAAATCTTGGTAACTACTCGTAGTAAAAAAGTGGCCTCCATTGTTGGCACCATCCCTGCAGCTTATGAACTATCAGGTCTTTCTGATGATGAGAGTAAGGCTTTGTTTACTAAATTTGCATTTAAAGAAGGTCAAGAGAAAGACTATCCAAACTTATTAAAAATTGGGGATGAAATTCTCAAAAAATGTAAAGGAGTTCCCTTAGCTGTAAAGACACTAGCTTCTCTTCTTCTTTCACAAACTGATGAAGATTATTGGAAATATATCAGAGAAAATGAATTGTGGAACTTAGAGCAGAAGGAAGACGAAATTTTACCTGCTTTAAGATTAAGTTATGAACAATTGCCATCTCACTTGAAAACTTGTTTTGCTTATTTTTCACTCTTTCCAAAGGACTATAATTTTGTTGGTGTAGAATTAGTGCAAGTTTGGATGGCACATGGACTTGTTCATTCAAGGAATAAAAATGAGGAATTGGAAGATGTAGGCAAGCGTTATATTGAAGAGTTAGCTTCTCGATCTTTTTTCCAAGACTTTCAAGACTCATTTGGTTTTGAATTTCTTAGATTCAAAATGCATGATCTAATACATGATTTGGCACTGTCATTGACAAAAAATGAATGTGCAATTATAACCTGTAGCACCAAACAAATCTCTGAGAGTGTTCGGCTTTTGTCATTCGCTAAACCGACTTCACTTCCTGAAGATCTTCCAATGATGTTACAACAGTTAGATGGAGTTCAAACAATTTCATTTGGAAATACTAAGGATTTAGGTCTCAACAATCAATCAATCCTAAACTTGTGTTTGTCGAAATTCCATTATCAAAGAATGCTGGATTTGAGTTGGTATTCTAATGTGGACTTACCAAAACAGATTGGTACTTTGAAGCATTTGAGGTATCTTAGAGTGGTTAGCAATTCTAAAATCAAAAGACTTCCAAAATCTATTTGCAAGTTGCATCATTTACAAGCACTAGATCTATGGAGATGTGATGAAATTGAAGAGTTGCCTAAAGATATAAGGTGCTTGGTCAACCTGAGGCATTTAAAAATAACTACAAAGCAAGAATGTTTGCCCAAGAATGGAATAGGATCTTTAAAATCTCTTCGAAAATTGAGCATTGTTTTTTGTCCTAATTTAAAATATTTGTTTGAAGATATGCAAGGTCTGAGGAACCTTCAGTTACTGCTTATTGTTAAATGCAATCAGTTAATCTCTTTGCCTCAAAGTGTAAAATACCTGGTTACATTGAAGACTCTTTTTATTTCTAATTGTCAAAACCTTGATTTGACAATAGAGGAAGAGAAAATTAATGAAGAGTTGAGTGCATTTTGTGTTCTAGAATTGATACTTATCAGGTTGCCAAAACTGGTGAATTTGCCACTATGGCTTTTTCAGGGATACACTCTAAAATCCTTATATCTGAGAAATTGTGATAATCTCAGAGAATTGCCTGCATGCCTTCGCAATATAGAGTCTCTTCGACAATTAGAGATTCGAAATTGTGGCGAGTTGGGAGAAAGATGCAAACGTGAAGAGGGTCAAGATTGGTCTAAAATTGACCATATCCCTAAAGTTATTATTCACGAGGCCACAACATCTGATGGCCACGACAACCATTAGGTAAAAGTTATCTTATCACCTCCCTTCATCTAATTTTTATTTGGAATCATGTTCAAATTAGCCTTTGATTTTTTCAATTGTATCCAATTAAGCTCAAAGTTAATTTTAAATTGATTCAAAAATTGAGTATGTAGTCAATTTAGTCCTTAATTTTTAATTTTTGGTCAGTTGAATCTAAATCTTGTTTCTAAAAAATAATTTTTCTATTTTTATATATTTATATTTAATATTTCTTAGTAAAATAAAATAAATCCCATCAACCCTAAAACTAATTAAAATTATTCTCTCATGGGGTAAAAAGAAATCAACCTATTAACATGAGTGTTTATGATTTGGGAAATTTGAGAAAAATAAAAGAAACTTTTGTTTATTTGGAGGGGGAAGTTGGAAAAGAATATTTGGAAGATTGGGAAATTGAAAAAAAAAAAAAAAAAAAAAAATATCCCATCAACCCGTAAACTAATTAAAATTATCTCCCTCATAGGGGTAAAAAGAATCAGACCTATTAACATGAGTGTTTTATGATTTTGGGGGATTTGAGAAAAAAATAGAAAGAAACCTTTTGTTTATTTGGAGGGGGAAGTTGGAAAAAATATTTGGAAGATTGGAAAAATTGAAAAAAAAAAAAAAAAAAAGGATACGCGAAGTGCTTATAGTGTTTTGAAATATATAAATCTTAAAAAAAAAAAAAAAAAAAAAGGATAGCGAAGTGCTTATAGTGTTGGAAATATATAAAATCTTTTATTATTTACATAATAGAATTTTTTTTTTTACCAAGAAAAATTGAAATTGAAGGGCTAAATTATTTAATTTCAACCTGATTGAACACAATTGAAAAATCAATAGCCAGTTTGATCTTCAATCCCTTTTTATTTTCTAAGTATGACATTTTTTCATATTTCAACTATAATGTCATCTTATTTATATATTTTTCAGCCATTTCCAACATAAAAAAGTTTTAGCTTTCAGATACAGCTATGCAACCAAAGCATCTCGGAAGGCTGTGGTTAATGGTGGAGAGTTTTCAATGGTCCAATGGTGGGAAAACTGAATGGGAACAGTGCGTTTTGTTCATGTTCTCAGAGAGAAGAACAGGTTGGCTGATCATCTTGCCTAAAGAGGCCTGAGCTCTCCTTCTCTTTTTCTACTTGGTTGTGATTTTTCCTCAGTCTTATATCCAAGTTTGTTTGGTAAATTCAGCTTAATATTGCTGTTTATTTCCTTTATTGCTTCTCGTCTCGTGAGGCTGTGTTTCTGGTGTTTCAGGTGCTTTATCTGTTGATTTATGATGTAATTTGAACCTAGGTTGGGGTGTATTGGGGAGTCTGTCGACTGCTGGGGATTAGATTGGTTCGACTCTCCTAATCTATATTATTTTGCATTATTAATAAAATCTTCTTCTTTGTTTGCCGATTAAAAAATAAATAAATAAATAAAATACAGAGCTTTGTAAGTGAATTGTATCATAAAATGAATCGGGTCTAATTCATTTTTCAAAAGCTAGTTCAAGAATTAGACGATGATTCTCACATCTAGACATGAACATCTGGGGCATGAAGTTTACAGGCAAATACATCTGCGTATGGAAGAGGCAGCATTAAGAATCTCGCATTCATAAAACGCATATAAGGGTAGTAAGTTAGCTGGCTAATTAGTTAATACTAATCTTTTAACATTGGTTATCCAAGCGCAAATAAGCTTACACATTTTCATCTCATGAATTTTAACATTTTATACAATTTACCTCTATCTTTTTTACTTTTAATCATTGAGACGAATGTGTAGAAGTATGTTTTTCTCTTTTCTTTGCCTATTTTGTGTTTAAAGGTTTTTTCTTTCTCTAAACCTAGAATAATAAATCTCAGCTGACCATATAAAATTAAACACTTGATTGACTCACAAATTATTGTAGTCAAATATTTTAACGACACTCTCATTGTATTTCATTCATTACTCTAGTATATTTTTTTTAAAGCATCTAAATTCGAGTATTGACTTGATTAATTAAAATGGACCAATTTCAAATAATTTATTCATCTCAAATAAATGTTAATTAAATAATTTATGAGTCAAAGCCATAGCACTGAGCTTTTAAATTTGAGCCATCTCTACTATATGTTTTTATTTCCAATACAAGATAATAATTTTGATTTATTCTTCATAATTTTGATTTATTTTTCATCAAATGGATAAAATTGTGATTAATAAAGTAATCTTTGAATAATATTCACCAAATTAGTTATAAATTTTATGGTGTAAAAGATTGAATTTAATATTTTTCACTCTTCATATCTTTATACAAGAGGTCGGAAGACTAAATAGATTATAAATCATTTGCACATATTATTTAATTTTTTTATGTTTAATCAAATAATACATTATTCAAAAAAAACTCTAATTACAATGATCTTTATGTTTGACATACATTATTATTTAGACAAATAATAAATTAAAAACCCTTGTTGGCCAACAGAAATAAATAAATAAAAAAAACTAAATTTTGTGATGCTAGTACTAAAATTATTAAAAGATTGTATTAAAGGTGCACCAGTACCACTATATGTGATATGGATGTCACGTCAAGTGAGTGTCAGTGACTTGAGTATTGTCACAATCTCTTCAGACTACTGTTATTGGATCATTTGAACCAACAGATAATGAATGGCGTAAATTGCATTTTGAAAATTCCACATGTATATTCTTCTCAAAAAAATAAAAAAGTAAAAAAGAAAATTCCACATGCCAATTGCTTTTCATCTTTGCCAATTCCTTTCTATGTTTTACATTACATATGGTCCCCACTTTTATTTGGAATTTACCTATCACTATTTAGTCTTGGTTTTCAAATATAGGATATTTAAAATTGAAAAAATTATATTTTTATCTCTATATTTTAATATAATTAATTATTATACTCTTATATTTTATGCTACAGATAATTAATTATATTAGGATAAATGATATTTTTTATGTATGAATTTTTAATTTTTTTGCAATTTGGTATATAAATGGAAAATATTTGCTTGAACTTTTTAAAAAAGTTAATTAACTGTCATCTGATGATTTGTTAGCCAAAATCACGTCTCAGCGAGTAATGGGTCCACAAATGTATAATTAGCATCCTACGTGTCTTCTAACTAATTGTTGAGTTGGAAAAACCTTAGATGACGTGGCAAACGAAGGCAAAAGACTTGCACCCTTATTTAACAGCTTGACCATGGAAAGCTTTTTTCTATGCTTTAACAAGGAAAGCAAACAAAACCACGATAAACCCATTGAAATTTAACTTTAAAATACAGAAAAATGGAGGAGAACAACAATAGTTACCAAAAAGAATCGATGTTAGTGTTCAAAAGCTAAACTCACCAACTCTGCCACGAATTTCAGGCAAAAATGGAAAATGTGAAAAAGGGTTCTCTTTTTTCTTTCTAGCAACTAGATTTAGACCAGAGAGACAATGAGGAGAGGCTCAAAGAAAACAAAGAAACAGTTGATGTTAGCAAATGAGAGACTAAAACTACACTGAAAACACTATGGCATTGAAAGCCCAATTTAAGACTGCAATGGTTCTGCTGTTTAGCCCAGTGGATGAATGTGAATTGCCCTGAAGAAAAGGGATTGTGTGTCATATCATATGGGTATCTAACAGCAAGGCCAAGCCACATATATATAAAGTGCTAAAAGCATTTATAGTGTCAATAGAGAGGATACGACCAAACACTATCTAATATGATTCTTGTTCTTGAATTCGCTGGTGGAATATAATAATCTAATAGACTTATCTAGATTCGCTTTACTTATAAATCGAATTAATGAAAATATAATTTTTTAAAAAAATCATTTTCAGTTTATTTTTCTTTAATTAAATTGGCTTTTCGATTAAATTTATTTGGCTCTTCAATATGATCGATTCGGTTCGATAATTAGGCAACATTTTGATAATTAGGGTCTAATAACGTTTACCGATAATGTTGTTAATCTATAAATAGCTAAATCTATTTAACAGAGATATTAACATTGTCCACCTAATATATAATTATTGTATATGTGTGAAAAACTAGAGTACGATTTCTAATTTATTTCTATAGAGATTTATTATTTTTATTATTGATATGTGTGAAAAACTAGAGTACGGATTTCTAATTATTTCTATAAGAGATTTATTATTTTTTTTACTTGATGAGATATAATTTTTTATCTATTAAAAAAAGCATATCTATATATTATTTTATCTATTAAAAAAAGCATATCTATATATTAAAAATATATAAAATATAATTAATTTGATTTCCTTTCTATTCCGATTCAATTTAACAAATGACTTTTCATGGACTAGTTCATGAAAGAATCCATAGACCGAATTTAGACAAATAAAATTTTCAACCATCTAGAACTTATGAGGTTTACCCTTCTCCTTTAATTCTTTTAATTAACAAGTTATTTGTTCTTAGCCAAGGTTTATTGGTTCCCTTGGTTCCCTATGAAATAGGTTACCTTTGCATGGATATGGAAGTTTCAAACACGTAGCCAAATATGCTTTTACTCCTGTTTGGAAAGTGACTGTTTTTTGTATATAGAGACATATTCTAATTAATAGATTAGGTTACGTTAGGTTAGATTACACACACAAATATGGCATATTGTGATTGTTTTTCTTCTTCGAATTTAAAGCTCATGCGATACACAAATCCAACAGTTTCTGTAAATATATAAAGGAAATTTCTATTATCCAACAGTTTCTATCACACTTATTAAAACAGTTCTATCAACTATTAAAATACATTTATTAAAACAGTTAATTTGACCGAATAAATCTTTAGTGTCAGCGGATAAGTTATTAGTTATTTATACTGCAACTTAAAGCTTAGCTGTTAAATTTAGTGAATCTCCAGCGACCACAATTCAATTCTGCTTTGCTCGTTGTTGGAGCACTTATTATTAGTTCATCCTTAGAATTCAAACTCTACTTTTCAAAGACACGGCCGAGACTTTTGCTTTCAGTATTGCTGAAGAAGTATTGGGAAAGCTCGCTTCTAAAGCTGACAAGAGATTTCTCTTGCCTGGGGTTATAAAGAGGAACTAAAAAAGCTTGAGGATATCTTATCAACTGTAAGAGCTGTGCTGTTGGATGCAGAGGAGAAGCAAGCGAAGAATCTGGAGCTACGCGTTTGGTTGGCTAAGCTTAAAGCCGCTCTTTATGATGCTGATAATGTTCTTGCTGATTTTGAGTACGAGATTACAAGAAGACGAGTGGTTAAATTAGATGGGAGTACCATAAAAAAAGGTATGTCTCCTAATTTTCACTCTTCATATCTATGGACTTATTTGATTAATTAGTTGTAACAAAAGCAAACTCTATAGTTAACCGAATAATTCAATGTATAATTTTTTTGTGCCTAGATGTATAAGTGAAATTCATCTATTATGCACATTTGGATTTCAGGTGGATCATTTCTTCTCATCCTCTAATCCACTCGTATTTCCTTTTAAAATGGATCATAAAATAAAACAAATAAGAGAGAGATTAGACGAGATTGCAAGTCATAAGGATAAATTTCATCTCACTGAAGTAGATGAAAGTAGATTTGTTGTGTATAGAACAAGGGAGATGATCCACTCCTATGTGCTAGCTTCTGATATCATTGGAAGAGATGCAGATAAGGAAAAAGTTATCAAACTTTTAATGCCCAACTGATGATAGGGCAATATCTATTATTCCTATTGTTGGATTAGGAGGTTTGGGGAAAACTACACTTGCTAAATTGGTCTTTAATGATGTGGGGTGCCAATTTGCGCTTAGAATATGAGTTTGTGTTTCAGAAGATTTTGATATAAAAAAAATTAGTGGAGAAAATTATTAAATCAACAACCAGTAGCACAGAAAACTTGAGCAATTGCAAAGAAAGTTGCAAGAAACCATTGGTGATAAGAAATATTTGCTTGTGTTAGATGATGTGTGGAATGAAGAGCCCATGAAATGGAACACATCAAAGAATTATTGTGTATGGGTGCAAACGGAAGCAAAATCTTGGTAACTACTTGTTGTAAGAAAGTGGCTTATATTGCAGGCACCATCCCTGCAGCTTATGAGCTATCACGTTTTTCTGATGATGAGAGCAAGGTTTTGTTTACTAAATTTGCATTTAAAGAAGGCCAAGAGAAAGACTATCCCAACTTATTAAAAATTGGGGATGAAATTCTCAAAAAGTGTAAAGGAGTTCCTTAGCTGTAAAGACACTGGCTTCTCTTCTTCTTTTAAAAACTGACGAAGGTTATTGGAAATATATAAGAGATAATGAGTTGTGGAACTTAGAGCAGAAGGAAGATGGAATTTTACCAGCTTTAAGATTGAGCATTGAGCAGTTGCCATCTCACCTGAAAACATGTTTTGCTTATTGTTCACTCTTTCTAAAGGACTATCAATTTTCGGATCTTCATTTAGTGCAAGTTTGGATGGCACATGGACTTGTTCATTCAGTGAATGAAAAAGAGGGATTGGAAGATGTAGGCATGCGTTATGTTCAAGAGTTAGCTTCCAGATCTTTTTTTCAAGACTTCGAAGTACAAAGAGGATTATTTCTTGTATTTAAAATGCATGATCTAATACATGATCTGGCATTATCATTAACAAAAGATGAATGCACAATTATAACCTCTAGCACCAAACAACTCTCAGAGAATGTTCGACATTTGTTATTTGATGAACCCACTTTTCTTCCCGAAAATCTTCCATTGATCTTACAAAGCTTAGATGATCGGATCAGAGAAAACTGTTTCACTAATGTATGGGGGCGTCGACAATCAACACATTTTAGACTTGTGCTCGTCGAAATTTCAAAATCTAAGAATGTTGGAATTTAATTATTCTAACGTGGACTTGCCAAAACAGATTGGTACTTTGAAGCATTTGAGGTTTCTTAGTTTATTTATAAATCCTCAAATCAAAAGACTCCCAAAATCTATTTGCAAGTTGCACAATTTACAAACATTAGGCCTATCTGGATGTAATGAAATCGACGATTTGCCCAAAGATTTAAGGTTATTGATCAACCTTATATTTTTAGACACAACCACAGAGCAAAAACATTTGCCAAAGAATGGAATAGAGTCATTGAAACCTTTGCAACTTAATTATCGAAAGTTGAAAATAGCTTAATCTCTTTGCTGCAAGGTATGAAATTTCTAGTCGCACTGAAGGGTCTTTTCATTTTTGATTGTAAAAACCTTGATTTGACAATAGAGGATAGGGAAATTAATGAAAAGTCGAGTGCACTTTGTCTTCAAAAGCTGATACTTGAGGGATTGCCGATATCGGTGAATTTGCCACAATGGCTTCTTCAAGGATACACTCTACAACTCTTACATCTGGAAGATTGTGATAATCTCAGAGAATTGCCAGCATGCCTGCACAACATAGAGTCTCTTCAACAATTAACGATTCTGGATTGTCGTTTGTTGGGAGAAAGATGCAAATGTGAAGAGGGTGAAGATTGGTCCAAGATTTCTCATATCCGTGAAGTTACTATTGATGGCCACAACATCTGATGAAGATAGTGATTAGGTACAATTTATTTTATCTCCTCCCATTATCTAATTTTTATTTCGATTTAAGTTCAAATCGGCCCTTCAATTTTTCAATTCTATCCAATTAGGTTCAAACTGATTTTAGAGTCAATCACCACATCATACGGTGCCATACGCAGGTTAATTATCATAAATTATATATTTATAAATATAATTTTAAACTTATATCATAATATAATAGAATTTAACATTTTATAATAAAAATTTATGCATGATATTTTATATTTGTTGACTTCGTACATAATAATTTAATTTGTAGACACATTATAAATTCTATATTGACATTATCATGTGCATGTAATTATAATAAATTAATACAGTTTAAAAATGCTACTTGTAGTGGGATTTTGTCAAAATATTTATTATCACAGAAATACAAATAGATTTTTCTAGTTGAAAATTCATATATGTTCTTTTTTGTCTTAGTTGGCACAACTTTATTGTAAATTTTTTAACAATACAACTTTATTGTCTACCTTTGATAATTTTAAAATATTTTTAAAAATAAAAATAAAATAACTAATAAAATTATTACTGAAGTTAATATCTTTAAGTAAGTTACTCATTATAATTTTACAACTCATTATTTTAAGTAAAATTTAATATTTTATTTATTTATAAAGTTTTTCAATGTAAATATATACAAAGTAAAAGTCTTTTAATGAATCTATTAGATATATAATATTTCTCAAATGAAAATAAGCAATTTGTATAAATGGAACCAAAAAAATTATTATTTTTTATCTTCAAAATTTTAATTTGAGCCAATTTAGACAAAAAAAGTCATAAAAATATAAATTTATATGGATATTATTATTCTTGGGTTATAAAATATCAAATATTGTTATTTTATTAATTGAACTAATAAAATAAATAAATAAATATTGTTTTAAAAATAGTATTAGTAGAGCTTTATATATGTTTATACTATTAATCTTTAATTTGCTTAAAAAATTATTACCAACACTTAATAATTAATATTTGATGGATAATTATTTATTATAAATGCACGTATCGAAAGTACTTAATGTTTTGTGTGTGTACTACCAAAATTTTCAAATTCTAATGTTTTACACGTCATGAGAGAAGATATAAAAAAGTATGGAAATAAATTAAACTAACCAAAAAAGTTAGCCATTAGTAACTTTTTACATATAAATCAATGGTACATCAATTTTTTTTTCTTTCCAACAGTAAATTGGTATGTTCATTCATGGGGAATCCGTGCGTGCTGTCTCTATATGCTTGTGAGTTTTTTTACTAATAAGTAAACCACTGCTTGTCAGTTATACTGTCTAATTCAACTTTTACTATTAAATACTATGCTTATTTATGCTAAAGTTAATTAATTATTAATTGTCTTTATGTGTGTGTATACAATTATTTATTTCCTTAAAATGCTAATTAAGCTCTTTAGATTTTATCTAACTATATATTAAAAATATTAACTAATTTTGATAATAATAGATTTAAATTTTTGAAAACTTTTTTGTTTTCATTTCCTCATTTTCAACTTTTATAGCAGGTATCATATTCACGAGGACTTAACTGAACTGCAGAAAGTTCCACTGTTAGTTGATTGTAATAACCTTCACTTTACATATGGTATTTTGTAATTTGCATTGTATTCCTTATTAATTTTATATTGTAATGGTGTCATCTCCTTATATATGAACTTTATGTATTTTAAATATAAACATCACAAGATTTGTAAAAGGAATTCCAATACCTGAGAAGAAAACAAATTACCATTTCAGTTGACTTATTTCTTTCTCCGTTCTTGTTTATATGTTGTTTAGTGATCCAACATCACAATTACTAAGGTAATACATGAAAAAAGATTGGAATTTTAGAGTTCATATGATCATGAAGAAGTATAATGAAAATTCATTCAAAGATAAGCTATAATTGATTGTTTTCGACATATATTTTTCAACAGAAATTTCAAAATGGGTAGCTTCAGTATTGCAACTGGAGACCTAATGTCCAACAGAACCTCATAGAGATCTTTCTAATTGAGCAACCTGTTTCATTAACCCCCCACCACCCTATTCTGTCTCCAGCACAAAAAGTTTATAACTTGACATCTGCTCAAACATTTTAGTATGCAGCAAGTCGACAGGATTTTCAACATTTACAGTCAACCGATTTTAGCCTCCAAGTAAAAATTTTCAAATTGAGGTGAACATGTAGAAATAATTTCCATAAGGTGAGCGTTTTACCAGAATCGTGATGGATAGGTTCAATATGCTGGTAGGTAACTCAGCTGACAAACTTCCATCAGTTTTGCTTTATTTCTTGAAGCATTTCAACTACTTTCTTCATTTTTGGCCGCTTGGCTGGTGTGCTATCTGTGCAGAGTAATGCCACCTTAAGTGCAGCCAACATTTCTCTCCTCCAACCGAAGGAAACTGTGCTGAGTTTTGCATCAAGAATTTGCTCTGGAGTCTCTCCTCTTACTGGAGCTCCATGAACCCACTTCACCAAATCTACCCCTTCACCAAATTCCTCATCAACTGGTAGTCGAGTAGTTAGAATCTCAAGCAATACTACCCCATAGCTATAGACATTTCCAGGTGCTGTAACTTGCATTGTGTATGCATATTCTGGAAGATGAATAAAAATAGAATTAAAGCGAGAAACAAAAAGATTTTCATTTAAATTTTTAGCTTTAAGCCCTTATCTGTGATGTGTCACAGAACGACTAGGAGAAATGATCCAGCTAATCAATAATAAACAAAAATAGATTGGGATGGCTACAAAGACTGCATAAGCTGAAAGATTAAGACCTTGTGCTATTGTTTATCATGACCTGCTTAATTTTTCTAGTTGTGTTATTCAGTGTAAATCCTTATATGCAGCCTGGCAGAATCCAAGAGTATTGCCAATCACTTCAGTGAATATATATGGGGAAAAAGAGAGCGGAAAGAAAATATAGTAGGACAAAAGACATTCATAAAGCAACTAGACAACAAATGGTTAAAGATTCCAAAAACAACAGTAGAGTCTCAGTTGGGAATAATCAAGGTCAAACATATAGAGTCCAAATGACAAACCTGGGGGAATGTAACCGAAGGAACCTGCAACTGCACTTATACTTGCAGTGCCTTTGGATGGATCTAAGAGCTTTGATATCTCAATTTCCCCAACCAAGGGCCTGAAGTCAGCATCTAAAAGAACATTTCCAGAAGAAATGTCAAGGTGGATGATTGCTACATGGTGGAGAAAAGCCAATCCTTCTGCTACTCCTATAGCAATGGATAGCCTCGTAGGCCAGTCAGGTTCATAATCAGATTTCTTGCTAGACTCATGAATGAGCTGAGCTAATGTCCCATTGGGTAAATAATGATGCAACAAAAGAGCAACGTCTTCATAAATTACATATCCAATTGGCCGCACTAGATTGTCATGACAGAGCTTGCTCAACCTTTCAAGCTCTCTAATCATCTTGTTCTGATGATGAATAATAGTTCTGTCCATTGATTTCAATCTCCTCACTGATAGAATCATCCCAGAAGGCATAACTGCCTTGTAAACTGTGCTGAATGTTCCACAAGTGAGCTTATTTGTATCCTTTAGAGTTGCTTTAACAGCGGCATCTAGATCTATTGCCTGTCTGAGATTTTCAACAAAGACATGGCCTGCTATTATTGATGGTCGGTCATTGGTTACATCATCAGCAACCCCTGCAGTTTTGGCTGCTTTTTCCTGTTTCTCCCTCATCATAAACAGCAGAACAACTATAGTTACTGAGACAAAAACTGCCAAACCAGAACCAATAACAGCTAGTATAATTCTGTAAGAAACCTTGTGATGGTAATTCTCATGACCAATAGCATATGAATTTCCACATGACAAGCTCAATGGATCTCCACAAAGCCCTTTGTTCCCTGAAAAGCTTGAATTTGGACTCTTTTGGAATGGTACAAATGTGGGAACTGGACCACTGAGAAGATTGTTTGAGAAATTAACTTCTATCAAACTCAACATGCCTTTAAACGATTGGGGAATAGTACCAGAAAGCTGATTATTAGAGATATCCAAAGAAACCAGCTTGTCAAGCTTTCCTAATTCAGGGGGCAGTGGTCCATGAAGATGATTGTAGCTCAAATTTAAAGCTATCTGCAAGTTCCTGATGTGACCAATCTCAGGAGGGATACTTCCAGTCAAATAGTTACTGCCCATTTGCAATTCCAGCAGTTTCATGCAGTTTCCAATTTCATGGGGTATCTCACCCTTTATTGAATTCTGACCCAAAAGCAAGTACTGCAATCTTGACATGTTGCAAATTGCATTAGGTATAGTGCCATTGAATCTATTACTGCTAAGATCCAGTTTGTTAAGACTCTTGCACCCAAGAATTGATTCTGGGATATCTCCAAACAGATTGTTACCTGAAAGAATCAATTCCTGCAAATTCACAAGCTGTCCAAGCTCAGAAGGAATAATTCCAGCAAATCCATTTGAGGCCAGATTTAGAAGGGTGAGATTAGAGCACCGAGCGAACTCAGAGATAATCTCACCAGATAAATGATTATCATCTGCTTCAAAATACGTGAGGCTACTAACATTTCCAATTGCTTTAGGAATAACTCCTAAAAGATCATTGTTCCCAATTCGAATACTAGAAAGACCTTTACAGTTTCCAATAAGTTCAGGTATTTCACCACTCAATCTATTCTGGGTAAGAACCAAAACTTCCAACTTCCCCATAGCAAAAATGCTATTAGGTATTGGCCCTTCAAGGTGATTGGAATGAAGGTTCAGCAACTTCAGCTCAGAAACTGAACCTAAATTATCAGGAATTTCACCACCCAATTCATTCTCATAGGCAGTAAAAATTCTCAAGCTAGTCAAATTACCTACCCAAGATGGAATTGAACCATTCAAGCTATTACTAGAAATTTGAAATTCCTCCAACTTTTCTAGACCCCGAAGCTCATCAGGTATTTCTCCTAAAAGCAAATTATTGGAAAGATTTAGTGATTTAAGGTTTTTAAGACTGCCCAATTCTCCTGGAATCAAACCATCAAACTTATTCAAAGACAAATCAAGAAACTCAAGCTGAGACAAATTTCCAAAAGCTGAAGGAATTGGACCATGAAAGTTATTACCAGAAAGGTCAAGCTTCTTCAAAGCTTTGAGCTCAGAGATCAAAGTCACGTTACCTCTGAGGTCAAGCCTTGAAAGAGCAACCTTCTCGACCAATGAATGATTCAAGCTGCAAGCAATGCCACGCCAGTTGCAGCAATTTGTGCTGTTGTCACCCCACCCAGGAACTTTAAGCTCTCTGTTAATGGCCAATAGTGTAGCTTGATCACTGAACTGAGCAGTCGCTTGCTGGCTTTTTGATAAAAACCCAACTAGCAAAATATAAGAAAAGCATAACAGTGCCATTATTTGAATTCTTCTTGTTTCTTGATGGATAAGAGTTCTTCAAAGCAAGAACTCAAATTTTCTTCACACCCCAACTCGGAAACATTGATATGTACTAAAATCCCTCCTTTTTACTATGAAGGAATCAAACTTTACAATAAACCGCTCAGTGAAAAATCAAAAACTTTGAGCCAAAACAATCCAACAAAAATAGTTTACAGAAAAAAGACTATAAATGCAAACCCCAGATCAATATTCAACATTTCAAGAAATACCCATTAGAGATTTAGTGGAATCAAAGCAATGCAAAGAACAAATCCCCTAAATTTAGGGAGTTCGGTGGGAGAAGATGCAGCAAACAAAGAAATATGATAAAAAAAAAAAAAAGAAAAGAAAAACTTTAGACCCACATTAAAGGAAGGGGGGAGAGAGCCAAAAACAAGAACTAGAAAACAAAAGAAGCATAACAAGGGACCTGCATTATAGAACACGAGCGGTATATGCGCTCATCTTTATTTTATGTAACAGAGCCAAACTATAGAGGAAGAGAGGTTATGTCAGTAAAAGAAAGAAAGAAAGTGCAGATTAGAGAGAAGCAAGAAAAGAGAGTAGAGGGTACTGTGTTTGTTCTTGGTACAGGTGGTTTTAGAAAGAGAAAGAGAGAGAGGTTTATGTGTCTGAAAAGAGAGAAGAGGAATTGTTATTCTCTCTCAAGTAAGGCTTTTTCACGAGAAAAGAGCAGTGATGAGTGAATGAAGTCTGCATAAAATCTCCTCTTTCAAAAACAAAAGAGACTGAAACTATTATGGGTTTTGATACTTTCAAGGACTTACTGATTTATTATTATTAGTAGTAAATAGTAGTATTTTCTTTTTTCCTATGCTTTTTAAGGTAGCCCCACGCTTCCTGGACGGTGATGATAATGTTTCACTTCGGCTTCGAGGATGTTTCATTTCTTTCCGCCGATAATCTATTTTGTATCTGAGTTGTGTTTGTTAAAGAAAATTAAATTACCAATAAATTTTGGCTTAGTATACAATTAAATTACCGAAAATCTATTTTGTACCTGAGTTCGTTTTTTATTTTGTGTAAATTACCGGTTTCCATATTCCATTATCTGGGACCTCTTAATTCAACTGTCACATTCTTTGCCCTCTCCGTATAAGTGCGTGAGATCGAATCCGATAGCTTTTTTTCACGTGTTCTGCCTGCATAGAACCACAATCAGCAGGTTTTCGTTTTTAATTTATAATATTCCAAATTTTTTAATAAATCTAAGACCTCATTTATTAATAGCGTTTACTAATAAACTCTGAAGTCAAATTCACTTTTTTTTTTTTTTTAATTTGCATTCATGTTAGTACACTCGAATTAGATGATATTCAAGTAAAACGCTCCATAATTTCAAATTTTAAATTTGCAAGTAAAGTTTACCAAATCTGAAAAATCTTTTTACAGAATAAGAAATGTTTTAAGCCTCATCTAAAATATCAATTACTTCCTATCTTATATGGGCTCCGCTTAACTGAGTCTTGTTGCCTATGGATGAATTTGAATTTGAATTTGGATATCTATTATTAGTTGTATTTATATGTGAGCATGTGATTCAGTCAATTAGGTCAATTCAATTCGGTGAAGAAATGTTCGGTTAAAAAAAATTAAATTTTCAGTAATCAATTATAGATTTGGTTAAAAATTAATTAAACTGAATTAATCAAATTTAACCGACTCCCAAAACTACATCGTTTTGATAAAATAGATAATAAAATTAAAAATTAAAAGTATTTTAATTTTTATTTTAATTAAATAGTGACTATTAATTCGATTAAAATTTTTTATTTCAGTTAATTAGATTTTCCTTCTCTTTAATTTTAATTTGATTAATGATCAAAATTAATTCGGTCAAAATAATTTAATTAAGTTCAGTTAAAAAATTAATTCGATTAAATTGAATTAATTTATTTCGATTAAAAATATTACTCAAATCGGTTAAAATTGCGAATGCCTCACCCCTAGTTTGTAACTAGAGCAAATTTAGCGCTAAGCATAACTCAATTTTTTATTAAGGAAATAATAAATTTATAAAGAATCAATAATGGGAAGGATTCATTTAGACATTGACATAAGGCACATCTTATTTGTATTCTTTTAATTTAGAAACAGAAAAATACAAATTAACTTTCCAAAATTCAAGAGGCTCTTCTGAAAATTATTTGACAAAGGAAATAAAATTGTCCATTCAGAGCAAAAACCTAGGATTCCCCTCCACCAAAGTGGGTCATTACATGCTATGAATGAGGTTTATCATTTTCAATGGACATCCCAATCTTTTAAATCTTCAACTTTTATAAGACCACATGATAATAATTATCAATTCCAACTTTCCAATCTAAATAAAGGAAAATCATGATATACACCTCCTAAATAAATCTAAACAAGGTTGTTAAAAATGTGGGATCTTCCCTTTAGGGCTTTTGTCCCTTTAGAAGGGTCCCCTAGACAAATTAAGTGGGCTAATTAACAAAATAACCAAAATTGATTAGATACATTTTGCTTCAAATTGGAGGCAAATCACTATTTAATGGTCTATATCAATCACTCTCACTTATATATGATCTTTCCATTATGTTAATGTAAAGAAGGAAAATATGTTGGATTTTCAAGGGACATTTCTAGTTGTTCAGTTATATTATTTGATGTTAAGAGATACTTACTGATGACACAAAATAAAAGGATCGATAGAATGTTTAGAATTATATATTATTGCAATTTAAATGTCTATTACGATAAAATTAATTGATTTATCTTTAATCAATTCATTTCAATTAAGATAAATTAATCCGAGGAGTTAACATGTCTTGTCATTATAATGGGTCCTTCTACCAAGTAGAGCATCACATTCAATGGGAAAGATAAATATTTATGTATTTGTGAGAAATTAATTAGTTTAATAAATTAAAAGTCCAAGTGAATTTATAAATTAATTTGTTTCTAATTAATTATGACATGATTATTGAACCATATTATATATTTTTTTTTTTCGTTAACTCATAATTTCAACATGGGATGTGTTGTTTTACGAGGTTAAATTAACTCAAAATATTATGTTATTGCTAGATTATCCAAAAGAAAATTAATTAGTTTAATTGTAATTGTATTTGTTATGGCCTCAAAATATGATAAATCAAATTACATTCTCATTTTCAATGCAACAATTCAAGATGAGAAATTTGGAAAAAATAGAGAGATAAACTAACAATTTGATTAGTTTATATTAAAATAAACTACGAATAAATTTAATAATAAAAATTTTAAAAATTTCTTTGAAAGTACTAAAAATTTGAATAATCAGCAAATTCAATATTAATTTATGTATTTCCTTTATCAAGTGAAATTAATTTATATATTCCTACTTATGAAATTATACTAATTTTATAAATTGGAAATTCATAAAATTTTGAGTGACTAACAGAAAACTATTAACACAACATAGTCATAGTTCAAAGGTTTTTTTTTTTTTTTTTTTTTTTTTTTTTTTTTATCAAGTGAAATTAATTTATATATTCCTAATTATGAAATTATACTAATTTTTATAAATTGGAATTCCATAAAATTGAGTGACTAACAGGAAAACTATTTAACACACAATAGTCATAGTTAAAGGTTTTTTTTTTTTTTTTTTTTTTTTTTTTTTTTAGAAAAAAGAGGTTTCCTAAGTCCCCATGGATATGGATTATGGTGAGGTCCTTTAATCTCCAAGGTGATTGAAGATTCCAAAAGCACATATTGGGAAAAGGCCAATCTCTTGGATGAAGAGGAGAGGAAGTTACCATATATGAAACTTTTTATTATAAAAATAATCAAAAAAAATTTTTTGTAGTACTAATAAATAAAAAGACAATTTATAGCATGGCAGCACTACTTACAAGAAAATGCAACAACCCACTCTATTGGAACAAGGTGGAACTTTCAGAGCACCAGATGGTCTTGAAATGTTTGCAGGATGGGTCACATCTACTATCACTGCCTTGACACT